>CM052703.1:8629457-8769132 GCA_028551405.1 Uromys caudimaculatus
CACACACACACACACACACACACACACATTTTTTTCATTAAAAAAAAACCTTCCTTGATATTAGTAAATTTCTAGAACTATGAATGCAAAACCCTTTAAACACTTTGGCACAGTGAATGTCAAGGGATTTTCGTTACTACTTTTTCTTTTTCTCCTCCTTCTCTTCCTCCTCCTCCTCTTTCTGCTGCTCCACCTCTTTCTCCTCTTTCTCAGAAGAAAATGATGTGGACCTCTTAACATTCTTTTTCGTTAGCCATGGTTGGACTTTGAAATCAAAATTTAAAAAGGGAGGACCATATTATAGAAAATGTACATGTGGCATAACGTTTAAATAACATCAAAACCCACTTCACTGCCGATAAAAATTTAATGATATTTTATGGAATACATTGCTGTTTGTATTTTATTATTTTGCAGATGGTAGTTTTATAGTTTATTTTAAGCATGAAAATAGAACATAAAGGGTGAGATCTACATGCATTGTGAGTATAAGGATAAATATTTAGAATACAGTGAGGACTTACATTGGTTTGGAAACAGTGATAGTATGCTCTCCTCTAAAATTGATGACCTCACTAGCTGCATGTATTTGGCTAGGCTTACAGAGCCAGACATGATTTTTCTCCTGATTGGTTAATCAATACCAAGTGGTCAACACTAAAATTTATATGCAACACTGAGCTCAACAGGTCGTATTTATATGTTTATTCATTTATATGTATATGTAGCAACAATGATTAAAATTTGAGGTAGAAGATGGGAGGATGGTGTGATTTTACTTCGGATTAAAAAGAAAACCTCTTCATTTAGAAATATACATGAAAATTAAAAATGATCTCCTGAGTACCACTTCTATCCATCACCAAGAGATAACATCCAGATGGGTGTGTCACATTGATTTATTTTTTATTAAATGTCTACTTTGCAAGTGTTCTTTTTTTCTTCTGGCATTATGGTAAAATTGTGTTCACTTTCAGTCATTTAGACCGTGATCATCATACACAGATGGTCAGTGATTCACACAAGTACACTCAAGTCACATAAACAAATCTTCAGATAGAGACGGTATTATAGCCAGACTCTCTTAGACATAAAGCCACAATATGAGCAGTTGCTGGCAGTTTCTGTAGTTCTTCACATGAGTCCTGTTTGGAAAGGCAAGAAAGTTCTGTCCAAATCCCATGGGTGTGCTCAACTGTAGCTGCAACATCACATCATCTAAAAGATGGTAAGCCTTGGAGATAAAGCATCAGAAAGCATAAAAAAGAACCCTTTTCTGAGAGGTGATTCTTTTCAAACCAGGAATGCTTTATACAAAAGATGTAAGGGGTGTCCGAGTCCCTAGACAGAAAGGCCTGGTGTTAGTAGCCATAGCTGTAACAGTAGATAGAATATTAATATTTAATGAATCAACACAGAGCAAGGAACCAGGGATTCTGATGGTCACTTTGATATTTACTTCTGTTCAGCTTGTGTGTGATTAATATCACTGAGGCTATTTCCTCACCTTTGAAATAGTGGTGGTAGCGCATGCCTTTAATCCCAGCACTCGGAAGGCAGAGGCAGGCGGATTTCTGAGTTCGAGGCCAGCCTGGTCTACAGAGTGAGTTCCAGGACAGCCAGGACTATACAGAGAAACCCTGTCTTGAAAAACCAAAAAAAAAAAAAAAAAAAAAAAAAGAAATAGAAAACTAAGGCAAAGCTCACAGATGCTCTTTGGAGGAAGACTTGGTGCCAATGTGCAGATGGGACATTGAAAATTGGGTCTCACCATCCAAAGTATGGACGAGCATTGCTCTATCTATGGAAGAGCTAATTGTTTCTCTGGCAGCAATGAGCAATAATAAAGGATTTTCATAAGAAGAAGGAGGGTCACATCCCAGAATATTAATATTGTACGGTAAATTCTAAGATCAGCTCTGAATCAGTACACTTCTCTTATTTGAAACTCACAATCAGACTCAATCAACCCTGTGTCTTTTAAATAGATGAAAGCAAGCAAAACATGTTTCCCAATCTAATAGACTTAAAATTAGACTTGAAGTGTGTGTGTGTGTGTGTGTGTGTGTGTGTTTATGAAGCCATACAGAATTATGGAAGGAAAACAGATTAGATGGGTATAATGTCTAAACTTTATGTTCTTGAGGCCATATGGGTTGCTTATCAATCTGACATCTTTTATTTTATTCAAATTTTTTAAAAAAAATATTACTTTTATTTTTTTACAGTCCAGTTGTTACCCACATCCTGGTACACCTTCCCACAATTCCTCATCCCATTCCTTCCCCCCATCTCCAAGAGGATGTCCCTCTGCCCCTCTACTCCCCTCCTACCAGGTCTCCCTAATCCCTGGGACCTCAAGTTTCTCAGTGTTAGGTGTATCTTCTACTGAAGCCAGACCTGGCAGTCCTCTGCTGTATATGTGTTGGAGGTCTGGACCACCTCCTGTAGGCTGCCTGGTTGGTGGCTCAGTGTCTGTGAACTCCCAGGGGTCTGGGTTAGGTGAGACTCCTGGTCTTCCAATGGAGTCACCCTCCTCCTCAGCTTCTTCATCCTTCCACTAATTCAACCATAGAGGTCCTGACTTCAGTACTATGGTTGAATGTAAGTATCTGCATCTGTCCCAGTCAGTTGCTTGTTGGGCCTCTCAGAGAATAGTCATGCTAGGCTGCTGTCTGTAAGCATATCATAGCATCAGTAATAGTGTCTTTGGTGTCTCCCCATGAGGTGGATCCAAAATTTGGGTGGGTTGTTGGACCTCCTTTTCCTCACTCTCATCTCCATTTTTGTCCCTGCAGTTCTTTAGACAGGAACTATTCTGGGTCAGAGTTTTTTACTGTGGGATGACAACCCCATCCGTCCACTTGATGCCTGTCTTTCTGCTAAAGGTGGACTCTACAAGTTCCCTCTCTCCACTGTTGGGCATTTCATTTAAGGTCCCTCCCTTGAGTCCTGAGATACTCTCACCTCCCAGGTCTCTGGTACATTCTAGAGGGTGCCCCCACCTCCCACCCCCCCAAGGTTGCATATTTCCATTCATTTTGCTGGCCCTCAGGGCTTCTCTCTTGTACCCCCCAATACCTGATCCCCTTCCCCTTCCCTCTCCCACCATGTCCCACCCTCCCTCTGCCTCCTCTGATTACTTTCTTCTTCCTCCTAACTGAGACTGAAACATCCTTACTTGGGCCCTTTGACTTGCTAACCTTCTTGAGTTCTGTGGAGTGTATCCTGGGTGTTCTGTACTTTTTGTATAATATCTTCTTATTAGTGAGTACATTATCATGCATGTACTTTTGGGACTGAGTTACCTCATTCAGGATAATATTTTCTAGTTCCATCCATTTGCCTCCAAAACTCATGATGTCCTCGTTCTTAATAGCTGAATAGTATTGCATTGTGTAAATAAACCACATTTTCTGTATCCATTCTTCTATTGTGGGATATCTTCATTGTTTCCAGCTTCTGGCTGTCACAGATAAGGCTGCTATGAACGTAGTGGAACATGTGCCCCTGTATATGGTGGGGCATCTTTTGGGTATATGTCCAACAGTGGTATAGCTGGGTCTTCAGGTAGTTCTATTTCCAGTTTTCTGAGGAACCTCCAAATTGATTTCCAGAGTGGTTGTACAAGTTTGCAATTCCATCAGCAATGGAGGACACTCCTCTGACAACTTTTTGTTTTGTTTTGTTTGTTTTTTGAGACAGGGTTTCTCTGTGTAGCCCTGGCTGTCCTGGAACTCACTCTGTAGACCAAGCTGGCCTCGAACTCAGAAATCTGCCTGCCTCTGCCTCTGACAGCTTTAAGTGAGCATGAGCATGCTGTCAGGTAATGTCCCTGTTCTGTAACACTCCATGACCAGATCTTTTCTTGTTTAGTTCTTGACATGGGTCACACCCTTCGCACTGTTTCCTTTGCCTGTTAGATTCCATTGCCTTTGAGGGCAAGAGTGTCTCTCTCATTTAATGTGTTCTATAAGCCTGTGCCGCACAGTGGGTGACTAAAAATGGCTTTCCTGAAAGGACAGAAAAAAACGTTCAGGAGATCATTTAAATTAATTAATTGATCTATTGACACATTGATGACTTACTTCATGAGAAAGTGTCATTTGCATGCCAGGTATTCTTCTGGTGGTTATCCCCACATGCTGTGAACCTCTGAGCTCAGCTCTTCTCCGTGACCATATTTTGTGTTCAATGATTGCTACTTTTGTTCTTTTTAATGGTCTGTCAGGGTTCCACTCACCCTTCTGCTGAGGAAACGTGTACAGACAGATTTAACCAAATGGAGCGTATCTATTTGGTTAAGCTGAGGAAACATAAGACAGAAGAAGTAACTGTGATTAATAGGTGACTTTTGTTCTTCGGAAGCTTGCATGTGAACTCTGGCTTTCTCCAATGGCTATGGAAAGGATTCTGACCTAAAGAGCCTGGGAGTGCTTTTATATATACATACACATATATTAATATGTATAAATACATATAGGTATACATTCACAAACACATATATGACAAAATATATCTGAATATATATATACACACACACATATACAGCCACACATATCTGGGAGTATATATGCATATCCATATAAATATATATCTATGGATATGTGTATGAGAGGTTTCATAACCTTGTCCTCTGTGTTTGAGGAACAACATTTTCTTTGATAGCTTACTCACTTGCTTGCTTTAGATGTTTCTCATGCTACAACTTTCTTCGGATGGTGCTGGTCAGATGGTTTGGTAGATAAATGTAGTTGTTGTCAAGACTGACTTTCTGAGATAGTTCACCTGCCACATGTGCTCCATTGCACGCAGTCCACATCCATGCATAAATAAATGCAATTTTAAAAATAAATGTACTAGAGGAAAACAAGATCTGATTAAATTTTTCATTAAGCTTGATGTTTCCGGACCTACTTTCCATAAACCGACTACATGACCATTGTTACTTAACAATCACAGATGTATTCAAATGTTGTAAATTTGGTTGGCAAATAAATGTCACAGCACATTTTATGTTTCTTTTTGGCCCCCCAAAGAAGACTTAGCATTTTAGATTCTTACAAAGATAGACTTGAAATGGTGAAAGCTGTGACGTTGCACATTTGGTTTATGGAAGCCAGTCTGGCACTGGCACTGGTTCTGAACTATTTCCTCCCCATCACCTAGAAAGGGAAAAACAGGTCAGAACAAGATTTAGGAGTACTTTAGGAAGAGACAGTCTTTGATAAACTATGATGCCGTTTCAGTCTGAATCTCAGGTTCTCTGTACCGAATCAGCACCATTCCACATAGGAAACGATGCCAATTGCTCCTTCTCCTTCAGTTTGCTCCCAACCTTTCCTGTGCATGGAAATGCTGTGACTGTTACTTCTCCCTAGAGCCTATGCATTCTTTTGATGTTTGTTTTCTTCCTAATAGCTGCTTATTTTGTTGAATGCTATGAATTTTCTTTTCTTTTAAAACTATTAGAGGCTAGTAGAAGCAGAATAACAGTATCTGTGTCTGTTTAACAGGTAAAGACTATGTGTATACAGTTTTTAAACTTAGAATGAGCTATGTTTTAGGAAACAGAGGATAGGATCTGTTGAAGTTCATGCCTTATTTTAAGGTCACGGGTTTGCTGTTGCTTAGCTGTGTGTTAGCCGCTCATCTGCTGACGGGAAAATTCATCCTCTTTCCACTGCGTCATGTTTATAAGAAATTATACCATGATATTAGTTACAAAGTATAATAATAGGGAGTAGACACAACAGAGAAATTAAAACCTGATTTGCCATATGGTGTTCTGCTGTTCCGCATTTGTGCCGGGGCACCATCCAGCTCATGGAAGCAGAAGGGAGTCAGGATTGAGAGTCCACAGTCCTTGTCTTCATTCGCTGGACCAGAAGAGGAAACAGTGGAGACTGATATAACTACTGTGGTTCCCGGTCACCTGCCTGAGCAAGGCTAAAGTACTGCCAAGGTCAGGACTGGATCCACTGACTATGCTTCCGCTCAGGGCGTGCCTATGAGGAGCAGAGCCAGGTCTGATTGGGAGTGAGTGTCCAGGGTAATGGAGAGGCTAAAGGGGAGAAAGTCTTAGGCATGACTCTTTAGTGGAAGGCCTTCCCCTTCCTGGAGGCGATCCTTAAAGAAGCAGCTCTCTGAGATGATCCTTCCTTGTTTATACTGATTTACTTGATGGTGGATGTAAATGCGTACACTTTCTTCCAGGTGAACCAGGGATTAAATATCCTTTGCAGGAAGGAATACACAGTGAAAGGAAGTTCATTGGCTGAAGTCTCAGGGCTATCTAGATGCCTCATTAGGGTAGAGAAGAACTCCAGGTGTTACTCATGACTTAATGCCCACGTGAATCAGTGCCCATGTTCCTCAGTGGGGTGTCACGGTTAAATATCCTGAGCAGGTACACAGACTGGTAGGGAGCGGCTCCAATCCAATCTGCTGGTCTTAGATCTCAGAGATTCCTCTGATCTGAGGTCACTCAACCTCGTCAGTTCATGGTCCCACATGCCCTACACTGATGCTTTTTTCAAAGCCTCAATCCTGGTCTCTGATATCTCGTGCCTTCATAGAATTGAGATTTAGCAAACATTTGCTGAATTTATTTTATTTTTCTACTTTAAAGTGGCGGGAAGTTAGAGTTGTTGAGGAAATTGTGTGTGTGTGTGTATGTGCGTGTGCTCGTGTTTGTATCTGTGTGTACATCTAGAAAGATCTAGAAAGTAGAATTTGAGATTGCCTAGAAGGAAGGGGAAGATTTGGGTATGCTTCAAGTAATGGGAAGTCAGTTTCTGTCACATAGTCATGAAATTATCTTTAAGACATAGAAGCAGGAAACACTAATTTTAAAACCTTGAAGACATCTGAATTAATCAATCTCAGAAAGACAAGGCGGGGCAATCCTAATGTTAGGATTTTAGATCTCCCAAGGTGAGAATTAGATATTATTTGGATTAGTTGATAAGAAGCATGTCCCAGGCAGAATGACATTTTTAGCACTGGCTCTGTGCTGCTGGTATGAGAGTTGGCAAATAGGAAGCAGAAAGAGATTTGGGTCAAAACTCAAACCAGTTAGACACCAGGTTATAACTCATAAGCCTGTCTCCATTTGCCTACCTCTGCCATCTAGATCTACCTCTTAAAGACTCCGTCCATACTGGGACTGTGCTCACATGGTGAGCCTGTGGCAAAATCTTCACATTCAAACCATAGCAGAGTTAGAGGTACCCTACACTCAATACAACCTTTCCATATATCCAGTTCCAGGGGCAATCTAGTTTTAAAGAATCCCTAGACTAGAGACTTTCTATGGAAGTGTACTGGGTGACCTAAAGTAGCCACATAAAATAGTTATTTGTGACTGAAGCGTTTCTTTGGAGTTTGTATTCCTCTTTAAGATTCCACTGTGTCTTCATTTAAATTTGATTTTATTATTAAAATGTTTTATAAGATCAGCAAGTAAAACTGATTACTTGAAAAATGGCTTCATATATTCTGTGATAAACAGCTTCAACAACAAAGTCCCACATTTACTGTTTTATTTCATGAAGCCCAAGGTAATGTTAGTGTCAGTGGCATGTCATAGCTGCAGCTCTCTAAGTTCTGTACAGGACAATCCCAGGCATGTCTGTATGGGACAATAACAGGTTTGTCTCTATAGGACCATCACAGGCATGTCTGTTTGTATGAGAAAATCACAGGCATATCTGTATGGGACAATCATAAGCATTTCTGTATGAGACAATCACAGGCATGTCTGTATGGGACAATCACAGGAATGTTGGTTTTTAGCTTTGAATCAGAGAAATGTCTCCAAGAGTTGGGTTGTTTTTGTCCTAAGATTCTTAACCACCTAACTTTTCTTCCCTACAATTTATCTTAGGCCAAGTGAATCTGACAAGAGGTAAATTCTTCTAATGGCCACATTTTGGTAGTTAATAACTAATTTAATATCAAGAAAATGGAAACGAGAATAAGATGGTCCTCTGCATGCTCTGAATGGAGAGCTTTGTGGGAGGAGCTTATGCTAATAAGGGCAGCGTCTTTCTCCAGGCATCTGAATAACCTTTCATTACAATAGGGATTTACCAAAATTAGAGATGTCTCAAAGTTACATGATAGAGAATGTAGTTAAAATGTCTAAACTAGAAACATTATATTGACCTAATAGAGGATGAAGTGTCAGTAAGGTACGCTCTTTGTGGAGTTCATTAGCATTATTTTGGCTTAGTCTTTTACCCCCAAAGGCCAAAAGAAGTAGCTGGACTTTTAGTCAATTTCTGTGTTAAAACTTAAATTTCTAAACTCTAGGCTGAGTTTCTACCCAATAAGTGGATTACAGATAAATGACTCTGTGGTAACTCATATCACTACCAATGAACACATTGCTTACATTGCGCCCCTACATGTAAGCAATCTTACCTATTAAGAGGAGATATATTAATGATATTTATAGTAAAGATTGTTAAAGACCTCATAGCTAATAAAGAGATATGATATGTATGAAGATAATTAACATAACATGTTATATCAAATTACCTTTTAAAAAGTCTCCTCTGTAATTTTATAGTGCAGTACTATTAGATGGCATCTCAGGGGGATGATGGGTAACAGGTGTGTTGTAAGTGATCAAGGATTAGAGAGGTGTGACACAGAGCGAGAGCCTGCTGAATCTAAGAACCAATATTTCCACTTATATCTAGTTAAAGGGCATGTACCCAACACCACTTCTAACTGGTGACTGACTGTTTTAATCTAATTGACTTTCACCATCATACCTGAATTGTCTAAATTTACCAAAAAAGACAGTAAGGTAAGTCTTACTAAAGTTAGGGTTTATACTTTGTGTTTTATTACTGACCACATTGTAAGGACAAAAGTAATTACCTTGGAGCTAATATTTTTCTGTATCTCTAAAGTTATCTTACATAAAAAAAAAAAAAAAAAAAAAAAAAAAAAGCTCCACAAACCAAACCAAACCAAGAAAACAAACAAACAAAACACAAAAAATAAAACCGCCTCACTAGGAACTTAAGCATCATGGCACACAGCTGTATTCACAGCACATGGAGGCTGACTGAGATGAAAGAGTCACAGGCTGAGACCAGCCTAAACTACATAATGAGATCCTGGTCTAAAAAAAAACAAACCAACAGACACAAAGCTGTCCTAAAAAAGGCAGCCATAATCTTCAACTGTGTGCAGAAGCCTTCACACTTAAGTATCTAATGCCTGTCTGCTCCAGAATTTAAACCTGTTATTGTCTGCGGCCAGGACAGCATATTATCACAGGCACATAAATAGTTCACTTCAGTTGTGTGGTCAGTGCATTTTATACACTTTAAAGGGATTGACGAACCATCTTTGTCACCTGAATACTTTCTTATTAATATCTGTAAATGGCGAAGAGCTTGGGAGAGTGATGAGAGATACTCTTTGACTGCGAAAAGCTGGCTGTCTCTACTTACTCATCGCTGCCTAATACCTACACCTATATCATCACCGTAACCCAGCCTGACATGAGTAGTTTTGATGCCCATACATTAACGAAGGAATGCCTTACTAAGTGGAACGTCAGGAGTGGGCAGTGGAGTGGCAGCTGTAATGGCTGCCAGTCAAATGGCAGGATCACAAGTGGTACCTTGTAGGGAGCTGCTGCCGCGCCTTAAAGATGGCACCGGTTTCCTGCCTGACACCACCCTGCAGGTGGTAAACATTTTCCTTATGGCTGTGGGTGGTGAATTACATAGCTTCCACTTTAGAGTAGCCTATCTGCAGAACCTACGAGGTGGATTATGGTTGGAGGATTGTAGACTATTTAAGGGAGAATGGGAAGGGGCAAAACATCAGAAGAAAAAAGGTAAGTAAAGAAGAAGCTTGTACAAGGGACCTGAATAAACTGCTTGAAGAAGATCTCAGTGGTTGCGTCTTTCTTGCTGGTCGAGGAGACGCGACAGTACCTTAACACTGTAGATTGGCGAGGATGGAATCTGCCTTGTGACAAAGCTAACTGCTAATTCCCTATGAACTCCAGGCTACATCACTGATGCGTTTTTAAAGAACATTACAGCACTGGCTGAAGAACCCAGATCTACAGACTCTTTGAAGACATAAAATGTAAATTCCAAAAACAGCACAGCTTTAAGAAGCAACAACTTGAGCCTTAGCGCTTTTAAAAAATAAATTTAAATTCTGTTAGAATTTCATATATAAGAATACTGGATTTGCATAATTTCCCACTCTTTCCTGACTTCATTAAATTCCTCCTGTGTCCTTTACCATAATATCATCTTGATTTCACAATCTCTTACAAAATTATTGTTCTCTATCCTCTCTCTGCCTCTGTCTCTCTCTTTCATGTGTATACACCCACACCCAAACCCACATGTATACACACACACCCCTACCCACACACCATGGGTACAGACTCATATGTAAACCCCATTGAATCTACTGAGTCTCATTAGTGCTACCCATATGTAAATGTGTTTAGGGCTGACCACTAGGATTGAGAAGCCTGTCAGGGGTATTACCCCTGGAGAAGGCTGACTCTTCTCTCTCATAAAATTTCAAAACAAACAAACAAACAAACAAAAACCAAAATGTACATCCAACATTTTCTCAGGTCTTGAGTAGAAAAGTAGCCTATATACATTCTTAGGATTTTATTTATTAAATGTATTAGATATTTTTCTCTTTGCTTTGACAAAATACCTGGAAAAAGAGCTTGAAGTGGGGAGTGTGGTGTGTGATAGTCAGGGATTGCAGTCAACCATGCTGGGGAGGGCATTGTGGCAGGGGTGTTAGGAGGTGGGTTGCATTGCTTCTGTAGCCATTAAACGGTGAAAGCATGAGAATTAGGACTAGACTATCAACCTCAAGTCTGAACTCCTGTGACTTATTACTTTCTCAGGCTTTAAAGATAGCAGCATTGACTGGGACCATGTGTTCAAACACTAGAGTATAAGAAGTTAGGGGGACTTTACATTCCGATCACATCTAATCTAATCCTATTTTAAGAACCACAGGAAAAACTGGGGCAATGGATAGTGTGACTTTCTAATTTAACTTTGTCAAGTAGTCTGTTTTCAACAGTCTTAGGTCTTTTACTTCAAATTTAAATCGGTTAGATTCCAAATCAAACTACCTTCTTTGTTTGATTAATCATAAGCATAGACAAAATTTCACTGCACTATCCATGTGAAGCCACATAACACCTCAGAAGATGATACATAGATGGACATGTGTGGGACGCCCCAGGATTCCAGACTCTTCCAAGATTGAAGAAAGAATTGAATACCTAGGGACAAAAAAGTAAAGATTCAATAATGGCGAAAATATGTGTTTGTTGAAACAAAAAGGCAGAGAGAAAAGAACAGAAACCATCCTGTTGTTAAGGAGTTGTTCTCTACAGTTGCTCCACCCTCAAATTGACTTCAAGTTGATTTTCTATAGAACCTCTTGGTCCTCCCTTCTTTTGATAACTCATTTTTCCTCAATTCCCTTCTTAACCATTATTTTATCTCCTCAGACCCTTTGTCCAGAGAAATAGCAAAGGTGGGTGAGGTGCTATTTCTGCTGCAAGATAGGAAGCTATAGCTCTTTGTGCCCCAGATGCTATGTGGAGACACTGTCCCTTTTCTGCTGACTGCCTTTTTTCTGCTACTCTTTGAGTGAGAGAGAGAGAGAGAGAGAGAGAGAGAGAGAGAGAGAGAGAGTTAGGTAGGTAGGTGGGTAGATAGGTAAGTAGATAGGCAGATAGATTATTAATTATAAGCAGATAGATCAATACCTAATAGTGGCAGAGGCAGATAGAGATAGTTTATAAAAAATAACAATCAAAGGGAAATTAGGCCATTAGTTTGACTCCTCAAATTAAATCACTGAACTGGGCTTTTGGAGTTCATTTTGTTCCTTGGTGCTTCTGTGTTGGGTCCTATACTCAACAGCCTTATTCTGAGCTTTGGATGTATCAGGCTTCACAGACATCACAGACAAGCCCAACTGTGCTTAAAGGGGGCAGAGACAGTCTAACCTCCTGAGTGTGAAGAGTCTGGCTTCTCTTTAAGTTTGCAATTAAGGAAGCAGAACACCTAAAGGACAAGCTGGAGTTCAGCACCCTATGATACTTCAGTCTTGTTTTCAAGATAAGAAGTTTATACAGCCTTTGTTGTTGCTGGATTTGAGGCAATGTGTCATGAACATGTGGTTGATGTCAGTTTGTCTTGAATTGTGTGTTCCAAAGAAATAAAATTAATTTTTCCTCAAAACTCTTAAGAAGCTCATTGAGAAGGCATCAGTTAATTAGGAGATAAATGCAGGAAACTTCAAGGAAGATAGAAACAGCTGTAGATGATAGAGGCTAATCTTTTCCACAAGTAAATGGTTCACTGTGATTAGGAGAAGTCCTTATAAGGACATGAAAAATCATACTAAATAAAGGTATGCATTGAGGTAGATATCCAACCGAAGAACATTAGGAATTGATTCAATACAAAGAACAATGCATGGAGAATATCCTCCTTAAGTTACTCTAAATCCTTTGCAATATAAGGGAGAATAGATTAAAAATATATACATAAGCCTTCTTGAGTATAGAACCATAAGCCTTAACTAATGAACTGACACCAAGTTTCCCAACATGGGGAATCCAATGTGAGACTACTTGTTAAGAAGCCTCTTCCCAGGTGTGATGGTTTGTATATGCTTGGCTCAGGGAGTGGCACTATTAGGAGGTGTGGCCTTGTTGGAGTAGGTGTGTCACTATAGGGGTGCACTTAAGACCCTCATCCTAGCTGCCTGGAAGTCAGGATTCAGCTAGCAGTCTTCAGATGAAGATGTAGAACTCTCAGCTCCTCCTGTATAATGCATGCCTGGATGCTACCATGTTCTTGCCTTGATGATAATGGACTGAACCTCCGAACCTTTAAACCAGTTCCAATTAAATGTTGGCCTTTATAAGAAGACTTGCCTTGGTCATGGTGTCTGTTCACAGCAGTAAAACCCTAACTAAGACAACCAGACCAGCTCATCAAAGGACTTCTGAATACAGAGAGGTTAGGACTGTAATCTTCTTATCAGGATAGTGTTGCACTGAAGGTTTAGGAAATGAGTTTGCTTATTTAAGTTTAGAAGCTTAAGTAAAGGTTGATTTCCTCAGTGAATCAACAGCCAAAATTTGGGGATAGATGTTATTAGAGGTTCCTAGCTTAAGGAACAGTGAGTAGATAGCAGAGGTAGGTGCACAGATGGTAAACTGGTGGGTGATCATCAATTTTCAAGATTTTCAGATTTGTAAGAAAGCAGGAAGCACTCTAAATGAAGATTTGAAATGTTGTGTTTGTTTATAGTTTACTGTCAAGGAGACTCAAGACAGATTACAAACACATTGAGCCAAATGATAAAACAAGTTTGCAAAGTAAACTTAGAAAAGTGAAATATTTTATAAATTGTTCATAAACATCAACGTATATAAATGTTTTTGACTCATGATCCACCAGCTAATCAATTTTAATAAGTTGAGTCAGTAACCCCCCCAAGCAAGTTATACATTACAAAAACAGTGGAAACCATAGACTAGAAAATAGAGGTGCCAGTGTAAAATTGGTTTCCATCATTTCCAGATTTTCAGGTAAGTGATATCATCATTATTCTTTCTATGTCTTGGGAATAATTTTGAGTTAATTTCATCATCAGAAAGCTTCTTACTGTGGCCTGGAATCAGTTTCCAGAACATAAATGGTAGCATTAAACCAACCAGAACTCCAACCATACGTGGTTGGATCAAGCTAATCTCCGTGGGAAGAAAGTAGGAAAAATATTTCCTCATTGTTTTATAGTAGCTATGTTTAAAATTGGCACTGATCACTGGTATTTGATCAGTTATTCTAAGGCATGAATGAGGTTTTCTTTTTCCATTTAATAGAGTAGGCTTCCCATCTTGCTTCATTTTGTTTTTCTCTGAAGGCAAAGCAAATGATATCTTCTGAAAATTAAATAAGGAAAAGGGAGATCGATATACAGCAATATTCAACTTTGGCATAAAGTTGGGGAATGAGACAATATGGAATCCTATAGAAGAAACATTGCTTTTCTTACTAAAATAAAATGGTTCGCCACTCATCTGTTTCATCAGACTAACATACTTGTTTTATTCTTTCTGCAACACAGTACTGGTGAACCATCATAATATGTCCTTTAATAAACACAGATTTGGTACAAGCATGTAAAGCAGAAGGTAAAAATCATGTGAAAATTAAAATAAAGTGTAAAATAATACTTTTGATAATATGGATGGAAATCTAATTGAAGAAGTCAAAATGAAAGATAAGAAATAATTCATATTGTAAGGTATAATAAAAATAGTACATTAAAATTAATGAGCATTACATAACTGCCTAAATGGCAACTTAATGGAAAAACAACAATAGACATGTAAGACAGTGGAAAGCCCACAGGGCATAAAGTCATATACAAAGAACTGCAAACAACTAAGAAGTGTTGAACAAGAAAGTGTCATCTCCAGGAAAGAGCACACCAATTAGCTATCCAATATTTAATAGTCAGCCCTGATGAAATACATATAACTAACTTTACACAGATTGAAAAGCCTATACATACACATACACATATGCAACAAAAATTGTTGAAGAGTGGTCATTAATTCGATGAATTTGAAAAAGAGCAAGTGGGTGTATATGAGGGGTTGAAAGATGGGAAAAGATGGGGGAAATCATATCATATCATTATATTTTTTTATGATTTTTTTGATCACAGAGTTTTGTTTATTTATTTATTTGTTTAGGACCAATATGAATTTTTTTGTCTCTCTTTTTTTTTAATTGGATATTTTCTTTATTTACATTTCAAATGTTATCCACTTTCCAGGTGTCCCCCTGGAAACTCCTATTTCATCTCCACTGACCCTGCTTCTATGAGGGTGTTCCCCCACCCACCTACCAACTCCCGTTCCTGGCCCTGGCATTCCTCTACATTGTGGCATGAAGCCTTCACAGGACCAAGGGCCTCTCCTTCCATTGATGGCCCACAAGGCCATCCTTTGCTACATATGCAGTTGGAGCTATGGGTCCCTCCATGTGTACTCTTTGGTTGGTGGTTTAGTCCCTGGGAGCTTTGGAGGGGGTCTGGTTCATTGATATTGTTGTTCTTCCTATGGGGTTGCAAACCCCTTCAGCTCCTTCAGTCCTTTCTTTAACTTCTCTATTGGTGACCCAGTGCTCAGTCCAATGGTTGGCTGCGAGCATCAGCCTCTGTATTTGTCAGGTTCTGGCAGAGCCTCTCAGGAGATAACTATACCAGGCTCCTGTCATCAAGCACTTCTTGGCATCAGTAATAGTGTGGGGGCTTAATGTCTGCAGATAGGATGGATCCCTAGGTGGGGCAGTCTCTGGATGGCCTTTCCTTTGTTGAGTGATTTCTCCACTCTTTGTTCCTATATTTCTTTGGACAGGAACAATTCTGTGTTAAACTTTTTGATATGGGTGGGTGGCTCCATCCCTCAACTGGGGGCTGAGCCTATCTACTGGTTATGGTCTCCACAGGTTCTATCTCCCCTTTGTTGGGTATTTTGGCTAAAGTCATCACCTTTGGGTCCTGGGAACATCTTGCTTTCCTGGCATCTGGGACTTTCCAATGGCTACCCCAGTTCCCCATCCCCCATTGCTACACACCTCCATTCAATTCAATTTCCTGACCCTCTGTACTACTCCCTGTCTCCTCTCACACCTGATCCTGCCCCCTTTCCCCTCCCCCTCCTCTCTTCCACCCAGGTCCCTCCTTCATTCTACCTCCCATGATTATTTTGTTCCCCCTTCTAAGTAGGACTGAAGTATCCACACTTTGGCTTTCCTTCTTCTTGAATATCATAGGCTGTGAGTTGTATTGTGGGTATTCTGAGCTTTTGGGCTAATATCTACTTATCAGTGAGTACATAACATGTGTGTTCTTTTGTGACTGAGTTACCTTACTCAGGATGATATTTTTTAGTTCCATCCATTGCTGCAAATTCTGAGTAGTACTCTATTGTATAAATGTAGCACATTTTCTGTATCCATTCCTCTGTTGAAGGACATCTGGGTTCTTTCCAGTTTCTGGCTATTATAAACAAGGCTGCTAAGAGCATAGTGGAGCATATGTCCTTGTTATATATTGGAGCATCTTTTGGGTATATACCCAGGAGTGGTATAGCTGTGTCCTGAGGTAGAACTATTTCCAATTTTTTGAAGAACCCCCAGTTACCCACCCCCAAAAGCTACATATTTGTATTTATTTTCCTGACCCTCTGTACTTCTCTTCTGTCTCTACCCATATCTGATCCTGTTCTCCCCTTTTTTCTCTCCAGCTCAGAATACTGATGATACAACTCACAGACCATATGATGCTTAAGAAGAAGGAAGAACAAAGTATGGATTCTTCATTATTATTTTTAAAAGAAAAGAATTCAAGAAAATAAATATTTACTATATGACATAGCATCAATATTGCCCAAAATTGAAAAAGAGATTGATGGTAAAAACAAGAGTTTAATGGAATTTGCCGTTCTGTAATGACAGTTCCTATATTCACAGATTCAACACAAATTAAAAAGGTTTAAAAACTGGCATGAGAGACTGGAGTGATGACCAGGAAAATACTACTCTTGCAGATCTGGCCTCTGGGAATGACATGTATACATAGAGTATATATACAGATATGCAAGAAAACATTCAAACACATAAAATTAAAATTAAATTAAAGTTATAAAAATGCATCTGCACTGAACAGATATTTTTCTTCTTACTATTCCTAAGCAATAGAGAACAATTATTTATATATCATTAAAATACATTATATATTAAAACACATTCAGAACTTATTTAAAGTATATAAGACTCCTGGGCATTTATACATTTTAAGTGTTTATTGGGGCTCTTTGTGTAAACCCTGTTCAGATGCTAAGGGTTGGCCATGATACTTGTGTTAGTTATTGGTATGAGTTGAATTTTTGTGTCCTTTCAAAATTCATATTAAGATGAATGAGTTAATAGGTCTGGTAGTATAGATTTAGTAGTCTAATCCTTGCCTAGCATATATACATATTCAGCGGTCTCTGATTCCAATCCTCTACTGAAGGAGAAAGTGGAGAGAGGGAGAGAGGGAGAAGAGGGCTTTGATTGATTAGGCCATGAATGTTCTGCTCTCATGTATGGATTAATGCCTTACAAAGGGGCTGTGGTCAGCCCACTGGTATTGTGACACAGCAGTCTTCTTTTAGAGGAACTATATGCCAGACACTATTTCAGAAGTAGCAAATAGGCCTCTCTAGATTCAATACATGATAGAAATATAAACTCAAGTAAGATGTATGATTTTCAGGAGTCCCAACAGCCTCAAGTCTACTAGTTTCTACATGGCCTATGCACCAGCTTTCCCTCAGTCTAAAATCTTAGAGTTCTTAGACAATCTATGATGTCAAATTTGAGCAGTCCATAAAATTACTGATAAGAAATACAGATCTTGTAAAGATATAAATATTCCCTAGTAGCAGATGACAAATACATTCAAACAGGTGCCCATATAGTATATCTCTTTGGTTTGTTCTTGTCAAACTAAAGAGAGATTAGATTAGGTCAATATAAAATTCCAAAGGCAGTACACAGATCAAAACTCAGAAAATGTTCAGATATTGGAGTGGTTAGCATTCAGAATATATTTGTCAAGAGTTTAATAAACATGAAGTGGAGGTTTGGAGACTGGCAACTAAATTCACAATACATCAGTCAAGAAGACAGAACAGATAATTGAGAAACAAGACGCTCAGTATTTGCTTCTGCACAGCCACAGCAGCTTTAGTTACTGTCATCAAGTGAACGGAATAGAGAAAGCTTGTATAGGAGAAGGGAATGATTTGTCAAAGCTGTTCTGTGGGCAGGATTTTCAGGAGGTATTTTGAGCTCAAGTTATCTAAATATTTATGAAGTATTTATACAACACTTGACAACAGTGTTCCAAATCATATTTATTATTTTTAAACGATATATACCATGGTACATGTGTAATGGACAGAGGACAACTTTGTAGAGTTGAACCACTCCTTGTACGCTTACCACAGTATAAACTCAGGTCCCAGGGTCAGAAAATGCTTTTACCACTCAACCATCTACTATCCCTTCAGGAGACAATTGTTAGGTGAGTAGTGTGTTTTAAGATGAGATGAAGATGGCGATTTGTACATTTCCCTACTCATCTAAAACCCATGGAAATGATCTTAAGCATGTAGTAAATATAACAAATGATGTCAAACATGTAGTAAACATAACATGTAGTTCACTATGTAGAAGATAAAGCACAGAAAACCTGCATTATGCATCAAGTGCCTACAGATGATTCTTAAGGCATCCATTCATCAGAGAAATTGGAACAGGTTTCCATAAACTTCATATGCCACAATAACAACAGAAAAAGTTATAATTAATGTCTCTAAGCAAATATGTTATTCTAGGCTTTGGGAACTCATGGCCATGTATGACTCTGGTCAGGACTTATGTGGGATAGAACTCAGATGAAGACTTCAAACACTAGATACTAAAGTGCCACTCCTTCTGAAAACACACACACACACACACACACACACACACACACACACACACACACAATTACAAAAAAAAATGTACTTCTGTGCAGAAATCCACCTGATTAATGCTCTGGAATGCTTGCCTACATTTAATGAATGCAGTTCTTAGAGTCACATAGAACTCTGTAATAGATTAGAAAAAAATGAAATAAGTAATGCAAACACAAGCAAGATGACCTGTTCCAGGGGAAAGCAGAGCAGTGTTGGCTGTGTTGAACATTTTAATTTCCAGTGTCTGTACAGATGTAGCAAGAAAGAGCAAAGAGTTTTCACTGCCTTAATTTACTCTTTTCTCCAGAACAGGACAATGCAAATAAGAAAAAAAATTTTTTTTTTTACTCACCTAAAGGAAAGCACATTTTATGAAATTAAAACTGTCTCCAGATTCTAAAGAACTGGCTTGGCCTTATCTCTTTACCTCTGTTTTGTTTATGTAACTCCATGCCCAGTTGTTGTTGCTAATAGCTTTTTAACAGAAATGCCTGAATTTACTGGAAGAAGGAGAAAGCAAGGCAAACGGTATGCTTATTTACCTGCAAAGAGCACAGGCCAGTTCAATAGCTCAGTCCACGTATACGCTGTCACACAGTCACTTGACTAAATCCCCAGAGGCATACATTTTACCAGACTGAATTCACTACTAAAGTTAGAGGTTATTGTACATAATGCAATGGGACACAGTTTTGTAATTCTGCACACTTGGCTGTTTCGGGGTCTTGAAGTTACAAAGATGTCAGCAAGGAATTCAGATACGTTCTAAAACACATACGTTTTCTTTATCTTGGTTTTGTGACACCTTGGTGTCATCTGATGGTGAACAATATGTGTTAGCTTCCCAATTAGATTGGTCATAATAAAAATAATGTACAGGGGGAGAGAGAAAGGACAGTTAATGAAGAAAGTCATTATTTCCATACAGAAATAGTAATCAACAACAGGGTATATAGCTTGAACACTAGAACTGGGCTAGGACTTCTGCTTATCAACAGAACAGACACATAGTAAACATCAAGGAAATGTTTATATAAATAAATTCTATTTAAGAAATTTATTGCAAGGGGTGTGATAGAAAATTGCTGGTGCTTTATTGAGAGACATCAGTCATGGTGCTCATATAGAATCCAGAAAAGTAGAGATTTACCAGGGGTTAGAAATTAGTGGTTTTTATTCTATTTGACTTTATAAAAAGTAACTATTGTGATGAGTCACACAGAGGAATAGGAACCAAAAGTAATAACTAATAAATTACTAGATATTAATAGTACAACAAAATTATAATCTCCATGTGGAAGAAATATATTCATATTTAAACACATATATTTGTTATATACTTACATACATATATACACGTTTCTTTATATATATATATACACACACACACACACACACACACACACACACACACACACACATATGTTTCTTCATATATTTGTTTCTTCAGTTGGCACTTAGACAACAGGAGTGGTAACCAAGCACACTGAAACAATTTTCTCACTGTGTACAAGTATCTTCATGACACATTCTAAGGTCAACTAAGTTGAATAAAACGTTTTCCTGTGGTAGACAAGAAAGATTCAGACATTAAAGTTGAAGACAGCTCATAGGTATGAAGTCAGATGTCAGTTTGACTGTGAATCACGGTAACTTTCAGCAGAGTGAGAGCATGTCTTCACCAGGAACTTAACACATCTTCACTTTATTTTAAATAGCTTTATATCCTAAATAATTATTTCAACATGTGAAACATATAAGCATAGTGATAAGTCAGTTACAAGCATCATGTCTGTGGGTCACATGTCTATTTCAGCCTGTTAGCATGACTTCCTGTTCTCTGTCCTTTTCGAAGTAATTAAATCATTTGTACTAAGGTAATGTTTGGAATGTAAATAAACCATCGAATTTATTCATCTGTCAATGAGTAGAACAAGTTTAAATTTGTTGATTGAGTCATTTAATTCATTAAGGGAGACATTATTGAAATATTTTATGTTAAGTGGTATATGTCTCTTATATATTTGAAAGCATGTATATCTATATATCTATATATCTATATATATATCATCATCTCTCTCCCTCCCCCTCTCTCTCTTTGTCTATCTTTATATAGCATACACATATATATATGAACATACATTTCAACTCATTTATTCCCATACAAGAGATAAAATATTTTCACATACTCTGAAAAACAAATATCATGAAAAATGGAATCTCTCTTGAAGGTGGTTTAATGTAAGACACAAGTAAGAAAAATATGAGAAGGTAAGAAGTGAGAGTCAATATGCAAGACGGTAGCTTCTCTCTGCATTTTTCTTATTTGTTTGTACCTACAAAAATGTGCTAATAATCCATGTAAGTCTGACCAGAACAGAAAAGAATGCCATCCAAATTCAGCGAGCTTCAGAATGACTTTTATGTAACAGTAAGCCTAGTATTGCGAAAATTCCCCCCTCTGTATGTATCTATCTACTTATCTAACATCTATTCATCATCTATCTGTGTATCATTTATCTATCTATGTATACCTATATAAATATATAGACATATGTGTATATACATTACTAATACACTCATATTAATGTTTTGGCAAATTTATACCCTTCATATATACTATTTTGTATCTCATGACTAATTTCCATGTACTTTGAGAAAACATTTAACAAGAGAAAATAACCAACTAACTACATATTAGAAAATGAATGAAACCTAACGACATTGCCTCAGGGATTGTTATTATAATTTTAGTTCTGTTTGTAAAGATCTTTCTTGAGAGGAAAATGTGTACAACTAAAGATCAGTATTTTTAAATTTTACGGGTAAAAATACACTTTCTGTGTTCAGACATGTGGCTCTGGGAATTGTCAGATCATTACAAAAAAGCATTTATTCTTCTGTTTTGAGCCTGGGAATAGTAAATCTTGGTATTCACCACAAATGTAAGTCTCCTTGGGTGTAATTTATTTTGACAATAAATAATCTACTGGCACTTTTGAAGAAAAGTTTTAAGTAAAAATCCAAGGGAGCACAAGGTTGTGCAAATGCATGAAAAGACAAATCAGACCCAGCTGTTTTTCATGTGAGCCAAGGCTTGACCGAAGTGCAGTTGTTTACATCCATGTGTCGGTGGGATCCCTGGTTTACCAACTCTTGATGTTTATCAAAGCTGGGTGATGAAATATTCCTTCTGAACATGGGCTTGGAAGGCAATAGAGGGAAGAATCCTTAAGCAGCCAGGAAATCTCATTTTTGATGACCTTTCTCCTGTGGCTGTGCTTTCTTGTTTCTGTTATTATAAGGATTTTTATCCAAATTTCATAAAGGGAACTTTTTTCTTTAAATATTGAGTCCTTGTACTAGAGATGCAAATGTAAATAATACTAAATTCTGTCCTCAAAATGTTCTCAGACTTCTGATAAAAGAATAATTGTTTTTGGTATGTCCCTGATCCTATGAGAACCAAAGGGTGAGCATGGGGTGGAAATAAATGGGAATGAGCAGTCAGTAGATCTTCGAAGAGGCATAGTCTGCATGTTGAAAAACGGTGAAAGACCTGTGGGAAGAACACAAGAAACGAGAATATTAATGATAGCTAACATTTATGGAGTGTTTGCCAAGTAGTTATTAGCACACTTACTACTGTCAATCAAGCCTGCACACTGCTAATATTGTCTTTATTTTACAGATGAGATATTGGAGGAGGACAAGTGATAGATGCAGTGTTCCAAACCCATCCTAAATCTTTCTTTTAGCAAAGCTCACATACAAGAATGAAAAGAAAAGGAATTAGGCAATGATGCTAAATTATTTTTTACATTTTCATATTATAAAATGGTATGTAAGAAAGTAGAGAAAATAAGAATAATACCAATATAACAATATTTGAAAAGTAGTATATAAGTTAGCTTTCCATTTGTATAATAGATAGGCAATTTTTAATTGTATAAGGATTAATATTTAAAAAAAATTAAAAAATAGTTCTTTGGTTTCACAGTTTGAGAGTTTTCGTCTTGATCTGTTGCCTCTACTGTTTTGGAACTGTGGGTGAAATCTGAAATCATGCTAGAAGAAGATGGGCGTGCATAACCATTTATATAATGTACTAGGAAGCCAGAGGGGGAGAGACCCCCCCATTAAGAGCACACCTCAGTGATATGCAGACTTCCCACCATGCTTCATATTTTAAGCCATCTACCAACTCCCCATAGAGTTGACTCAAGATCCAACTGTTAAATATATAAAAGAGGTTAAGTCAGTCAGTGGTTATTGTCCCAATATGCACCAGAATATGGGTTTTAATTACAAATCAATGAAGTGATATTGAATAGACTTCATCAATCATATGGCAGGATCAGGTATACACATTATCCATTTATAAGATAGTTCAACAATGACTTCTGTAAAAAAAATCAGCATTTTATTTTATGATAATTTCATAAAGGAATATACTATATTTACATTACTCTAATCCAACTCTCAGGATAATCATATCTCTACCATGCTCTCTCAATTTCAACACACACACACACACACACACACACACACACACACACACACACACACACACACACACACACAAACCCCTACCGAGCTGAATGTGTTGCTTGTCTGTATAGGTATTAAGGCTAACCACTAAGGACTGGGAAAACTATCAGCTGACTCATTCTAGAAAAAAAATGATTTTCCTACCTCAGCAGCCACTGAGTACTTATAGTCCTTCATGAATTGGTGTACCCTTGTGAAATAATCCCTTATCTAAGGTCCCATGCTGAGTTAGCTGACCTTAAGAGGTTCTTATGCAGACACCCATATTATTGAGAATCCATGGACACAACATTTACTTCATGCACAGAGGAATCTTGGTCATTCTTTCTTTTAACTTTTAATTTTAATTTTTGGATATTTACTTTATATACATTTCAAATGTTTTCCCCTTTGGAAACCCCCTATTCCATTCCCCCTCCCCCAGCCTCTATGAGGGTGCTCCTCCACCCATCCACTCCCCTTTTCCCTCCCCAGCATTCCCCTACACTGGAACCTCTAACACCCTCAGGCCCAAGGGCCTCTCTTCCCACTGATGGCCAACTGTGCCCTCCTCTGCCACATATGTGGCCATCCTGGTCATTCTTCCAGCCACCGGTAGAAGGTTCTAGATCACTCCACTGGGGAGGTCCTGGGAGATGCTAAGCACAAAGCTAGGACTGGTAAGAAGCAGTGGGCGGAGACACACTGACGGTCTACTTTCCGTTAAAACATTTTATGCTGAAAAAAGATGGCAGTGTGACCAAGTTTACCTGGTTGTTTTTATTCTTTCTTATTTTTTTTTCTAAATTTGAGACAGGGCCAAACACTGTATCTCTAGCTGGCCTAGACTCACTATGGAGAAAATCTAGTCTCAAATTCTCAAAGTTTCTTCTGTTTCTGCTGGGTTTGAAGGTATGTGCCATCATGCCTGGTGTCTTAGTCAGGGTTTCTATTCCTGCACAAACATCATGACCAAGAAGTAAGTCGGGGAGGAAAGGGTTTATTTGGCTTACACTTCCACATTGCTGTTCATCACCAGAGAAAGTCAGGACTGGAACTCAAGCAGCTCAGGAAGCAGGAGCTGATGCAGAGGCCATGGGGGGATGTTTCTTACTGGCTTGCTTCCCCTAGCTTGCTCAGCTTGCTTTCTTGTAAAACCAAGGACTACCAGCCCACAGATGGTACCACCCGCAAGGGACCCTCCCTCCTTGATCACTAATTGAGAAAATGCCTTACTGCTGGATCTCATGGAGGCATTTCCTCAACTGAAGCTCCTTTCTCTGTGATAACTCTAGCTTGTGTCAAGTTGACACAAAACCAGCCAGTACACCTGGTCAGGTATGCCTTTTAAACGTACCTTTATCTCTCACAGGAAAGTGGATGAAATTAGAAAAAAAAATTTATGTTGAGAGCTAATGTATCAGGACTTATCAGTCTAATAAAAATATGGGGCTAGCTCATGTGGATGCACTCATAGAACAAGTAGACATCTACTCTTTACTCTGTGTCACACAGTCAGAGGCAGATACAGAGAAAAGTGTGTAGATCTGAGTAGTATGTTTGGGAAATTTGGACATCTGGAAGTTTTGAATGTATACAAATCCAGCCTGTAGTATGAAATGTCTTAGGACTTGGAGTACCCAAATGATAGTCACCACACTTGTGCTGCCACTCTCTTCCCACAGTGAGAGACTTAATGCGAAGTGCTATGTACTTGAATCTTTGCCAGAAGACAGCTTCTGATAAAGGGGGAGTTATATTTTTCTATTCGTTCTTGTCTTAACTGTGTTTTGAGACACATCTCTGAGTATTTCATTGTCTCTCTTGTCTGCTACAATATGAGAAGTACAGGTTTCTGAAATAGATGCTGTGGAAAATAGTGATATGGTACATAGACTAAACCTTCATGTTTAGGAGTCTTGACTCTTTACTGGATAAATAGTGACGTAACATCCAATCGATTTGTCAGTTTTTTGCTATGTTTTAATTAAAACAAAATCAGAGGAAAGATAGGATGAATACTGGATGGGTCATAGGAGCCTTGAAAACTACCTTAATTCCTGTGAAAAATTGTTTTGTGACCTAAAGCAAGTAATTTCTTCTCTCTGGACTTATCTCTAAAAGTCATAATTTTATTTACATAATCCATTTCATGTATTAAACCATGGGCTGAGAACACATCGTTAGAGCTGGCACAGGTTAATGAATATAATGAGGAAAATACAGCTCTTGGGTTCTGGCAATATTCTACTTTTGATTTCCGTTTTGACCTCATGAATATATTTACTTAGAAAAAAAATGTGCACTTGTGTTCTGTACACTTTCCTCAGCCCAGCTTTACCAAAAATCGTGAGTTATATATACACATAAATACAGATATATCTTACCATTTTCCCAACTCAATAAAACTCATATTTTGACCCAAAATATGAATAAAGAGTTATATAATCTACTCATAAATCTCCATCTTATTTTAAGGCATGATCAATTTCCGAAGAACTCTGCCCCAAGCATAACAATCAGGAAGGGAAACCAAGTTAGGGGTGACCTCAACCAACTCCAAGGTGGTCTATTCTGATCCTCAAGTTCTTATCTGAACAATCAATCACCTTGCAAGTAGTTTCTTCTGAAATAACTGAGCTAGTGCCTGTTTGCTTGCTGTTAGTCAGCTGTTCTGAAACATTACAGAAATTAATTAGCTTTGGATAGATACTCATTTGGAAACCAGTTTCAAAATCTTGCCAACTGAGGTGCCACCTTGAGATGCTGTTATTCTTTGCAACAGTGTCAGGATATAGGACAACCAGAGTCTTAGCAACTGGACACAAATACTATAATGGCAGCTCACACACTTGTCAGTCAAAGTTCTTCTTTCAATTGTACTGGACCAGACTTATGAGTAGGCTGTAATCTGATAAAGATTCCTAGAAAATACCTGGGGTTTGAGGAAACAAGAGAGCTCCAGTTTGTGAAGCAGCCATGCAGCGGTGATCTTGATCCTTGTGAGTCTAGGTTCCTGTGTTTGAATAAACACCAAGTTCAATATGAGGGTGACCACTTGAGCTAGTTTCCAAAGAGCTAGACTTACATTCTTATTAAGGCTGTCTATTTCAAGTAATTTATTAAAAATGATAATTTAAAGTTATGTACAAATAATGAACTTTTATAAATTAATTTATAATTTTGATATTATAATATGATTTTTATCGTGCTATGTCATTCTCAGCATCATGACACTCCTCATAGTGTTTCAATAGTGATGGGCACTGCATAAATCAAACGTGCATTATTTATCAGAGACAATTTCATGACTGTTTTCTTGCCAAGTATTTCATTTATGGACATTGGGTCCAGCACACAGCAGGATATACCTCTGACAAGGATATACCTCTGACAAGGATATACCTCTGACAAGGAAGTCAGGGGCCTTGCCTATGTCACTCTTTGTGTGGGACATAGGGAAGAGTGTGAATACCAAGGCTGGACCACCTGTAGAGACCTGAAGGTCACTGAACCCTGGTAGCTCAGTTAACAAAGCAAGGCTTGTCCCTGTAAATCAGCAGGTGTTACTTCACATGTTTTGGTATGTATGTTTTGTGTGCATGTATAATCATATTTAGCTACCAAATTGAATAACCTTAAACAGAACAAAATAACTCCTATCATTCCTATTTTTAGGTTGAGGAAAAATTATTTTCAACTATTCCAAAATGTTCTGTTTTGGAATTAAAGGTGTCTGAAAACAGTACAAAATATTGTATCAACATTTCTAGTCGATCTTTTGCTTTTATAGTTCTCAGATTAAGAAACTTGTTCTGTCTTGATTTCTGTAGAGGTGAAATAAAATTTAAGCTACATTTTACCTATTTCTTTTGAAACCTTATTTACATAGCATCTAGTAATGTAGACTGGACAGATATGGACTCAATTTTTCACATGCAAAGATTAGGGCACAGGCATAGTCCTGTATCCTGTTGGCCAGAGAAAAAATAAGTTGGAAGAGAAATTGGCTCCTAGTATAATGATCTTCTCTGTTCCTAGCTCTCTCCTACATGCTTGTCGAGATTTTCATAAAGTATAAAGTTACCACCCAGAGACTTCACAATATTCTCAAGCCATATAAGCATTTACTACTGGAATTTATAAACTATTCAACCTAAAAGAGACTTTGGGGGTTATTCAATTTGATGTTTTCTACAGTGAATCTGTAGAATATTGCTCCTATGGGCTCATTAGTAATTGATGCTTCTCAGAAGGAAACATGATAATTCTGTCAGATTTATTAATGCTCAGAGATGAGAAAGGTAAAATTCCATGAGGTGATAGAGCATACACCAGGTCTCAAACACGTTTGACTAGAGCATCCCTTGTTGTGTGTATCATGTTGAGAGTTGAAAAACATGTTTTAGAAAATGTGGGTCCAATCCATAGAGTTTTCAGATATTGAGAATGCTCTTAGAAATTGAAGCTATAAAAATAGTATAGACTATTACTCATTAAAAGAGAAACTTCTCCTTCATTTCTTCTCTCACCAAGCTGCACTTCTCCCTGCAGATATCTGATACCCCTACTTCTAACAGCAGCGATGATCTTCTTTGTGCCTGGCTTCATATGCTCAAAAATATGCAGTTGCAAATTTATCATTCTTGGTGTTGCATGATAACCCAGCAGGAGAGCATACCACAAATTATTCATACTCTCAGCTATTGCTTGGCACATGAACTCTTTCCATGTTTTGTTTGTTGGCTTTTGTAAAATCTGCTACTAGGATGATCATAGATGTATATATGTGTATACATATATGTATATATGTAAAATGTAGATTTGTAGATATGTAGATATGATGTAGATATGTATGTATATATGTAGGTATGTAGATATATATACATGTATGTGTGTATATGTGTATGCATGTAGATATGTAGATATGTAGCATGCACATATATATGCATATATATAAATGTTTAATGTAGATATATGCATACATATACATATATACATATGTGGTGCGTCTGTATGAAGTTATATGGTATACAGATTTACTTGAAGTGTTAGAGTTTCATCCCTACAGCAAACATCTGAGGTAATCACCTCCAGCCTTGGGTGGATTGATTGATCTTCCTTCTGGCCTTGAGATGGGCAGTTGTGATGAGGTTCCATAACCCCTTTCAGTAAATTCCCTCAGTGATCTGAAGACTTCACACCGGGCCCCACTTTTCAGTGATTCCACCCATTCCCAGAATTGTTACCCTTAGAGTCGGCCTTGTGCACATGATCATTTGGAGGACAGAAAAGTCCAAAATATCAAAATTACGAAGTAGGACTTTTAGCACACTTTCTATTTTCTCAATATGTTTGTATAAGAACCAAGTATAAAATATTTATATAATAACCAAGTATAAAATATACAAAGAAAATAACTTATGGTTTACCTGTTTTTGTCAGCTAGGACTGAATATGGTGCTCCTATTATTCATTGACTGGCTCAGGTGTGGACTGGCATTAACTGGTGGCTGATCTAAGCTGGTCTTGCCTGGACAGGAATAATCTACGTCACTCAAAATCTCTTTCCTTCTGCAATACAATCAAAACAAGGTCTTATTAACACAAGCAGAGATATGAGGGCACAAGTGGATACAAAAATGGTTTCATATTATTTTAATTATGTAACAACAACATGTGTGGCTGAAAAATCATTCAGAAAGATAAACCATTTGTGGCAACATATGAGAGTGTAATTTGTTTCTTTAATAGCTCAGAAAAATAATGGGAGGACATATAAAGCTAGCACTAGATCATAAACTGCAACATATATTAGCACCCAGGGAAGGAATGAATGACACAAGCAATGCTACTTCTCTGTAATTTCCCAAAGTAGATTTAACAACCAACCCTCAGCACTAGTTAAGAGTTACTCTTACTCCAAGTGTTCGCCAGTGGCTTTTGTTTATTTTGTCATTTTAAAATGACTCTTTGTGGGTTGGAAGCTATAGTTCTGTGGAAGTCTGCACGTCTATAACGCATGAGACTCTGGGTATGCTCTCATCACCACACACAATGTTCCCTGTTCATTCTTTCTTCTTCCTCGTTTTGGAATATGCAAAAGTTAAGACTAAACTTTCTTTAAAATTTCCATTTTATATACATTTGTACTGTGTGATTGGGGACATTTTTTCTGTATCTGTCAATTTAAACACATTCTTTTATGAAACCCTTTATAAAATATGTTTTTGATTTTTATTTTGACTTTGCTGGATTTTACTCAGGATTTTAACCAAATTTTATGTTTTTATTCTATTTGTAGACATACAGATAGATACTCACATACATGTGTATCTCTGTTCTCTCCCTTCCTCTTCTTGTTGACATTTTATTATCTTAATGGCATCTTTGATGACAAATTTTGTAAAAGGCATCCATTGCTGTGTTAGGAAGCATCACTGTATTGACATTCTGATCACACTGTATGTACTCTCAGTGAAATAGAAATGTAGTATTTGTGGAATCCTTATGGTTTAGCACTAGAGATGAAATAGAACAAGAGAAAGAAGCATCAAACTACTAATAAATTTCAGCAACACTGAGAAACCTCATGTCTTTTTAAACAAACGAGCAGGTCGGCTTTTATATTATCAGACTGAGTTTTAGCCTGAAAACTATCAATAACTTTTCAGCATCATACATATGTCATCTTTGAGTTTCATCATTTACAAACATTTTATGATGCTAATATTTCTGCTTTTGTTTCTGTTCCATTTTCATTTTAGATGCATCTAGACAGCTTGTCTCAGCATGAAAAAATATGCTTGTGTCATGTAAAAGCCTTTCTTTATTCCAAAATAATCTTTTTGAATTTTAACCTTCCTTACTAAAAATATATCCCATAGTTATTATATCATTTGTCACATCTGTTTTGTTCTACTCATTGAATACTTTTTACATTATTTCTTTACTTGATATACTAAAATAATTTATCTGAAAGATATAGTTATGAAACAGATGAACATAAGAAACAAATGTACAAGTTATTAAACAGCTAAATAAAAGTTAAATTTGCATCATAATATGACTAGCTTAGATGATTATCTCCCACACTGTGAAGCTCTGTGCTACTGTTTTCTGATGCGCCTCAACATCAGAACTGCTTGCCCTCTCCAAAGGATCTTTCCCTTGCTATTTTTTACTCTTGAACTCTTCCTAAGAGTTACAGAATGTTATATCTCAGCCAAATGACTGAAGTTCCAAACTCCACCTGTTAGAATTAGCAAAAGAGTCTTGGTAGAAAGGGCGGAATAAAAGAGCAAATGCAGAAAGCTAACAATCTGTACACATTACACAGTTGTAGCTTAGGTTGCAAACTTGTGTGCTTCCCTGAAGAACCCAAAAGAGCAAATGGTTAAATTTTCCTTGAGAAACAAGAGAAGAGAGAGATGAAGAATGCATGGTTCATGGTTCATGATGGACAAGAGACTTGCCTGCTTCATCCACAGCAGGCTGTGAAGAGAACAATTGTTTATTTGTTTTTGTTTTGTTTTCTGGTAACCCGAACATTCCTGGTATTTAAGAAGCCAGAATGCAACCCTTTGTCTTGGCGTTTGTCTTTCAGGAGCACTTTTTTTTCCTTAAGATTAAAAATGGGACGTGGGAGTGGACATCAAAAGTTTCCTGATCTTTGTACAGTCCAGCAAATCTGGACAAATACAGAGAAGCATTCTTAACTAAAAATCTGGATCTTCAGAAAGGAGTTGGTAGATAGGGAGCCTCTTATTACTTAAAACCCAACAAAGACAGGATGCCCGTAATAGTATTTAGTTCCTTTATTACCAATGTCACTAGTACAACTATTATAATATTGTTGTTAGTAACTTCTGCTTGTTACTATTTATAGACCCTTACAATTTTTCAATGCTTGGACAAGATAATTTAATATCATTTTGTGTGTGTGTGTGTGTGTGTGTGTGTGTGTGAGCATGCATGTGTACGCACTTGCATGTGCAAGTGCCCCCACACGTGTGCATGTGTGCATCAGTAACTGTGGATAAAAAAATTATTCCATAAATCTCTAATTCCTAAATACCATAGGCACTAACTTCTGAATGCTTTTACATTAATAAATACATTTATTTTTGTTTTATTACTTGTGTGTTTGTATGTGAGCATGTATATGAAGATCCATGAACTACTTTCGGGACTCAGTTCTCCTCTTTGTGGATACTAGGGAACTGGATTCTGGACATCAAGGTTGGCATCAAGTGCCTTACTCACTGAGCCATTGTGCTGGACATGTACACACTATCTTTGTTTTTTTAACTAAAAGCAAAACCTTTCTCTCATGTTCAGGATTCCATAGTCGCCTACAGTTCTTATTGTAGGGTTAAGGCTTTATCTCATTAATGTTAGCGTACCTATCATTGCCATCTTTCTCCAGTCGACATGTCCTTAAAATGCCATCACATAAACTGAGCGTGTTGTACTTGCATATCCCCCCCAATCCTCTCTCTCTCTCTTTCTGTGTGTGTGTATGCGTGTGTGTATTTCTCTCGTTCTGTGTTTCTCTCTCTCTCTCTCTGTGTGTGTGTGTGTGTGTATGTAACAGTAATTAATGAAAAATAAGGCATTAATTTGAAAGAGAGCAAAGAGGTGTAGGTGTGAATGGGAAGGTTTGGGGTAGGAAAGAAAATGAGTAAATGACATAATTATATTATAATCAAAAAATTATTGTAAAAAATGTTAATCTGTTTTTAGTATGTCATACATAAATGTCTTATTTACATTATTTCTATACCTTACCCCCTCAAATTCATGCCAACATATTCGTTAATTAATTATTATTGACATACGTTCCTGGAGAAGACTGAGTCGCCCTCTTTCAACTGTCAATAATTGCCTCATTGTAGGGGTGAAGACTTGTGAGATTTTTTTCTTGCTCGTATGTGCACATCAACTAGCATTGCCACTGTGCTGGTCTTGTTTAAGTGATTATATTATTAATATTGGTACAACTAACTTGCTGTCATAGGAGAGGGCTTACAGACACTAACTTACAGCAGAAACCCTGGTCCTCTGGTTCGTATATCTTCCTACTCCTTGTGTCATGTTTCTGGACTTTGGTATAGGGATTCTGTTGCAGATGTATGAAATGAGGTTGGGAACAACATGGTCAGTTGTTCTCTGCATTTTGATCAGTTGTGGATTACTTTAAAGGTCTCTGTCTATTGTTAAAAGAGTATTCTATTATGAAAGTCGACTATTTTGAGTATAGTTAGTAGTAGTACTGATTTAGGAAAGTGGTTCTCCTCTAAAGTCCATGACTTCCCCAGTAGGGTAGTTGGCTATTATTACATTGTCAAAAATGGCTTTGCTTCTATTGATTATGTCTTAAGTCAAACTGGACATCTATTGCTTACTATGAAAATACAAGTATCATTACTGTGCCTCTGGGATATCTTGCCATGCAAGCCTTTATTGTAGTTCATAGGCTTCATGGCATCTGGGTATGACTATTAACTGCTTTCTGCCTTGGTAGCTTGCCTAGCACCTTTCGATACTATGAGAGCAAATCCGCAAGGAAGAGGCTTCTAAGTAGGTTCTCGCTTAGTTCCTCAAAATTCTTTGTTACAGAACTGTACAGATCTGTGTGCTGCATTCAGCAAAGGATTTTTAGTTTCAAGTTCTAGAAAGCCACCAAGGGCAATGACAATAGCCTATGTTGTTTCCGGAGATTATGGATTATCATGACCAATAATAACTCAAATTCAGGTTTTGCATGCTTCATACTGGATCTTTTGTTGGATAGGAATTTGGTTTAGTCCTGAAAGCAGTAGTCTTCTGTTGTCCTTAACTGTCTCCTAATTTTTCCTTATTAAAAAACAGGTTTTTATTCTTTTCATTAATGTTCTGATAGTTCCTGAATATTCTTAAGAATTTTTGACTGGGCTCATCACAAATCATTTTAATTTTCTTACGCTTCTATAAGTTCTCATAGACTTTGTTTTTTAGATATTCCCACTACTAATTTTGGATTTTAAGCATAATAGACAGACATAAAATGCAAATAGAAAATGCTCCAAGAGGGAATATGCTTTCTGTAATTTTTAAAAAGTCACTTATTCTCTTAAAATTATTGTAAATATACAAAATTGCTATAAAATCATATATGTAATAACTCTGGTTCTGTTATCTATGCATAACACACAATAGATAATGATATATAATGATGTATAATAACACATCGATTGTCTAGCTATATAAATGGATTCCTCAAGGAAGAAAATGCATAACTTAAATTGTTATTATTATTCTAGTGATTAGTTTGGTTGCATAGAAACAAAGTTTCATTATGATTTACTTGTGTGTTTACCTCATCCAGAAAAAATATACTCAATAACATATTCATACATGGTTCATATTTTATAATACATTTAACAATTTTACAAAATCATATTAGTGAAATACAGTAAAAACTATAAATTTGCTTGTGCAAGTGTTTTGGACATCAATATTTTTAATATTTAATTTTAATAGTGCAAGCTCTTTTTTATTTAGTAAGACTATTCTCTTAATCACATTTCAAATATTTATTATGAATTTTCTGATTATTGTTGTTGGTCAAAGGTAGTACTTCTATCTGGAAATGTGTTTATTTTAAGAGTGGCAGTCATAGAATTATCTTTTCAGAAGTCAACAGTTACAACATGAAATTTCGAAGTCCACTCATCTATACACTTGTCTTATCACAGGAGAAATGCACCTGCCTGTACCCATTGCCTTCTCACAGGGAGAATTCCCATTGAGTAGAGCTGCCATTTGATTGTTTTTATTTTTCAATCAGGCAAACTCTTTCACAATCTAGCTTCTCTCTGTCCAGCATTTAAAGAACCTGATGCTCTTGCATGCTAAGCAGTAAATCTACAAGAAAACTGCCTATAAAGTCTCTTGCATGGTGCTTACTGAGATAGGCTTCTGCAAAATAGAAAATTTAACCTATATTGATTTTATGTCCTTTGAGGAATAGGTAGTACGAGCTTGATTAATGAACATTTCCCACCTCATTTATGTCCAAAATTTCTGCAATTGACATCTGAAAATCCATGTACATTGTTCCAAGTAAATTATGTTGAATGCCTTATTCTGGTTGTGAGTCTCTCTGGCTTCAATGTACAAGTATGTTTTTGACAGTGCAGACACCAGCCAGTATGAAGAAGAAACAAAAAGAATAGAAGCAACCAAAGCAATGTAAATCAAACAAATGCCCAAATATAGTGTAAGTATACTTTGAATTATAGACTACAACTCTTTTAAATATATTCAAATCCCTTTGTATTTTATTAGATACTGCTTTTCTTACTAATCTTTCTTCATATTTGAAGAATAGAAATTGTATCAATTATTTTAGCCATACTGGTAGGAAAATATTGGTTGTGTATCATTGTTTTAAGATGGAAGTTGCATGCTCTATTTTACGGAGTTGTCTCCGTATATTTGTAGTATTATTAGCATGAAAGAATCCTACAAATTTAAGCAATCATAGGATATGTGACTACCTATAGCTAGCCAATATTAGATTCTTGTATGCATATTTATTTTCCCCAAATATTCATTAAATACATGTTAGAATAGGGTTTGGAGAACATTCTCTATAATGTCCTAGCTAACTAATATGATAGGTTACTTAGCTCACTCTGGTTTAGTAAGAAAGGCTCAGTTTTGCTATTGTACCCCAAATATCATCTTTGATACCTGAAAAGTAGGCATGGCTATGCTCCCAAAGAACCTTATAAAACAGTGGTTTACTGTTGGTTTGGGAATGTAGTTAATTGACTGCCCTGCTTGTCGGCTTGACACAAGCTAGAGTCAAAGAGAAGAAGGAACCTCACTTGAGAATACCTTTAACAGACAGCCTGCAGGGAGGCAATTACTTGACTGATAATTAATAAATGGGAGACCAACCTACTAAATAAATGGCCACCTTTTGACAGGGGATCATAGATAGTGTAAGAAAGCAGGTTGAGGAAGCCATGAGGAGTAAGCAAGTAATCAGCACTCCTGCCTGGCCTGTTCCTCTTCCTGCCTCCTGGTTTTGCTTGAGTTCTTCCCTTGAGTTCCATCACCGATGGACTACAACATACAAATGTAAGCCAAACAAGATCCTTTGCTCACCTACTTGTGTTTGGTTAGTGTTTTTTAGCCACAATAACAGAAATCCATGTACAGCTCTGACATCAGGTGTATTTGGTCAATTTGAGGTATCCATGATTTCATTCTGATAAGATACAGAACCATTGGCCATCAGATGGTGCAGAGACAACAAACAGTATTTTCATCATTCATGTTGACTGGAAAAAAATCAAAATAATGTTAGGCAGTAAATAGAAAATATTACCATAAGTAAGGACAAATTTTAATTTTCAGTAAAAGCATCCCTAATGACCCAGATGTTAAAATCAGCAACAATTTTTAAAATGACTTTAAGATAACTGGAAGGCACATTGGAAATGATGGATTTCAGGGTAAAGAGATTAAGAGCTTTAGAGGATACAGTAAAACATGAGGAAACAAATTTAATTGGGATTAAATAGAACAATAGCCGCGGTGCATAGTAAATATGAAGATTAGACAGTATAAACCATGGAATAAGGTGGTAGAGTTAAAACAGAAAGTCAGCACAGCACTGAGAATTTGTGAGCCAATGTTCAATGTTCTGACTCATGAAGTTGGAATTCAAGGAAGACTGTGAGGGGAAACTCAGTGATAAAATGCAGATTGTTATTAATATTTATGAAGTTTCATCTATAATATTGTCTCTGGAATTTAGGAAGTTCTTTTGAACCAGAGTGGAACAAATAAATAAATAAACAATTGAACAAGAATTGAGAAATAAATGTCTCAGTCAACTTTTGAATGATAACAACGAAGAAAAAGTTTTAAAAATAGAAATAAAAACTGAATAACACAGAGATCCATAGCTTGCAAACAATCCCAGCTCAGTGCGTCATATACACAGCAAAGACATGAAAATATGACACCTTTTTGGGAAGACGATGTGAACAGGAAGGGAAGAGCATGGAAGAAAGAGGTGGGGTGGAGTGGGGGATGACTAAAATCATTCTATAGGTTCATAAAGCTGTTAAAGACTGAAACATGGTTTTACATTATTTTTATTTCATATCTATATTTCATATAGATTGTATTTATATCTATATGAAATATAGATATGAAATAAAATTATATATAACATACATATGCATATACTGTATTTCCATCATCCCTCCTTTCATTCTCTTCTCTCTAAATCCTACTAAGAACTTCCTCATCAGGCTCTGGAAACCACCAGAATGACTCGTTTATTGTACTATATGGGGATATAGATGCCTGCTAAGAGAGAGAACTTTGTATCTGGAATGCGTTATACAGGTACAGCTCCCAGAAGAGATCAGGGTGACGTGAATAAAAGTGGTGTTTAAGTTGAAATCATAATTTGCTAAGTGACTCTTAGATGGAACAGAAGAGCATGCTCCATAGAGGATGTAGACCAAGGGTCATGGTAACAACCAACAGAGGCACAGCTGACACAAACCAGCTAGGCTCAGTCTCTTGTGCCGCACCAGAGGCGGTGCTTGCTGTCAATTTCACAATGCTTCCCACAACTGCCTTCCTAGCTGTAAGTGTTCACGGTTCTGTGGAGTTGTACTGTAAGCTTAGTGCATAGACTGCTGCCTGATCAATAGCCCTCCAAATGGGTGCTCAGAGAAAATGCCGTATGAATTATACAATTGGAGCCATAGTTCCTCTCCCAAGGGAAGCCTTAGATTCATGCTGCTAGATTAAAACTGTAATGATTGTGACAATAATGTCACTTGCATAATCAAATGCAATTGAAGAGAAAATGCACCAATTTAAGCTGGACTCGAGCTGCTGTTATGTGCACTTATGCTTACAGCCTTTAATTTTTGCCCGTATGCTATGATGGACTGACTGACTTCTGCAATTTCATTTTATGGGCAATTCGCTGTAACCCATTGTCTGTGCCATTATATCTGAAATGAAGAAAGAACAACCTACTTCATGTAACCTGATTATAACTGGTTAACCCTGATTGTAACCATACTGGGCTCAGGTAATTAAAGGTGAGTGATTATAATAGCATGCGAACTACTGTCACTGATGGGCCTGGCCTGCTCTCTCATAGTTACGAGATTCCCTTTAAAAGGAAGACAACAAAGCAAGCCTGCCCAGGGCCAGTGAAAGGCAGGGAATGCAAATATGTACATTTGTAAACTTCCTTAACTCTTGCTGAATAAAACAATTGATTGCAAAGCACATATTTCAATTCTGGTCACACTATAAAATTTGTCGGCTGAAATTTTCAAAAATGTCTGTCTGTGCAGTAAAAGGACAATTATCTTAGAGATTGAAATGTCCAGGACTTGAATCACCTTTGCCTGCCAGGAAGTCGCTTTGATCTCCACTGGGGGCTTCACATAGTCTGGAAATGGAGAGGTCAGCTCAGATGGCTGATATTTACAGGAATCACAGGTTATATGGAGAAAGTCACCAGTTTTGGGGATCACATTACCTTCCTTTCAACCGTAATGTATATGAATATATAGATATATTCCACATGATCAAATCAGGGATAGCATTCATTCCTGTGATACATGACACCCTAAATGTGAACTCATTATACTACAGACTTCACATTTCACTCTTGGAAAAACAGGGGTAGAATCCTTTAACATTCATTTCCAATCAAGACCTGTTAGACTTGACATTTCCAAACAAGTGCCCTGAAATAACTCATTTTCATTTTAAACAGTGAGGAAATTCTTGGGGCTATTTGATTAGCGGTTCTGAAAACGAAGTTGTCTACTGATCTAAACACAAAGTGTTCAACATTCTGAGATGTTCTTCACCAAGAAATCCAAAGATGCTGAGTTCTCCAAGGATGTAATCCTTGGTGGAAATTTATGTTCCCCTGAGTAAAAGAAAGACAGGCTTTATGTATTCCACACTGTGTGCTCTGGAGATAAATTGCAAGGCTGAAACTTACTTTACATTTCCCTAACTAGGTCCCCAGATATGACTGTAATGAACCAGAGGCAAGTGTTCCTTTATCAACTAGTAGCGAGCAATTAACAATCAAGGATTACACATCAGCTATATCATTTCTCTAGAAGAATTAATTCTGAGGTTCATTATCAAGACAGGTAAAAATCAAAACAACGTTTACTTCTTAAGCACACTTATTTAAAATTAAGTTTTTTGATAATACATTTTCTGCTTAGTGAGGCTTTCTTCCTTTTATTCTCTGTATATTGGCCAAACCAGTATGCAGGCACTTTGCCAATTATGGTAAATATTTATTTATTTATAATGAGAGTATTAAAATTGTTTTGTAAGTATTTTTGCATTCCATGGTGCAGTATTGTGAACTGGAGTCACCATCTGAGAAACAAAACGTCTCAACTTAGAATCCGAGCAGATGCAACTCTGTAGGTCTTAACAGTAGGCCATCTCTTCTCGCTTCCATCTTAACACTCTTGAGCCTGCAGTGACAAACATTCTGTTCACTGCATCCAGACACTCATCCTTTTAGGTTCTCTCTATGTGATTGAAATCATAGAATACTTTCCCGCTATACTTGGTTTGCTTGGCATGGTGATCTCCAGTTCTATCTGCATTGCTGTAAATGGCAAGAACCCATCCTTTTTTTTTTTTTTTGATACTTTATTTACATTTCCAGTGTCTCCTTTTTGGAAACCCCGTGTCCCTTCCCCCTCCCCGCCTCTATGAGGGAATTCCCCCTCCCACTCACTCGCCTACCCATTCCCATATTCCCACCTTGACATTCCCCTTTACTGGGGCCTCTGACACTCTCAGGCCCAAGGGCCTCTCCTCTCTCCCTGATGGCCAACAAGGCCATCCTCTGCCACATATGTGGTCCGAACCATGGGTCCATAGATGTGTATTCTTTGGTTGGTGGTCCTAACTCCAGGATGACCGGGGGGGGGGGGGTCGTCAGGCCAATTGATGCTGTTGCTCCTTCCTTGGGGCTGCAAACTCCCTCAGTTCCTTCAGTCCTTTCTCCAACTCCTCCATCTGGGACCTCACTCTCAGTCCAGCGGTTTCTGTAAAGTGTAACTTGGGCATTCTGAGCTTTAGGGCTAATATCCACTTATCAGTGAGTACATACCCTGTTCGTTCTTTTGTGACTGAGTTACCTCGCTCAGGATGATATTTTCAAGTTCCATCCATTTGCCTGCAAATTTCATTAAGTCATTGTTTTCAAGAACCCATCCTTTTAAGAACAGAATTCTCACACATCAGCTACTGTTTACGAGGCACCAAGCCATAATCTAAATACTGTTAATGAAGTTTTCTTAATGACGCTATGAGATAAATATTATTATTCTAGTTAAGTGGATAAAATTGAATCATATACACACCATTCAGGACATTGATTGCCAGAGATACTAATGATAATATGAGTATGAACATGCAAGTCATAGCATCTACAAATTGCAGAGTAAGGGCTAAATGTGCTTAACACTTGCTTTTATATAGCTTGGAACTCTTCAAATGACTTAAAAATCAAATATTTAATGACCCATGAAATTGACTTTAAATCCCCAAAATATACATCTACAAGGGGATTGTTTATAGCAAAGCTATGAGCCTATTTTTCTGCTACAATGGAACAGATGGTTATTTATATTAAAGTCTACCTGTGGTGATCTCATGACTGTGCATGGCTTCTTCCTGCATGGAACTCTCCCATGCACAGTTCCAATGCGACAATATGTTATGTGCAGTATTTTTTAATTCTCTCTGTGTTGCTATATATCAAATAGTTTTTGTGTTCATAGCAGTGTGTATGTTTAATGCCGAAACCCAAAGGGAAACAAAAGTATGTACATTCGACTCTATGTGTTAAAAATACAGTAGAGTGTAGATTATTTTTATTAACTTGAGTACCAAAGTCCTTAGTATGTAATTATAGCTATCCTAAGGTATATACAGTTCATTGGTATTAGTAAATTAAATCCTTATCACAATGTCCCCAGAACAGAAAACAGTGATTAGAAAAATTATGAAATAAAACCAGAAAGCCTTAGCAGTAGAATATTGTCACAAAATAGAAGTGGGAGTATAGCTAAAGTGTCTGCAAGGATCATTTGGTAGCCAAGCCCTGCTCCCCACATAAAAAATCATTATCAGTGATTGGTTAAAATATACATGATTGTAACACTCATAGAATTATTTCTGGAGATAATAAATAATAGCTTAAATTTATTCATATATTTGTGAAAAACTTTAATGATATTTATAGATTATTTATAGATATTAAAATTAAAACCAACAGTAAATTAAAATTAAGATAAGTGATTTTGTTTCTTTACCTTGAATAATCTTATTTATTTATTTATTTATTTATTTATTTATTTATTTATTTATTTACTGTGTGTGTCCCGGCCTGCGGGACGTTCAGCGAGGGTCCAAGGGGGGAACTGTCGGATGAAAGAAGAGACAGACCAGGCAGTGGTGGTGCATGCCTTTAATCCCAGCACTTGGGAGGCAGAGGCAGGTGGATTTCTGAGTTCGAGGCCAGCCTGGTCTACAGAGTGAGTTCCAGGACAGCCAGAGCTACACAGAGAAACCCTGTCTTGAAAAACCAAAAAAAAAAAAAAAAAAAAAAAAAAAAAAAAAAAAAAAAGGAAAGAAGAGACAGGAAACAGAGATACCTGGGAGGAAGACAGGATATCTGATCAAGCTCCAAAGATTAACTTTATTTCCAAGCTTTTTATAGGGTACAAGGAGAAGGAAGTATGAGAATCTTAAACAATATAGAAGGACTCTTAAACAAAGTAACCAGGGATTAAACAATGCTATAGGGGTGAGGAGTTTCTAGGGAGTACAGATTCCCAACCACCAGGACAAGTTACTAAGGCAACCATCTATGCTCTGCTGCAAGGGGGTCACCCTGACCCGGGAAAGAATCTATCTACTAGGAGACAGAACCTAAACAAAAGCCTAGTTCTCAGGAACCTGAAACTCAGGCCTACTTCTACCTTCAAGCCTAACTTCTACAAAGAATGGCTTCTCTCAGGCTAATAAGAAAGCTGCAGATCTGTTGGTTCCCGACAATTTGTTTATTTATTTATTTATTTATTTATTTATTTATTTATTTATTTATTTTTCAGTCAGGGTCTCATATATCTCAGGTTGGTCTCAAACACGTGATGTGACTACACATGATCTTGAATTTACCATCCTGGTACCTCCATCCCTTGTGTCCCCTCATCCCGTCCTATTCCATAGAGGCAGAGAGCAGGGTTCTAATGGTCATGAGTATGGTGGGTAACCTCTGGAGACCGCTGCAGAGAGAGGAGTCTACTTTATTATTTTGGGCATAGCGTATATAAGGGCTTTTTTTTAGAGGTATGGGTGGAAAGGGATAATTGGTCATAGTATCAAGCCAGTGGCAAGGGCTGATTGGTTATAATACAGCACCTGATTATTATGTGGGAGGGAATCCAGAGTGGGTTGTGTGGGCTGAGTTATACAGCCTTGCAGAGAACTCTGTACAGGGTCACTTTTAGGACAAGGCCAGTCACCTGTTTTCAGGGACACTCTCCAGACAAAGTCACTCTCTAGACAGAGGCAGAGACAGGGAAGACCCCTCCCCCCTGAGAAAGGCTCAGAAAGCCTTCTGGTCTTAGAGGACTCTTACCTTAATAGTGAGGCTCCCCAATACTTTTGAGTACAGAATTACAGGTTGTGTCATCTCCCAGTCTACATGATGCTGAGGATCAAACCTAAGGCGTTGTGCATGCTAGGTAAGTGCTTAGTCATCACCTTATCACCCTGTACTTCCTGGGACGACTGAATAAATAGCCTCCGACTTTTTGAAGAGTCGCTACTCTATTTAAAGTGGCTGGAGAACTAGCTTCAGCGTATTGCCTGTAAAGAAACAGACGGACAGAGATAACACTTAAGAAATACATAACATACATTCTCTGAAACCTGAGTTGGTATCCGGTAAGATGTATTGTAATTGAATTGATAAAAGTAAGGGTGCATATCTGTATAGATTTACAAGGTTTATGAAAATGTAGTTTTAAACGAAAAGTAAGTTTTTATATTTTTGTTTATATTCTTTACTAATGTGCATTATGCAGCAAATGACTGAATCTGAAATATGGAACCCATGGTTTCAGTGGTGAACTCTGAATAGACTACTGGCCTTGAATATCATTCCATTACATTCCATTACAGCTGAACTCCTGAAGTTTTGCCATGATTTCTCAGTGCAGAGCCAGAATTCTGATTGTTCTATATTGAAAGACTATCTTTAAGCAACATTATTAAACACTGACTGACCTTAGGAATTTTGTCCTTGGTAGCCTAACTTAGTGAAATCAAACCAACCAAAAATTTAAAGGCAATATTAATACATGAAAGTTTATTAAGTATAATCTTTGGAATGTTAAAAATAAATCAAATTGCTTGAAGAATGAAAAATGGAAACAGCTTATAGCTCTCATGTTGACAATGGTATTATTAATATTTCAACATCTACTTAACCATGCCACTGGAAGCTTTGACCTATCCTTAAATTGGGAGCAATCAGCCTGCCATATGGTAAAATGCAAATACAGAGAAGAATAGAATCCTGTTGTGTCTTCAGACAATAAATGCACACAATTAAAATCAGATTTTCACAGGTTGCAGCAATCCTCTGTAAAACCTAGCAGTGTTCTAAGACATTTTCAAAGAGAAAATTCCTAAAACCATAAAGTAAGGTACCATGAAGTATGATATCAAGAACTCTAGTGCTGATCTCCTGTTAATAAAAAATTAAAATGACTAGAATTTTCTTATGGCAGCCTTAGAATATAGGGGAAATGTAGGAAGGAGAAGAGAAATAAAGAATGTGACCAATTCAAATGATAGAATGGAGGCCATTTTGCCAACATGGAAAATGGTAGAGTGGCCTACATTGGGCCTATGGAGAAAGGGTTGTATACACATATTTAGTAGCTTTGCAATCCAAAATAATTACTTACACTGAACGGAATATTATTCTGGGTACATGCTATATGGATAAATCTTGGTGATTCAGTGCTAAGTGAGGTAAATGTACTTAAGAGTAGTTGCATTCCTGGAAACAGAAGATAAAATGGAAGTCATCATGGGCATTGGCAGATTGAGAGTCTTGGGGAGCTGTATAAATGTGCAGAGGGAAAGGAAGCCTAAACACAACAGGAGGAAACAATTTTTATGTTAAGATTTTTTGAAAAAAATAAATGATGAGTTGACCATGTCGAAGCAATGGGATTGTACCTTACTTTGGCCGACTGGGAAAGTCCACCAATGGAGGACTATATGAGGTGTCTTACTGTTGCCCTTCTTCTCTTGAATAAAGCAAGATTCGCTGGGCGGTGGTGGCGCATGCCTTTAGTCCCAGCACTTGGGAGGCAGAGGCAGGTGGATTTCTGAGTTCGAGGCCAGCCTGGTCTACAGAGTGAGTTCCAGGACAGCCAGGGCTACACAGAGAAACCCTGTCTTGAAAAACCAGAGGGGGAAAAAGAAAAGATTTTATAATCTAGGAAAAAAAGATACATGAGTCCTACTACTGCTCCTGAAGATGAAAACCAACAAATACATTAAGGAATTCTTACCAATAAACTGGAAACAAGTATATTTTTTGTTATTGTATAAATTCTAGGTCTCGATTTTAAGATTCCATTCTTGACCCAGCCCCAACTTGTCAGTTTTTCTGCCGCTCATTTGTACATGGTGCTCACTTTAGGATAGCTCTGGCCTTAGGTGTAGAATATCTGGTTTTTAGAATTAATTCCCACATGAATATGTTGGAATCCATTTACTAACAGGCTTTGTCTCCTTCCATTGCCATATTTATTCAGCCTATGCTTTTTAAATAAAGAGGTTAAAATCTGAGTGGCGTAAAGATAATTGTGAATGTGTACTTGAGGACCCACTGTCAGGGTAATAAGGATGCTAGATATTCAGTTAGGAGTTGCTTGCATGATTAAAGGCATTCTTGGAACTGTCTTAATCAATAAGCAAAGAAGAAAATAAAGCCGTGAGCAAAAAAAAAAAAACAGTAAAAAAATTAAAAACAAATTGTAAAAATCAAACCAGTATGTAAATAAATCAGTATGTAAATCAAAATTTTATTCCATTACCTTAAACACCCAGGTCAGTGAAAAAAGCAAATTTTAGTAAGAAATACTGACTCTCAAGAATCCTTTGTAAGTTTCTCTATTCAAAAGTAATCAAAAGATATTTCTTAAGAATCATGAGTGTATTATTTTTCTCTGTATTGGTTCATAGAATTTTACAGAAATATAGATTATTACTGACTTCTTTTCAGTCTGAGCTGAGCTTTCTAGTCTGTCATCCTCAAGTGGAGAAGCAGGATTGAAAAAAGGGCTTAGCTGGTAGAGGTGCTTGTGAGGGAAGCTTGCACACCTGAGCTTAAGCCTTGGTCACAAAAGATTGCAGTGAAGAATCTGCTTCTGAGAATAACACTCTGACTTTTACAGATGCACAGCAGAACACATACAGGCACACACACTCACATACAAATGCGCATGCACACACATGCACACACATATGCACAAACATGCACACATGCATACACACGTATGCACTTGCACACACACACACTCATGCACACACATACACACATTCACACATAGGCACAGACGTGCACATAAGCATCCACATGCACACATTAGTAAAATTGTTAAATAAGTAAAAATCCAAAAACACTATTTCTTGAAGAAAATTTTTTCTTTAATGTCAATTAGTACATTAGATATACTCACGTGTAAAGCAGGGCTAGAGAGATGGCAAAATGGGTCGGACTGCTTGTTAAGTACATGGTCCTAAGCTTGATTTAATTGCATCCTAGTATAAAACTGTATTGATTCATGTGCCTTCAGTCCCAGTACTGGGAGGTGGAGGAATGTAAAGATTCTACTAGCACCTGACCAATACAGATGAGATATTTACAGCCAACCATCTGACTGAGTCCGGAGACCCCAATGGAAGAGCTGGAGGAAGGACTGAAGGAGCTGAAGGGGATTGCAACCCCATAAGAACAGTTTCAACTAACTGGACCATCCAGAGCTCCCAGGGACTAAATGACCAACCAAAGAGTATACATGGAGAAAGCCAGGACTCCAAATACTTATGTTGCAGAGGACGGCCTTATCTAACATCAATGGGAGGGGAGGAAGGCTTGATGACCCAGCGTAGGGGGAATGCTAGAAGGGTGAAGTAGGATGGATGAGTGGGTGGAGGAGCAGCCTCAAAGAGGCAAGGGGGAGAGGGGAGAAGGGATGGGACAGGGGGGTCAGTGGAGGGGTGACTGGGAAAGGGATATCATTGGAAATGAAAACAAAATGATAATCAAAAATAAAAAAAAATAATAAAAACCCACATTGGCTAGCTAATCTAGGTGAAGCTAAGTTTCTCCAATGAGGGAATTTGTCTCAAGGAAATCAAGTGAAAAAAAATACACAAAGCCATTGACATCCAGCTGTGGGTTCCTCCATCACAGTCACGTACATACATCTGTCTGTTCCCACAGTCTTCGTGACAAATATGTGTATGTATAAATTATTCATATGTATATATTACTGTGGAAGCTTTAACTTTAGAACTCAATATGAATGATACAATGAAATTACAGACTATATATTCAGTTGTGATAAGGTAAAGGTGTTTGGTGATTGTGAAGAGGGCCTACAGTTATTGTATGATGCTCATTCGAAGAAATGTTGAAAGTCTGATTCAGTCTGGTTTATGTAGAATTAGTTTATCATTTGCTGTTCTTTAAGGTAGTATGTGTAAAATAGCATCTATATGGATTATTCTACAACCTCCAATTTATCTCTGTTGTTTATAATGACAGATCTGAGAATACACCTCTGACTTCCACAGATGCACAGTGGCACACACACACTCACATATGCACACACACACACACACACACACATGCACACACATTTGTGCACACACATGCACACGTACACACACACACATTTACTCAGAATGTACTATTTTTGCCACGATCTTTTACTAATACTCTTTTTTTTAAATGTAGAGCAATTGCCAATATCTATAGCTAACACTAGAAAAGAGAAACAGAGAGATGGAATGATGGAATTGGAAGGAAATTCTAAAATTTGAAACAAGAATTTTAGATTTGTTGAGAAGTATCTGCTGAAAATGTGGGCAAAAGTTCAACTTGGTGTCTCTAACTTGAATGTGCTTATCCTTAGGCAATTGCGGGTTCAAAAAACTTGAATACAGGATATTATTTTGAGGAAAACTGAAGTGATTTTATCTTGATGAAGTTTGTGTTTTACTTAAAACTAACTCCCTTTTATATTAGATAATGTGAGATATCTTGTACAAGATAATTAAAAGCTTTCCTGGGTGAATTTACTGCTTTTAAAATGATACTTACTTTTATCTATTAGTTGAGAGAATAGTAATTTAAAACAATTATTCATATTCTTTTGAAATATAGCCATATTTTATTTTAGTATTACCTATTTTTTGTCTGTGTTGTTTTGTTTTGGCTTTGTGTTGTGAATTAAACATAGGACATCCCACATACTCAAACCATCTTGAACTGAAAAAAGATGTTTTTGTTTTTTTTCTTTAATTGTTCAATTTAATACCCAAATATATGTATTTATGTTCTATTTAAAACAGCATACAGTCATCTATAAATAGACAGAAATCTTGGAAAAGGCTAATTCTCTTTCTCTCGCAAGTCATTATATTGCCTGTAGTTCTGTGTCTACAGGCGAGACTCCTTGATATTTCCCCTCCAACACTGAGTTAGTCTGTCTATTAATATTGCCATTGTTCAGTTCATTTTAAGAGGAGAAGGCTCACGACAGGCTGCCTGTTGTTCTGATGCTTGCACATTTACAACATTCCCTCAGCCACATATGCAAGAGCTCTGCTACGAGACATCCACTAGGATTGGACTCCCCACAAGCCATTGATTTCTACACTGTTGTGTCCAGTTGTAGTTTTTTTTTGCTATAAAAAAATTTTCATGAGGGGTTTCAGACACTGGATCACCAACCAGGCAGCATATACCAGCTGATATGAGGCCCCCAACACATGTACAGCAGAGGACTGCCGGGTCTGGGTTCAGTCAGAGAAGATGCACCTAACCCTCAAGAGAATGGAGGTCCCAGGGAGTTTAGAGGTGAGGTGGGGGGGGTGGGAACATCCTCCTGGAGACAGGGGGCCAGGGAGGAGGTGTGGGTGTGGGACAGTCAGAGGGTGGACCAAGAGGGGAATATAATCTGAAGTATAAAAAAAACAGAAAAAATTAATTAATAATAATAAATAATAAAATAATAATAATAATAAAAAAAGTTGCTATTTCTAAACATATCTGAGAAGGTATAAATTCATATGGACTAGAGTGTTTTCTGTCAGGGAATCAAGAAAAAATATCCATCTTTTCCTATATAAATTTTTCTCTTGTCTTTATATAACTCACTCATATAGTGTGAATCTAATTATATATTTAATAATAAAAGGAGAAATTTTATGATTTTACTTTCATTGTACTATTAGGACTTTCTCCAGGTCACCTTATCCCCAATTAGATAAAGAAAATGCTATTAGATTCAGTTACTTATAATTTTGAGTAATGCAAAAAGCATGAAGGAAGGAAATTTATGACTTCTTTTTTTAAAAAAAAATCAAAGAGAACATGGGCAAAAATTGTGGAAAAAAATCAACATTATGAGAATCCTGAAATTCATTCAAATACTTATAACTACTTATAAAAACTTTATCCAAGAAAAATCTGAATTTGTTTTTGTAGGAAGAAAACTCTTTATTATTTTCATCTATTCATTATAACAGTGGCAGCTTTGAAAACCAGCTAAGTCCATATTCACAGTCAAAATGAACAGGCGTATGCTCACTTCCCTCCAAAGAGACAAGGCATCACCTCTGGTGGGACTTGGCACTGAAAGTGAAGTAAAAGTAGAATTGATTATTTTCTTGTCTGAGCATAGATCATGGGATTCAACATGCACTTAGACACTCTTGCAAATCCTCAGAAACTAGTTTTTTGTAGGTATTTAAGGAATTATTTATTCAGGCATTTTATTGTATGTAACTGAATAGAGAATATACTGGACACAGAATAGACGACCATCAAGTATTATAGCAATCATTCAGCAAAACCAATTATTAAGACCAAACATAAAAGATACCACAGCAACATATTCAAAAAGAAGAAAATCTGATTTACATAATAGTCACATTTTCTTATTTAAAGCATGATGCATTCAACACAAATTTTTAATTATGCAAAGAAGAAAAATATGTATGTCCCATATACAGAAAGAAAAATATCATTGGAAATACCTTATCACAATAAATGAATAAATGTTTACTCTGAGACTAAACAAATGGAGAGGTATATAATATTTATGGCTAGGAGCATTTAATATTGTTAGAATAAATCTTACTCATTTACAGATTTGATTCATTGATAATTCTATGTAAAAATCACTGTTGTTACTGTAATGTGGTTTTTGGTAGGAAATTGGAAAGATTATTATAAAATTTAATTCAAAAGGACCATCATTAAACTATGATTAAGGAAAAGGTACATATTTAGAAAACTAAAACATTATTTCCTAGTTTCAAAAATTATTATAAAGCAACATGATGAACTTTGATGTAGTATAGACAAAGATCATAAAATTCAAATTTTAAGCCTAATAAAATTGAATTCACATTTAAGGTCAGGAGACTTTTGATTAAGAGTACCAAAATATCTTAATAGGAAGTTAATAATTTTCTAATTTAGTGCAGTAATAATTGGTTATATGTATAGATAGAGTATAAAATTAGATTTCAATCTTGCATTATGAACAAAAGTTATTCAAAATACATTACATAGGTGAGTAAATCTCTTAGGGGATTTAATGTTTGATACACAGATATAAAGATCTGACTTTGAATCTCTAGAATCTACATAAACCAGACATAGAGTAGCAAATGCATCAGGAATCTTGGTGTTTCTGTGGGGCGATGACAGTCATGGGGCAGTTAACACAGTATAGACAGGGCTAAGAACAAGAGACTGTGTCTTGAAGAAGGTGAAAGGCACGAAGTGAACCTACAGGTTATTGTTTACTATATAAATGCTATGATACACATGGACCTACATTCAACCACAGAAATGTGCACAAAGGTGGAAAATGTATTAAAGATCTATTATAACTTAAAAAATAATCATTGTCTTCTTAAAGATGGATTAAGTAATATTTTGTTTGATGATATACCAGATCACCAAACAAAAATGTATATTAAATATTATTAAAATTTATTCCATGTTTGCTTCAAATGAGCACATTACTTAAAAACATCAATGTACTTTTGTGCATTATTGCTCAGTTTTCATTGACTTTACTGCTAATAGATCTGTGTGAGTATGCATGGAGAATCTCATGGCTCCAGCCGCATATGTAGCAGAAGATGGCCTTGTCAGACATCAATGGGAGGAGATACCCTTGGTCTTGGGAAGGCTCAATGCCCCAATGAGGGGAATGCCAGGGTGGGGAGATCAGAGTGGGTGGGCAGATGAGTGAGCACCCTCATAGAAGTAGGGAGAGAGAGGATGGAATAAGGGGTTTCTGGAGGGGAAACCAGGTAAGGGGATAACATTTGAAATGTAAATAAATAAAATATCCAATAAAAAAATTAAAAAGAAATAGACACCATATTTGTCTTTCTGTGTCTGAGTTACCTCTCTCAGGATGATTTTTTTCTATTCCATCCATTTGTCTAAAATTTCAAGATCTTATTTTTCTTACAGCTGAGTAATATTTCATTGTGTAAATATGTATTTTGTTTAAAATCCATAGATCTGTCACAGGACATCTAGGTTGGTTCCAGTTTCTGGCTATCATGAATAAGCAGCAGTGAACATGGTTGATCAAGTGTTTTTGAGTTAGGATGTCTTTTGGGTCTATGGCAGTTGGATTCTGAGGTAGATCAATTCATATCTTCCCGAGGAATTGCCATACTGCTTTGGGTAGTGACTGTGTGCACTCTCACCAGATATGGACGCCTGTTCCTTACTCCACTTCCTCACCAGCATGAGCCATCACTTGGTTTTCTTGATAGTTGTCATTCTGATGAGCGTAAAATGAAATCTCAAATTTGTTTTGATTTGCATTTCCCTGCTGTGAAAGAATATTCAACATGTCTTTAAATGTTTCTCAGACATTTGACTTTTCTCTATTGCAAATTTTCCGTGTAGATCTGTATCCTGTTTTAATTGGGATGTTTGGTTTTTGGTATCTATTCCTTCAGTTCATTATATGTTTTTTTATTAGCTCAATCTCAGATGAGTTTTTAAGAAAAATCTTTCCCATTTTATATGCTGCCAATTTGGGTAAATGACAGTGACCCTTGCCTTACAAAAGCTTTTCAGTTTCATGAAGTGCCATTTATTAATTGCTCTTAGTACTTGTGCTAATGTCTTTTCCTAGGACAATAAGTTCAGGGATTATGACCATTTTTACATCTGTCACTGTATATGGTTTTATGTGTATATCTTTGATCCATTTGGAGTTGAGTTTTGTGATAAGTAAAGATATGTTTTTAATTCTTTTACATTCAGTCAAACAGTTTGGCCAGCACCATTTGTTGAAGATGCTATCTTTTCCAGTGTGTATTTCTGGCTTCTCTACTCAAAATAAGCTATCAATTAGTTTGTAAATTTATGTAAATGTATGTATCTTTAATTTGATTCCATTGATCAGTGTGTCTGTTTTTGTGTCAATGCCATACAGTTTTTAGTATAATACCTCTGTAGTACCATTTGGATTTGAGAGTGATGATACCTCTAACAGTTCTTTTGTTATTATTATTATTATTATTATTATTATTATTATTATTATTACTTTTGGTTTTTCGAGACAGGGTTTCTCTGTGTAGCCCTGGCTGTCCTGGAACTCACTCTGTAAACCAGGCTGGCCTCAAACTCAGAAATCCACCTGTCTCTGCCTCCCAAGTGCTGGGATTAAAGACGTGCGCCACCACTGCCCGGTTTTTTTCTTATTTTTGATTGTTTCAGTTATCCTATTTTTATTTTTCTTGTGTTCCCATAAGAATCTACCTTTCCAGATATGTAAAGCATTGAGTTAGAGGTTTGATAAGAATTTCATTGAATCTCTAGATTTGGTAGGACGGCCATTTTTACCTATTAATCTTAGCAATCCATGAGCATGTCACATCTTTACATCTTCTGATACCTTCTTCAGATTCTTTCTTTAGTGTCTTAATTTTTTAAGCATATAATTTTTGTCGCTTGCTCAGTTAGGTCACACCGTGATATTTTTACAGTAGATAGTTGTGGATGGAGGCAGGCATTGAAGCAGGGGATCCAGTGAGGTGGGCAAGGAGAGAGGGAAGGAATATAGGAAGAGACAGCTAAAGTAAAAGGACATTTGAGGGGTAGTTTGGAAACCAAACAGTAGAAGCGTTCCAAAATATACACATACATAAAGTTGACCAAAATGAATTTGGGTATGAATCACATAAAACGTTCTCCTGGAAATTTCTTTTTTACCAAGTAAGGATTCCAGTACCAAGACTGAATTACATACAGTTGAGTAGCTGGCCAAACCTGAGACTAGATAGCCTAGGCACCTAGCGTAAAACTTGGACTACTGTTCAATAATAATAATAATAATAATAATAATAATAATAATAATAATAATGATAATAACAAACAAAAATTACAAAAATATAGCAATATAATGACTCCTAATGACATTCTGCTATACTCATAGCTTATTCCTCACTTAATTCTCATTAAAGATGCTTTGTCCTCATGACTTACTTTACCATTTAATAAGTTTATAGTTCGGAATCCTCAAATAAATTTTCTTTTCTTACTTAAAGATATCTTTATTTGCTGGGCAGTGGTGGCTCACACCTTTAATCCCAGCACTTGGGAGGCAGAGACAAGCAGATTTCTGAGTTCGAGGCCAGCCTGGTCTACAGAGTGAGTTCCAGGACAGCCAGGGCTACACAGAGAGACCCTGTCTCGAAAAACCAAAAAAAAAAAAAAAAAAAAAAAAAAAAAAAAAAAAAAAAAAAGATAGCTTTATTTATTTATTAAATAAATACAGAAATAACATAATTTTCTTATATAATATTTAAAACACAGGTAACAAATGCAAAGAAGGAGTAACCCCAGTCTGCAAACTCTAGATTCATCATCCACCTTTTTACATATATATTCAACTTTACTCGTAACAATTGTCCTAAAGCAGGGCTTGTCGTGTAGTAGATGTTAATCACCAGCTTCAGCTAAGCTCATTCTCTCTAGAATGCTTGAAATTGAAGCAAAATTTTTATCTCTCATTGAATGTGAAACTAGCTTAGGCACAACAATGACTCACCCCTCTTTGGGCAATACAGTCCCAACAAGTCTCATTTCTGAAATAAAATGTTCAAGAGATTGTATTGAATCAAAATTCTACATTTGGTTCAACATTAAAACCTTCCTTTAGGGCTGAAGCAAGTACTCACTAATTAAAATCACTTGCTCTCACGCAAAAGTCCAAAATTCAGTTCCCAGGATCCATGTTTTGTGCTTCTCAACTGCGTACACATACATACACACATATGTACATACATATGTATATATAAACACACATACGTATGCATACATATACATATAAATACATATATACACATATGTACACATATGTGAGAGCATGTTTGTGTGTGTGAGTGTGAGTGCATGTACGTGTGCGTGTGTATGCGTGTGTGTGGGTGTGTGTGTGTGTGGTTGCCTTGCTGGGAAAATTATTCTCTGTGCCTTTCAATGTGTGATTCATTATTCATAAGTTTATGATTATGTGGATGTTGAAAATGTAGCTCTTGCAGAAAAGCATATGCTTCTGAGTTATTAATCAGATGTCTAGAAAGGACCCATCATATTACTGGTTAATATCATCTGTGAGGTGAAATGGAAGATGTGTCCCCAACTGAGCCGCTCACTGGAGAAGATGGAGATTGCAAACACATTCCCCAGTCTTTTACAGCAGTAATGCAGTTCTGAATTTTATGTAACTTCCAAATTGGACTCAATTTCAATAAGGTAATTTCCTGTTTTTCTAATACCATAATTCTGCACAATTGCTTTTTTTTTTTTTTTTTTTTACATTTTGTTATTTAAAATTAGCATACAAAGTATTAGGAATTATAAGGTATTTTCTCACAGAATACATGTAAGTGCATTTGCCTCTCCCTGATGCTTTCCCATCTTCCCCTGCAGTCAGCATGCTTCCACATCGCTCATACTCTAGGACATTCTCCTCCAACCCCTTCCTCAGCACGCCCCTTAAAACTCTCTTTACCTCTTTCCAGTGTTTTGGGCTTTGGCCATGATCACAAACATTTATGTAAACATGTACATTACACATGGTTGTCAAATGGGAGAGACCATGAGTTGAAGTCTTTCTGAGTTGGGACGCCTTCATTAATGTCATTTTCTTAAGAGTTTCAGAAGTTAATTTTTCTAATGAAATTTTATTATGTATATGCCCCACATCTTCTTTACCTATCTATCCCATGATGGATATCTGGGGTCGTTCCACTTCCTAGCAACTGTAAATAGTGTTTCAGTGCTCCTGAATGTGAATGGATCTTTGTACAGAGTGCGGAGTTCTTTGTACCGAGAGCAGAATAGCTAGATCATATTGTAGTTTTGTTTCTGATCTCTCCAGGAACTCTGTACCCATTTTCATGGAAAAAAAAAAAAAAGACTTACTAGTCTATACAAAATATTGATAAAGCTTTTCTCTTTTTCTGAAGCCATTTTGTGCAGTCAGTTTTTAATGAAGACCTGAAGATGTAATGTATAGACCATTACCCTTGAAACCTTCTGTCTATTTTATTAATCTGTTCTTCATTAAACTCTTCCTGAGTTAAGTGAGGAAGTTAGTGACAGTGACAGGCAAGGACATTTTCTGCCTTGTCAATTCAAATAAATCTCGACTTAGTAAATGACAAGCTCTTTTGTCAGCAAGGATTAACAGCTAGTGATGTGTGAAACAGAACCAGTGTATACATAATTGCAAATAGTGATAATAGTATTTTTAAGAGTATTCTTAAGAAAGCTATAATTTTTTGGCATAATTTAAGCACACTTTTCTATTTTCCTATCAGTACAATTGATATTGTCTGAGTTGTATGACATGATCTCTTAGTCTTTATCAACCGAGTATTCTGTAAATTTTTATAAAAAAGAAACTTCATTCTTATTACCCAACCTATTGTATGCTTGAGGGTAAGATGAAGGGAAAATTACTTACATCAAGATAGCATAATAGAAGGAAGGGAACATGAGATTACCTACTGCCCACATTGCAGGCTTACAAAATGAACAAGTATTTATTTTTTCATTATTCTTTCACCACAAAGAGAGGTCAAAACATATTTTTCTTCCCTCAAATAATTTGCATAACTGAACTTATCGTATAAAAGTAATTAAAAAAAGAATGAGCGTGGACTGGGGTAAAAGAGGAAGTGGGGGATCTGAGAGGACTTGGGGAGGAGAAATTGTAATCAGAATATTTTATATGAATAAAATTTTCAACTTTTACAAAGGTAATTAAACTGTCTTCAAAGCTGCATATCAGGGCCTGGAAATAATATGTGACTAGTAGTTCTTGCCTGGTAGTAATAAAACATGAAGTTATTGTACCAAAATCATTATATGAAATAAATGTCAAGAAAAATAAATTTCCAGTCTATGAAGAAAAACGTATGATTTGTTGCCCTTGTATGACTTGAATATGTCTCCAGAGTCAAGCTGGTAGCCTTCTTCCTTCCTTCCTTCCTTCCTTCCTTCCTTCCTTCCTTCCTTCCTTCCTTCCTTCCTTCCTTCCTTCCTTCCTTCCTTCCTTCCTTCCTTCCTTTCTCTTTCTTTCTTTCTTTCTTTCTTTCTTTCTTTCTTTCTTTCTTTCTTTCTTTCTTTCTTTCTTTCTCTCTCTCTCTCTCTCTCTCTCTCTCTCTCTCTCTTTCTTTCTTTCTTTCTTTCTTTCTTTCTTCTCTCTGCTGGGGTTGAACTGAGTTGAAGGAAATTTTAAGGATTAAAGTCTAATGGAAGGTAGCTAGGTTATACCCCTTCACTCTCAGAAAGGAGCGCTTGTCTTGTGGGGGTGCATACAGGCTATTGTAGGGCGGGGCTGATACACATGAGCTTGTCACCTCCCCGGATTTCTATGTTCTTTTTCAGCACATGATGTCCCCTCTTGCTCACTCCTACCATGTAGCCAGACAATCCTCAGCAAGGCTTAGAGAAGGCTTATTTTACACCCCCCAACCTCTAACAATTGTGAGTCAAATGAACCTCTATAATTTATATAACAATTAGCTTTAGTGTTTAAAAATACTAGCATGTTCTCTTACCTTTATCAAATGGTCAATTTCCTCAGTTCTGCTGAAGGCCTCGTAGTAGAAAATGGATTATACGGGAGCAAAGAAGATGGGAGTGCAATGTAATGTATAGATAGCAATGCGCAGTTGTTATTGATTTTAATTTTAGAACTTTATGATGTTAAGAGACTGTGGTAGTGATTTTGAGGGTGAAACCACAAAAATTTTATGATGTATTTTCTCACACAAAATTGGCAGACTTAGGGATAAATAGCTATACCTCCTGCCTAGCTCATGATATCAGTGGTTTTTCCTTTTAATGCTTACAGATTTTACATTTATTTATGTAATCTCTTATAATTTAATGAGCTGATGGATTCAAATGAGGAGTGAAAGGGAAGAAAGGGTGGAAGAAGTAAATACAGGGAGTTATAGCTAAAACCAATGGTTACTTGAGAGGTCTCAGTTATGGAACCTAAGACAGTAGAAGCTTTATATAGTATACTGATGTATGAACACGATCTAAATGGAATCACCAAGTGATAATGCAGGCACAGAGTCCCAAATAGACATCCTTCATCACCAAATGAAACCTCTGTTTTTAGGAATGGGTTACATCTAATTGAGCTGTTGGCCAAATGGGTCCTATAGGAATCCCAAACAAACCTGGTTATTTCCAATGCTATTGCTTGGTAAGGCCCTGTTGCTTAAGATAACACCTGTACATTCATTGAACATGGAGAAGCCGGTACGTGCTTCAAGCATTTACCTCTATTGTTGATGGTACTGGAAGGTTCTCTACATGGTACTAAAGGAGAAAGGTAAACACCAATCTAGCTACAAAGCCTTGTATCTGCAATGATAACTTACCTGCATGATGTACCAGTGCAATAGTGGAACAAAGCTTGTGGGCCTAACTAACCAGTATCTGCCTGGATACGAGGCCCACTCCATGAAATGTCATCCATTACCAGCATGGTTCAACTGGACATTGAGATTATCTAAGATTATCTAACCAGGGATCAAAGGGAAAACATTATGCTATATTCATAGATCACTGCCATGCTCAGCCATCATCAGAGTAGCTTCCTCCTGAGGTAGATAAGCACAAATGCAGAAACCCTTAGAACTCTTAATCTTAAATTGAATATTTCCATCAGACGCCTCTATTTAGGGTTCAGGGAACTCTGAGTTAGAGGAGGTGGGAAAGATTGTAAGAGCCAGCAGGGATGAGGTACACCAAGGAAACAAGGCCCTCAAACATGGCAAGACTGGACACACATATGAACTCAGAGACTATGGCAGCACACAAAGGATTAGAGAGAAGTGGGCACGAAGCTCCAATCCCAAACCAGAAAATGAAAGATTAGTTTTCTCCAGTGGAGTCTCACTTGGTATACAAACTACTCAAAGGGCCAGGCTCCGTGCCCAGCAGTAGATGACCAAAACTGAGCAAACTCAATAGCATCTTTTGAGGTTCTTTGCCTCAAATGTTTTTTAAGGGCATTTAAAAATTTATTTATTTTACATTACAGGTCCTCTGGCTATTGGTTATTGTAGGATTTCTGTATGTGTGTGTGTAAAAGTCTGTGCCTCTGCATTCATATGTGTTTCTTGTGTTTTTCATCAGTTGTTTTGCATCTGTTTGCTTTTTTGTCTTATTCCAGTGTATTTGTTTTTGTCTCATCTTATTTTATTTCATGTTATTCTTATTCTTTAGATGCCTGTTTGTTTTCTAAGGAGAGACAGAAAGGTGTGCATCTGAATAGAACGGGACATCCTAAACATCTGGAAGGAGTTAATGAAGGGGAATGCATACTCAGAACATATTATATGAAAATCTATTTTCCAGAAGAAGGAAAAAATAGTAAAAGCATTATGTATTAGACCAGTTAATATTTTTACATGATTGGCAGAGGGTTTGACTTGGAAAATCTGATATTTTCATTTCTGATTATTGATAGAGGTCAGTAGGTAGTAGAGTTGCATTAAATTAATTATAGTAATCTAAAAAAAGAAGCCAAGTTAACATGCATATCATTTACTCTTATTTCAAATCAATACCAGAAAGCATTAGAGAATCTTTAGCATTCAGTAAACTTGCATGAGACTGATCGCAAGCACTTTTTCTATCAAAAAGATCAAACTTTAATTAAACCTAAAATGGCCTTAGCAGGAATACAAGATGGAGGAACCAATGCTTTGTCTTACCTGTGGCACATCTACTCAATGCTGCAGAATCAGGTCCCCTCTTGTTTGTTTTACTGACTTTGGTAAGAAGTTATTTAAATCCCAGGACTCTGTGAGAGTTTGAATGCATTGACTGTATACTTTCTGTTACCCTATTATCCTACTTCTGAACAGGATTTAAGATGATAACAATCGACTTCTTTGTTCTGAAGTTTGTCACTTGGTTGAAGCAAACAACTCTACTCCATTTCCTTTTAGAGTTGAGGCAGCTTCCCTGAGGATTGTGAATCAGCTTTGGGGATGGCTCACTTACATGACTGTGGTCATACTGTCTGTAGGCTGGGAGCTCAAAAGGAATTTTCCAACTTCAGCTGATTCTTATGGTTCTTTATGACTGAGCACCAATGAAAGTACCCAAGGAAACAAGGCAGAACTCACATTGTCTTCTTTCACTTAATCTTGGAAGTCAGATTATGTCACTTTTCTTATTAGATTCAGCCTGTCAGGATTAACCTGATGAAAAAGGATCATGAACACCACCATTGTATGATTCTCATCAAAGCCATGCAATAGGTAAAACAAGTGGAATGAGTGAGGAAAAAGCAAGGTTACAATGAATTTCACCCAGATACAACCAAAAGGCTTTGGTTTTGCATGAGTAACAAGTATTGAATCTTCAGAAGTACCCACCATCAGAAATACATTTAAGGTATGTTAGAAGCAAAAAGTAGTGTGAAACTTTATGACTGTAATTTTGGATATGATTCATTTGTTAACTGAATAGATTTATTATGCCTCTTAGATATTCCAAGGAGTTAGAATTTCATTTAACTACAAACATACAGACAGTGTGGCTTTCATAGTTTTCTTCCTACTTTGCCTGCTCCCTCCCGGTGAGATGAGGAGCTCCATTGCATTTCTAAGATAACCTTTAGGATGGGACATTCAGCCTATGGCCTGAGTGCAAAGAGAAAAGAGGACCTTGTCAAACTTCTTACACACACACACACACACCCACAACCACAGCCACACACACCCACACACACACATACACACACACACCCCTACAACACCGTTAATGTTCTAGATTCCAGGTAAGAACTCCTGGCTTTGTATGATCCTAGAGGATTGCAAAGCTTGATGAGGGTCTGAAGTCCTGAGCTTCCTCTCTAGTATGTCCCTTGTGACATACTAGTTGGGATGGGGGAAGGATCGTGGGAGGGGGTGACCAGGAGGGGAGCAGTGAACAGGATGTAAAGTGAATAATAAGTAAAAAATAAACAAATAAAATAAAAAATGAATACATAAAAAATGTTAACCTGCTGCCTCTAAATACAAAGCCTCTTACTGACCCTTCCTGCTCAAGCAGAGGCCACTTCCAGAGCTTTCTTTTTCTACAGTTGTTTTACAGAAATACACAAAGCGTCAACCAGATTGGGGATCCAATGATGGAGAGTGGGAAAAATAGACAACATCACCATGTCTCTCTAGCTGTGCAGAGCAGGGACTGTGCTGACCTTTAGAGCTCTCATGGGTGGTCCTGTTGAGCTTAAGTTCTCTGCATCAGCAGGCTTCTCCAGAGCTAAGCTCCCATCCTGCCATCTGTTGGTAGAGTTGTCAGGAGAACGAAGGGTGTGCCAATGAATGTCCTGGGCCCAGCTAGACCTTCCCAAAAGGAGCTGAAGCTAACCAGCTATAGGTTTGACCCAGTAAGAGACCTACCACATAGAAAAGCCATGGTATACTCATGTCTTCAAAACATAGAATAAAACCCTTCAAAGCCGCGTGGAACCAGTAGGGAAAAGGCCTCATAAATAGATGCAAAAAGTGTGGCAGTGGGAAAGGGGAAAGTCAAGAAGTATCAAAAATAGATGGGATTGGAGGAAACCTTTAGATGTAAGAGCTTCTGTAGAATAAAGCCCTTTACTGACATTCTTTGGAATAATAATTTTCAGTTAAGAAAGCTATACTCATCCACCTCATGCCCACCCTTTTCAAAAGCAAAGCATCCAGGGAGATTCTAAGGAACAGACACACTTAATACCAGTTGGCTTCTTAGAAAACATACAGGCACCCTAGGCTGGTACCCTTTCCTGTCTCCAGTGGCAACTGCCAGAACCCTTTTCAGAAAGATGCTGTTTTACTTAGTTGTACATCTCTTCTGCTTCAAGTCAAAGTTGCACACATTTCAACATGACCATCTGCTGCTCATTTTTCAGTTTCTTGGGGGAAATAGGCAAACATTATAAATGCTAATCATGGTAATAGCATTTAGAATGAGATCATCTACAGTTGCCAGGCGGTTCTGCCTTTATGTCAAAGGTTATGTTTCTACGCCATTCTCGGAGTAGTCTAATCAAATAATTGAATCAGAAATTCTTCCCATTTAAATTTGAAAGACTTTTGTCTTCACTTCCTAACTCATGCTCCCATCTTTTCTATCATCACTGTAAAAGGCAATCTTGTAATTTAAACCTGAATCATTTCATACTAATTGAATAACTTTCTGGCTACTTTAGTAATTAATCAAAGTTATGTATTTAAGTGGGAAATTGAAATTTATGAAATGAGTAAAACTTGAAGAGACAAGTTTGAGAACTTCAGAAGTTTGGATTTGAATTCTATTTTCTTTTTAATGCCACCCAAGTTAGAAGTGGCCTGCATAGCTCTGGGTTGAGTACCTGTATCTGTTTGTATTTTGAAACGTCCTGAAAAGGTAGAAGGGAAGGAAGCACATTTTTGACAGCTCTGTAAAGGCTGATCAGAAATGTCAAGAAAGACCACCAGGCTTTGATCCAATGTGCTCTAAAGCACAGAAGGGCTTACAGGAATCTAGGCACAGCAGTAGAATGAAGGACGGGATTTGTGAGATAAATAATCAATGATAAGGAAGGTAATTTCTTAAGCACTAAAACTCTCAAAGTATGTTTATTGGCTGGATTGACCTTTCCCATCCCCAAGTCCTCTACAGACACACACAGAGGTGCACTTTCCAGTCTCTACACAGTTCCTGAGAAAGAATCTGTTCCTCTTCCTGATATGAAATAAATTTTCTGTACCTCTATCATCATGATTACTCTTATTTTCAGGTTAGAAATTGGAGACAGTACCTGTGTCTTTTCCATAAAGGAGATACTGGTCAAATATCTCTGCAGCAACTGAAAGTACAGAAATCCAAAAGATGCGATCCATGTAAAGGCCAGCCACACCAGCAAAACTCAAGGCCCCTTTGAAGGTTCATGACTTTCTGTTATATCAAATGATGTTTTATTCAACAAAGAAAATGAGACCTATTCTATGATCCTTAATATAAAAGAGTAGGATTTATTTTATTGCACATGTGAGAAAAGGTAGCCTACAACTATTTTGTAGTGTATTCATGATACTTTTCTTATTCTGAAATGTTTTTAGATTTCCAGAAGAGTACCAAATCCTGGAGATTGTGAAGGCCATTCAGTCAGACTGTCAGAATGTTCTCATCCTATAAAATAACAACAGATTTATTCAAAAGTAAAAGGTTGCCATTAGTGCCATCTTATCTACTGGGTATTAATAACTTTTTTTCATTAATTATTTGGTTCAGGAAGAACTCAATTCAAGACAGTGTGTTGCATTTTGACATTATGTCTCTGCCAATCTGTAAGATTTAGCCCTTTCTTCCCAGTTCATCATTCCATCTGGAGTCCAAAGAATCAGGAAGCACACTGTTTCTATGCTACCATAGATTAATTAAAGCAAAAGTTGTCACAGGCTGAGATCTAAAAGAGAAAATAAGGGGGAAAATGCCATGAACATTTACTAGTTATTCCAAGTACTTCCATTTGTGGACTCCACATACCCTGCTTGAAAAGTGACTCTAAGAAAATGCCATAGATTTTCATTTGTGCGGAAACTGCCTGTATCACACATCATCAATGGGAGTAGATGCTGTGTGTAGTGATTGCCATGTGATGTCACAGACTGCCATGCAAAAAGCTGAGCTACTTTATATGACTGTTACCACTGTATCAAGGCATTCATATACTCTAGTTAGGCTTAACAAAAAAAGAAAAGGGTCTCTCTTGTTAATTTAATAAGAATTGATGATTTATTTATTATGCATACTTTTGACTCTGATCTTACTTTCTTCTCTTGTCTTTACCAGGTTACTGAAGTGTCCTAGTTTTCTGGTCCTGGACATACTTCAAGACATTATGTACAGGATTGTGTGTCTCAGGTTAAGACACAATCTTTTGTAGAACTGCTGATTCTGTTCATCTGGGAAAGGTGAAGTCTCCCAAAGAATATAATGGAGACTCAGAGTTGCGTTACTAATGTGTCTTCATGTTTTTGTTTTTTTTTTTAAACACTGTTGTTTGATGAACAACAGTATATTTTCCAAAGGCTTGGTGATTGAGAATTAGGTTAGGGGCCTTTAAGAGCACATGACATAGTGAACCTCTTCCTCCCAGCATATAGTCAAACTCTGAGTCATTAAGTAGCCCCTGGAGTTAGAGGGGCACTTAGACCTACCTAGCCAGGGTACTTTGGCCACAAACTGGTTTTGTAATCAGTAGCATTGGCAAATTACAGCTTAGATTTTGCCTCAGAAAAGGAGCACTTGACATCCAGAGGCAAAGCGTCATGTCAGGGTCAAACTTCAGGTTAATTTATGACACTCTCTTATGACTTGTGCACACAAGGTATGTTACTAAAGAACCTGGGACCCAGACTCCATCAGCCATTGGCCATCTGCTGTGAGAACCTGAGAAAATGTTTAGCTTTCCTCGTTAACAGATTAGATATTTGCTGATCTGTGATATGCTTTTCTGCTAAGACACCTCAGAAAGAAAGACTCTGAGGTAGGGAAATATAAGGTGGACTACAATTCTTTCTTATGTCATTGAATATAAAGAAAGAGAAAATTCCTAGTTTAAGCATCCAGTCTCACCAAACACTGCATGCAAATGTGCCCAGACGTGAATTTTCCCTCAAAATTTTTGTACTTTTAAGATTGACATTTAAAAAGTAAAGCTCTCAGGATCCTTCTGGTCTCCATCAGCACCCAGGATCTAAGACTGTACCACAGCTCTCCACACATAAATCCCGCCAGGAGAGAACTGGTCTTTTAGAAGTGCTCTCACTCCTAAGATCAGGGGTGACATAGGTACTTTCACCCCAACAACTGTCCAAAAAGCAGGACCTGCCAGGAGCGCACAGGGCACAGGAACAGTGGAGCAGCTGGGAACAGGACCCTTCCTGTCTCCATCTGCACCTGGGAGCTAAGGCTGTCCCACAGCCCTCTGCACCCAAACTTTGCCCAGGAGAGAGTTGGTCCCCCCAGGAGTGCTGACACACCTAAGACCACAGATTTACAGCTCTATAGGAGGGACAAACTCCAGTCAGAGACAGCAAGACCAACTAACACGAGAGATAACCAGATGGTGAGAGGCAAGCACAAGAGCTTTATCAACAGAAACCAAGACTAGTTGTCATCTTCAGAACCCAGTTCTCCTACCATAGTAAGTCCTGGATACCCAATACACTGGAAAAACAAGATTCAGATTTAAAATCACATCTCATGATGATGATAGAGAACTTTAAGAAGGTCATAAATATCTCCCTTAAAGAAAACAGGAGAAAACAGGTAAACAGGTAGAAGTCCTTAAAGAGGAAACATAAAAATCACTTAAAGAATGACAGGAAAACACAATCAAACAGGTGAAGGAATTAAACAGAACCATCCAGCATTTAAAAATGGAAATAGAAACAATAAAGAAATCACAAAGGGAGCAACTCTGGAGAGAAAAAAAAACCTAGGAAAGAGATCAGGAGTCATAGATGCAAGCATCACCAACAGAACACAAGAGATAGAAAAGAGAATCTCAGGTGCAGAAGATACCATAGAAAACATTGACACAACAGTCAAAGAAAATGCAAAATGCAAAAAGCTCCTAACCCAAAACATCCAGGAAATCCAGGACGCAATGAGAAGACCAAACCTAAGAATAATAGGTACAGAAGAGAGTGAAACATTTCCAAATTAAAGGACCAGTAAATAGCTTCAACAAATTTATAGAAGAAAACTTCCCTAACCTAAACAAAGAGATGTCCATGAACATAGTAGAAGCCTACAGAACTCCAAATAGATTGGACCAGAAAAGAAATTACTCCCATCACATAATAAATCAAAACAGCAAATGCACAAAACAAACAAAGAATATTAAAAGCACTAATGGAAAAAGGTAAAGTAACTTATAAAGGCAGACCTATCATAATTACACCAGACTTCTCACCAGAGACTATAAAAGTCAGAAGATCCTGGGCAGATGTCATACAGATCCGAAAAGAACACGAATGCTAGCCCAGGTTACTATACCCAGCAAAACTCTCAATTAACATAGATGGAGAAACCAAGATATTCCATGACAAAACCAAATTTACACAATATCTCTCCACAAATCCAGCCCTACAAAGGATAATAAATGGAAAACTCCAACACAAGGAGGGAAACTACACCCTGTAAAAAGCAAGAAAAGAATCTTCTTTTAACAAACCAAAAAAGCAGATAGCCATAAAACGTAATTCCATCTCTAACAACAAAAATAGCAGGAAGTAACAATCACTTTTCCTTAATATCTCTTAATATCAATGGACTGAATTCCCCATTAAAAAGACATAAACTAACAGACTGGACACACAAACAGGACCCAACATTTTGCTGCATACAGGAAATGAACCTCAGTGACAAAGACCTCAGAGTAAAAGGCTAGAAAAAAATTCCCAAGCAAATGGTCCCAAGAAACAAGCTGGAGTAGCCATTCTAATATCGAATAAAATCAACTTTCAACCAAAAGTTATCAAAAAAGATAAGGAAGGATATTTCATACTCATCAAAGGGAAAATCTACCAAGATGAACTCTCAATTCTGAACATCTATGCTCCCAATGCAAGGGCACTCACATTCATAAAAGAAACTTTACTAAAGCTCAAAGCACACATTGTACCTCACACAATAATAGTCGGAGACTTCATTGCACCTCACACAATAATAGTCAGAGACTTCAACACCCCACTCTCATCAATGGACAGATCATGGAAACAGAAACTAAACACAGACACAGTGAAACTAGCAGATGTTATGAACCAAATGGGTTTAACAGATATCTATAGAACATTTCATCTAAAACAAAATAATATACCTTCTTCTCAGTACCTCATGGTACTTTCTCCAAAATTGACCATATAATCAGTCACAAAACAGGCCTCAACATATACAAGAAGATTGAAACAATCCCATAATCCTATCAGATCACCACAGAATAAGGCTGGTCTTCAATAACAACAAAAACAATAGAAAGCCCACATACACATGGAAGCTGAACAATGCTCTACTCAATGATAACTTGGTCAATGAAGAAATAAAGAAAGAAATTAAAGACTTTTTAAGATTCAATGAAAATGAAGGCACAACATACCCAAACTTATGGGACACAAGGAAAGCAGTGGTAAGAGGAAAACTCATAGCTCGAAGTACCTCCAAAAAGAAACTGGAGAGAGCATACATTAGCAGCTTGACATTATACCTGAAAGCTCTAGAACAAAAACAAGCAAACATACCCAAGAGGAATAGACAGCAGGAAATAATCAAACCCAGGGCAGAAATGAAACCAAGTGGAAAAAAAAAAAAAAAAAGAACTATATAAAGAATCAACAAAACCAGGAGCCGGTTCTTTTGTATTTTGCTTTTTTTGTTTTGTTTTTGTTTTTCGAGACAGGGTTTCTCTGTGTAGCCCTGGCTGTCCTGGAACTTACTCTGTAGACCAGGCTGGCCTCGAACTTAGAAATCCACCTGCCTCTGCCATAACAACAAAAACCAAGGAATTCCAAAATCATCAGATCCTACTACAAAAGGCTATACTCAAAAAAACTGGAAAATTTGGATGAAATGGACAATTTTCTAGACAGATACCAGGTACCAAAGTTAAATTAGGATCAGATGAACCATCTAAATAGTCCCATAACCCCTAAAGAAATAAAAGTAGTAATTAATAGTCTCCCAACCAAAAAAAAGCCCAGGACCAGATGGGTTTAGTGCAGAATTCTATCAGACCTTCAAAGAAGACCTACTTTTCAAACTATTCCACAAAATAGAAACAGAAGGAACAGTACTCTATTCATTATATGAAGCCCCAATCACACTTATACCTAAACCACAGAAAGACCAAACAAAGAAAGAGAACTTCAGACCAATTTCCCCTATGAATATTGATGCAAAAATACTCAATAAAATTCTCACAAACAGAATCCAAGAACACATCAAAATGATCATCTATCATGATCAAGTAGACTTCAAACAGGGATGCAGGGATAGTTCAATATATGGAAATCCATCAATGTAATCCACTACATAAACAAACTCAAAGAAAAAAACCACATGGTCATTTCATTAGATGCTGAAAAAGCATTTGACAAAATTCAACATCCCTTCAGGATAAAAGTCTTGGAAAGATCAGGAATTCAAGGCCCATACCTAAACATAGTAAAAGCAATATACAGCAAACCAGTAGTCAACATCAAACTAAATGGAGAGAAACTCGAAGCAATCCCACTAAAATCAGGGACTAAACAAAGCTGCCCTCTCTCTCCCTATGTATTCAATATAGTACTTGAAGTTCTAGCTAGAGCAATTAGACAACAAAAGGAGGTCAAAGGGATACAAATTGGAAAGAAGGAAGTCAAAATATCACTATTTGCAGATGATATTGTAGTATACTTAAGTGACCCCAAAAATGTCACCAGAGAACTCCTAAATGTGATAAACAACTTCAGCAAAGAGGCTGGATATAAGATAAACTCAAACAAATTAGTTGCCTTCCCTTACTCAAAGGATAAACAGGCTGAAAATTAAATTATAGAAATGACAACATTCACAATAGTCATAAATAAAATAAAATACCTTGGTATTTTTCTAACCAAGCAAGTGAAAGATCTCTATAACAAGAACTTAAAGTCTCTGAAGAAAGAAATAGAAGAAGATCTCAGAAGAGGGAAAGATCTCCTGTGCTTGTTGATTGGCAGGATTAATATAGTAAAAATGGCCATCTTGCCGAAAGCAATCTACAGATTCAATACAATTCCCATCAAAATTCCAATTTAATTCCTCATAGAGTTAGAAAGCAGTTTGCAAATTCAACTGGAGTAATAAAAAACCCAGGGTATCGAAAACTATTCTCAACAGTAAAAGAACTTCTGGGGGAATCACCATCCATGGCCTCAAGCTGTATTACAGAGCAACAGGGATAATAATTACATGGTATTGGTACAGAGACAGGCAGGTAGATCAATGGAATAGAATTGAAGACCCAGAAATGAACCCACACACCTATGGACACTTGATATTTGACAAAGGAGCTAAAACCATCCAATGGAAAAAGACAGCATTTTCAGCAAATAGTGCTGGTTCAACTGGAGGTCAGAATGTAGAAGAATGCAAATCTATCCATCCCTATCTCAAGTCCTAGTGTATCAAGGACCTCCATATAAAACTAGGTACACTGAAACTAATAGAACAGAAAGTGGGGAAGAGCCTTGAACACTTGAGCACCAGGGAAAATTTCCTGAACAGAACACCAATGGTTTATGCTTTAAGATCAAGAATTGAAACATGGGACCTTATAAAATTGCAAAGCTGCTTTCTGGCAATGGACACTGTCAATAGGACAAAATGACAACCAACAGATTGGGAAAAGATCTTTACCAACCCTACATCTAATAGAGGACTAATATTCAATATATACAAAGAACTCAAGAAGTTAGACTTCAAAGAACCACATAACCCTATTAAAAATGTGGTATAGAGCTAAACAAAGAGGTCTCAACTGAGGAATACCAAATGGCCTAGACGAACCTAAAGAAATTCTTAGTCATCAGGGAAATGCAAATCAAAACAACCCTGAGATTCTACCTCACACCAGTCAGAATGGCTAAGATAAAAAACTCAGGTGACAGCAAATGATGGCAAGGATGTGGAAAAATAGGAACACTCCTCCATTGCTGGTGGGATTGCAAGCTGGTACAGTCACTCTGGAGATCAGTTTGGCGGTTCCTCAGATAATTGGACATAGTCACACCTGAGGACCCAGCTATACCACTCCTGGTCATATACCCAAAAGATGCTCCAATATATAACAAGGACACATATTCCACTATGTTCATAATACCCTTATTTATAATAGCCAGAAGGTAGAAAGAACCCAGATATCCTTCAACAGAGAAATGGATAGAGAAAATGTGGTACATTTACACAATGAAATACTACTCATCTCTTATAAACAATGACTTCATGAGCTTCTTAGGCAAATGGATGGAGCCAGAAAATATCATCCTGAGTGAGGTAACCCAATCACAAAAGAACACACATGATATGCACTCACTAATAATTGAATATTAGCCCAAAAGCTCCTAATACCCAAGATACAATTCATAGACCACATGAAGCTCAAGAAGAAGGAAGACCAAAGTGTGGGTCTTCAAGGGAGGATATACAGAGACAAAATGTGGAGCAGAGACTGAAGGAAAGGCCATCCAGAGACTGCCCCACCCTGGGATCCATCCTATATACAGTTACCAAACCCAGACACTATTGTGGACGCCAAGAAGTGCTTGCTGACAGGAGCCTTATATATCTGTCTCCTGAGAGGCTCTGTCAGAGCCGGACAAATACAGAGGTGGATGTTCAAATCCAATCATTGGAGTGAGCAGGGTTTCCCAATGGAGGAGTTAGAGAAAGATCTGAAGGAGCTGAAGGGGTTTGCAGCCCCATAGGAGAAACAATAATATCAACCAACCAGACCTCCCTGGGTTCGCAGGGACTAAACTACTAACCAAAATGTACACATGGAGCAACCCATGACTCCAGCTGCATATGTAGCAGAGGATTGCCTTATTGGACATCAGCGAGAGGAGAGGCCCTTGGTCCTGTGAATGCTGGGTGCCCCAGTGTAGGGGAATGCCAGGCTGGGGAAGCAGGAGTGGGTGAGTGGGAGGGGGAACACCTTCATAGAAGCAGGAGAGGGATGGGATGGGGGTTTTCAGAGGGGAAACCAGGAATGGGGATAACATTTGAAATGTAAATAAAGAAAATATCTTTAAAAAGAAAGAAAGAAAGAGATAAAGCTCAGAGGATCCTTTTTCTTTTCTTTTCTTTTCTTTTCTTTTTAACTCTGAAAGAAATACAAGGTAAGGGATTAGGTTTAAATATAAAGGAACAAAATTTTATCTGGACTTCTGTTTTCTAAAAGTGTCTGATGCCTACAAATGAGAATTTATTTTAAAATAAATATCTTACTGAAGAAAGAAAGTGCATCATAGTGTTTTATGAGTTTTTCTTCTCTGCTGAGCTCAGGAGCTTCCCTCTGTTGAGAGAGGTTTCAAATTCTACCTTAAAATTTATTTCAAGCAAAAAAAACCATACCATCAGATATAATGGCTGTAATTGTTGGCAAAAATGTGTATTTTAGGGTAAATGTGCTCTTTTCGGTGTACAGGGGAGCTTGACTCTGCTTACCATTAACCATCTTTCAGTTTGGATTCATCAAATGGCTGCTGTGTGTCAGTATCCCATGCTGATAAACAACACAGATGTGATTTCCTCTTGCAGAAAGTTAGGTGTATGCAAGTGAGGCAGACGACAACCCTGCAACTGGATTATAACTCAGAAAGAGCACAGCCTCCCTTTATCATTCTGAATTTACTTCTTTACCTCCTCCAGCTTTCTTCAATTTCCTATTCCTTTTCACTGCCCTCTTTTTTTCATTTTTTATTAGTTATTTTATTTATTTACATTTCAAATGTTACCCTCCTCCCCAATTTCCCCTCCACAAATCCCTCTATCCTTTCGCCCCCCCCCCCGCCTCTATGAGGGTGCTCCTCCTCCCACCCACCCACTCCTGCTTCACTGCCCTAGCATTCTCCTACCCTCGGTAATTCCCCTATCCACAGGACCAAAGGGCTCCCCTCCCAGTGATGTCCACTAAGGCAATCCTCTGCTACATATCCAGCTAGAGCCATGGGTCCCCCCCCCCATAAGTATACTCTTTGGTTGGTGATTTAGTCCCTGGGAGATTTGGGGGGTCTGATTGGTTGATATTATTGTTCTTCCTAGGTGGTTGCAAACCCCTTTAGCTCCTATAGTCCTTGCCCTAACTTCTCCATTGGGGACCTCATGCTCAGTCTGATGTTTGACTGTGTACTTCTGCATCCATATTGGTCAGGCTCTGGCAGAGCCTCTCAGGAGACAGCTATACAGGGTTCCTGTCGGCAAGCACTTCTTGGCAAAAGCAGAAGTGTCTGGGTTTGGTGTCTGCAGATGAGATGGATCCCTCTCCCCTTATCTAATCAATATAGTACTTGAAGTTCTAGCCAGAGCAGTTCGGTAACAAAAGGAGATCAAAGGGATACAAATTGGAAAGGAGGAAGTCAGGATATCAGTGTTTTTGGATGATATGATAGTATACATAAGTAACCAAAAAAAATCTATGAGCGAACTCCTACAGCTGATAAACAACTTCAGCAAAGTGGCTGGATACAAAATTAAGTCAAACAAATCAGTAGCTTTCGTCTACTCAAAGGATAAATGGGCTGAGAAAGAAATTAGGGAACCAACACCCTTTACAATAGTCACAAATAATGTGAAATGTTTTGGTGTGATTCTAATCAAGCAAGTGAAAGATCTGTATGACAAGAACTTCAAGTCTCTGAAAAAAGAAATAGAAGAAGATGGAAAGATCCCTCAGAAGATGGAAAGATCTCCCATGTTCATGGATTGGCAGGATTAACATAATAAAAATGGCCATCTTACAAAAAACAATCTACAGATTCAATGCAATCAATCCCCATCAAAATTCCAACACAATTCACAGAGATGGAAAGAGCAATTCTCAAATTTATCAGGAATAACAAAAAACGGAGGATATCAAAAACCATTCTCAACAATAAAAGAACTTCTCTGCCCTCCTGTTGAGGCCACTGGAGAGAAAGCTTCAGAGTCTGCAGGCAAGGACAATGTGCACCATATACTCATCTGAGTTAGAGAGTTCCACAGTCTCCTAAAGTGGAAATGTAAAGCTGCCCAGAATAAAGTCAGCATCCCAGTCATGGGGTAGAGTAGAACAAGACACTGAAGATGCGTTAGGAAGATGGATAGTAGAAAAGGACTAAATCTAAATATGTGGAATATTTAGACGTGGTTAAATAAAAAGTACAATCTTAAACCATGATAAATTAAAAAAAAAGTTACGAGTAGAAAAACCTATCCCTTAGATATAATAAGGGTTGGGTTCAATTCATGAACTGAGGTTAAATAACCTTAAACTAATAATAAAAATTACTCTACAGAGAGTATGGGTCACGATAAACTTCAAAATTGATGTAACAACCCTTTATTATGTCTGAAAGCAACCCTTGAGGCATTGTCAAAGGTCAAGTGGTGATACTAGAGAGGAAATAGAAGACAGTAGCAATCATGAAGGATTTTCATATACACGGCTGGTGAGTACATGCTTTAGCACTCTGGAGTATAAAATGTTCTTCATTGCAATTTTTTAAGTCATCCTTTCAGAGTTCTGAAGTCATGATGTAGCTGTTTTCTAACAAAAATAAAACCTCTCTTTACAAATATTATTGATAGTCAGAACTTGGCTGATAGCTACACTGTGCCAGACCTTGCTGTAATGGGAAGAACTCCAGTCTGGGAGAAACACACAGGCAAGAGAGGTGTGAACCACAGCTTTACAGCGACTTACTGAGAAATAACTTTGGACTAGGGGCATTATGTATCTTTAAGCATTATTTCTTCAGGTAAAATATTGAGATTTTCTTCATATGCTGAGACTGTGGTCAAATATGGCATGGCAGCTTTTAAAATTAGTTGGGGGGAATTTTCAGAACAACATAAAATCTTCAGGAGAGATTATTTTACTGCTGGGTTTTTAAGTCGAAAGCATAAGATTTCACAGTGAAAAGAAAGACCTGCTTTCTAGCTCCATAAGCACCTGCAGTCAGATGAGCACCTCCTTCTCACAGCTCCTCTGCTCTTGTAAGGTCTCTTTCTTGTCTTTGTTTCCAAGGTTGGCTTGAGATGCAGGCTTTAGTCTCATGAGAGGCCTCTAGACAGCACACAGACTTCTCTAGGCATTAGAGAACTGCCATGACCATAGAGCATTTTCTTTTCCTGCCTGTATTTTCGGATGACAACAGCAGGCATTCCGCATGCCATGATTGCAGCTGCTAGCACAGACTGCTTAAGCCGCCTGTAGAGATGAGGGTGAGGGAAATAGTAGTTGACAGAAAAGCTTTTTGAAGGTCGCAGTTTGCTCTTGATTACTGCTTCTCTTTCCCGTAGGGAGCAGCTAGGAGTCTATTAGGCCTTGGGGCAAACCAAAAAGCAGATTCTTCCAGCCCCCTCCCCACTCTAGCCCTTTCCTTGTTAGTAAAAGAATCATCTCCTTCAGGAAGAGGCATGTGGAAACTGTCTTAAAGAGTCAGTGCTTCCTGGGACCAGCTCTTTAATCTGTCACCGTATTTTTGGGGGGAATGTGGGGGAAGAAAATGGACTTACATGCTACAATCCTGTGATCCTAGAAAGAGCCTGCTCTTTACTAGTTTAGGCCTTTAATCATTTATCTATTCTGACCTCTGTTTTTAAAGTAGTTTGAAATTATAAGGTTGCTCTCAGGTCTTTACTTTCCTTTGACTTTTTTCTGGCTTTAATGAAGGCAAAACTAAAATCCTATTATATCTTTATGTTCTGTGCCAGGGGTCCACCCTGTTTCAAGGCCCAATTGTAGATGGAGAGCAAAAGAATGCCAATGTGTCTATTCACCAGTACCAGGACAGGCTGTCTGATGAATTAGAAATCTGATATTCTGATCTCTGGGCTGGAGGGCTAAAAGCAAACCAGGTTGTCCCAGGCCACCACACTCTTCCTGTCATCCTGGTTCAACTAGACAGAGCCAGAATCAGACAGAGAAACAATGCATTCAAGCTAGTACCTGCCTCTCTTAGGGCTTTGGCTGTACTGTTAGGAAAAGAAAGATTATGCCTCTCCTCCTTAACTCTAAGGATACTGTTTCCTGTTGGTTGAAATGCATGACAGAGAGATTGCATAAGGTGGATCCTGGTCTGAAGTCCATGGTTGCTTGGTAATCTTATCCATCTCCAGTACATTTGCATGACAATTCTTTCCTTTGATCCGGGCCTTCCATGTCTACTGACTATCTCTTGCTTCAGTCTCTGTGATTCAATAGAAGCTATTAGCTGTAGTTGTACTGACTTACTTTGCATTGTTGTTCCAATGTATTGCTGTACCACCATCATAAACAGCAGCTCAACCTCCATGGAGTGTCCTAATACTAATAAAACCTCTTCAAGCTGGCATTTGCCAAAGAGTTTCACCCATCCCCTAGAGTATGCTTTTTAAAAACTAGGCATAATACAGCAAGTGACATTTTCTTTTTATAAAACAAATAGAATAGACCCTACTTCACAAAGACCAACAGAGGACTGAGGGATGGAATTCTGCTTGATAAATTCTAGAACAATAATGTGGGATGCAAAGTTAAAATCCTTCTCACCTTTCATGTCTATGCTGAATGTATATATTGATGAATTTTAAGTCTGTATCCAAAAATCTCCAAAACTGTGACTTCTAAGGCATTCTTGAAGGAGTCTATCTTAAGGGTGAATGGTTCAAGCTGTATCCAATGTATTCCTGGTTCTCTCCTGGACGCTTTCACTAAGCTTCATGAATTTGTGTTTTCTCTTTTATGTCATTATTTATTTTTAATATTGTGGTGTGTATATGATGTGTATTCATACATGTCTGTGTGAGCATGCTGATTTGTGTAATTTTCATCACACAAATGTGTGGATGTCACAGGACACACCCTGGTGCCAGTCTCCACAACCCACCTTGTTTGATACAAGCTCTCTTTGTGGTTGTCCACTGCATATACCTAGCTAGGTGTCTCTGAGCCTTTGGGAATTCTTTCGTTGGCTTTTCATCTTGCGTTAGTAGCACTGGATAAAGTGTAGAGATTTGCCTGGGTTCATGAACTTCAAATCCAGATCCTCACACTTGGATGGCACATCTTTACTCGCTGAGCCAGCTCCCCGGCCCAATGTTCGTGTTTTCTTCAGAAGGTTGTTCACTTTATGTTGATTTCTGGATTAATCTATTTCTCTCTCTCTCTCTCTCTCTCTCTCTCTCTCTCTCTCTCTTTCTTGATTTTAGTTTTCTGATTCTATTTTATTAGGCCATTATGGATTTTTTTTGCCAGCAGTATGCCCTTCCCCACCTGAGTACAGAGAGTTCCCAGTGGTTAAATTAATCAGATTTAACTTATAAAAAAATCAATGAGATCAGGAGCCACTTCTTTTCTGATTATGCCTAATTAATCAGTTAACCAATGCATATTTTAACAAAAATGTCATCGTAGTGTAATACTGATTTATAGATTTCTCTTGACCCTTGCTTATCAAAATATCATGGTAGTTTTATAATGTCAACACATTTTTTGCTTTAAATTACTTTTATTAATGAGTATTATCAGAACAAATTTTATACTCTTGTACACGCAAGTTTTATCCCTTGCTATTTAAAGCTAAGTCAAAATGAGATTCTTAGTTATGTTATTGGACTATGATTAGTATTTCCTTTCAGATAAAATGCTGATATTCATCTCACTGACGTAAGCTATGCACATTCTTATGTCCTAAGTCCTTTACATAATGCTAGAGTAGTCACTTAATTTTTGTCCTGAATCTTGATTTTGCTTTCTTATATAGCTACTGTTTTGTATTTGTATCTCATTGTGATAAACTGCTTTATATGTCAAGTTGCTGAAAACATGTTATGCCATAAATGCAAAAGAAATGAAGATTGAAGCAAATCTTAGAAGTAACTGGCTCTCACAATGGCCACAGGTGGAGGTGGAGTTTACAGATCAGTTTTCATCTGGCCATTGATTTCAACTCAAGACACACACTGAATTTTCTTTGATCCTGTCATGCTAACAACTCCAGAGGAATCTTCTCATCTTTGAAAATCAGATGGCAAAGCATTTTAAAGGCTGCTAATAGCTGGTGTGTGGTAGGAGGAGGCTGAGGGAGGGGTGGGGTGGTTGTTCTTCATTCTTTTTCTGCATCTTCTTTGTCTCTACATTGTTCTGTGGTATTGAATGGCAGGGAAGAATTGAAACAATTTGTTTAGGAAACTCATTAATTTTAAAGAACTTTTTATTGATTCTTCCTCAGTTTCACATCATGAACCCCAGTCCCACTCATCTCTTCATGCCTTCTTATTTGCCCTTGCAACCCTTGTGAAAGAAAATAAAAGACAAAAATAAACAAAACAAAACAAAGCATAGAAAATATCTCGTCAAAGAATATCCTTTGATCCACACATCTTTACTTGTAAAAACCGTTGCAATGAGTCATTGGTCTGGTTCCAGGTCTCTGGCTTCTGCTACGCCATCAAAATTGGATCCTCACTGGTTATCCTGTTGCTGACCCGTGTCATGGATATCCTGCAGCTTCGGATCTGCAGGACCTGCTCTTTCACATGTTCCAGCAGTTCATAGATGAGATAGATGTTGGCATGAGCCAAATAAAAGCCCTGGATCTGGGCCTGGGTGGTAGCTGAGCTGGTCAGTCCCTGCCAGTTCTCCTGTACCCGCACCACCACGGCAACCTCTACAGCACTGCTCTGGCTAGTTCATCGAATGCAGGTGGGCCATGGGGATGGCACATTCCTGGGTGTGCTCCTCTGCCTGTGCTACATGGCTTCCAGTGAGCCTCTGTGTATCTAGAGCCTGCCTGTGCTCTGTGATTATGTGCTTGCCTCTGGTGTCCTCAACTCATGGGTACTGGTGTCTGAGCATCTTTTCCAACACATGGGCTGTGGGGCATGGTGGCATGCTGGATCTGTGTACTAGGAAGCTCATTTTATAATGAATTCTAGTAATGACATTTTTTTTCTATCTTTTCACATTTACTTTATTGCTTCTTTATCCTTTCCCCTTTCCCAAGCAATCGCTTAACTTCATCGAGTTTTTCATAGTGGACTTTATTTAACATGGGTTTGTTTTGTAGTTGAAGTAGGAAAACACTCTGTAGTCAAAGATAATATGTTATCAGCGCTAGGATAGTGCATGAAAAATTTGGTCTATTCTTGTGATTTGTACTGGTGGTGGAGGTTTCAAGAGACATTTGATCTTGGATTGATTTCGCTTCAGTCTGGACTTCAATTGAAATTCTTTCTTTTCTCTTTCCTTTCATTAAATACTAATTTACATTGGTTGGCAGCCTATATATGCTTTAGAGGTTTACTCTTAAAATAGATTTTTGTTTCCCTCTGTGCCATTTCTAGAACTAAAGCAAGTCACTTGCTATAAAGTCCTAGTTTATGAGCAAGAAGACCAATGCTTACTGTTTTCTTTTCTCCCTAATCTTGTAGGCAAATCTGAGCCTCAAACTGTAACCTCAGCAGCCTAAGCAAACTCTTGCATAAATTCAAAACTAGTTTTATTTTCTTGGTTATGTAAGAAAACAAAATCCTCCTTGTGTTTACTTACATTCATTCACTTTAAAAGGCAAGGCTGACTGACTCTTTTCTCTTAGATAAGGTAATTTGCAACCCTTGCCTAGCTCTTTTTCACTGTGTATCAAGGAAGTCAATAGAGGAAGGAGGTTGTGTCACTTCCAGCCCTTGAGTTTGATTTATGTTCTGTGGAGTCCGGATTCAGTAATTCCTCAACGTGATGTATACACACTGGGTCCCACTGAATTTGCTTTAGTATGAAATTTACTGTGTCCATGCTGGCTTCAGAGGATCACTTTATTGCTCTCTAGTAAAATAGCAAATGTAGAAATGGGATCTAGATTAGATTTTATCATACTGAAAAGCCTGAGGACTATATTTCCCACAGGAAGAAACATGTTTAAATTCAGAAGGCTGTGCTAGTCAAATAGGTGCACAGTAGTGGTGGTGAGTAGGCTATGGTGCTTTTTTTTTTTATCTTTGGGCTATCTGCTCAACAATGACTCCCGAACCAGACAAGTATGCCTAACAACCTGTCCGAATGGGGTTATTTCAGATTGGTACCTCTTTATATTTTTTATGTTGCTGTCATTCATAAATTTTTTTCTGATATGTTTCAAGGATCTGTGTGCTCATAGACCTTGCTTCATGTTGCTGTAAATAATGCCTTTCTCTGATCTTTCTACTCATTCTGCTTTTTCAGGTCATAATTTCTTCTGATTTCTCCATGTATGTGCATTCTTCAAATTATTCTCCTAATTTCCACAAGGCTTATGGTGGTTCTGTTTTTCTGGCTAATTAATACTGAGAAAGAATAACATGTTGATATGTAGTAATATCAGAAGTACTGGACAGAGGAAGATCCATTTGGCGCAAGTAGAAAGGCAAACACAAAACATTTAGGAATCGTGTGATGAGGGATGTACCGATTCCCTTTTGGAATCTGGTTTCCTAGATTCTTGAGAATAGCCCAGTTATCCTTTTTTAAGGTATAATACTTATTTACTAAGCTTAATTGTGATTTGTTGAGAGGAAGAAGACAAAGAGAAGGCTTGAGGAATGAAACTCCAAGGAGAAAGAGGCGTAAAGGAAACCTCTTTATTTTTCCAACCGTAGCCTTACATTGTGCTTTGAGAAACTTTAAATTCTTTCAGTTGGTTGCTCACGGAAATCACCCTTGTGTTCCCTACTTTCCATTTGTAGTTTATTCATCTCTATGACTGTTAAAGATGAAACTATGACATTTGGCAGCAAGAGAAGCATTGTTCTGTTTGAATCATTCAGGCATAGTGTGGTGCCCACTACAAAGGCAATGAGGCAAGCTGCTTGTTTGCACTATCATTTACCCTTTATTAATTAATAGAGGATTATTGAGACTCTAGTTTCTATCAGGTGCTCCTAACACTAAACTCTGCCATTTGATGCTAGGGATGCTTATTCTTGTCCTATTATTATTAATGTGTTTATGTAAATAAACCATAATGAAGAAGGTAGTTATGCATTTGAAAGAGAGCAAGGAGGTGTGTATGGTAAAGTTTGGAAGGAAGGAAGGGAAAGGGGAAATTATGTAATTATAATCTCAAAATCAAAAGAAATAATTTTACAAAAATAGTTCATGGTAGGTATTATATAGAAAATTGGGAGACCTTTAGGGAGAGATAATGAATCTTGAAAGTAGTTTCTTCATGGACAGGTCCTAGAGAGGTTTATGCTGTAAGTTAAGAAAAATACATGGAAAATCTCTAAGGAGATCAGGAGGTAAGGAGACAGAAAAGAGACAGATTTGGACCATAGTCTGTGCTGTATTACTCTATTGAAGCCAACGCAAGGTAGGGTAACAAACTGAATTCAGAGACTGACCAAATTCAGATAACTCTAAGGTATTATAAAGGCTATTTGTAGGATTACCTGGGGAACTGAGGTATTGAGTTGGAATGAGTGTTATAATCAGATCCAGTTGGCTGTGCTGGCTCAGGATTAGATAGATTGTGTGTAAAAGTGTCTTTATAAGCAAATTGTTAGGAATTTGCTGGCTTCGATGTGTTGTCTTTCCTCAGAAAGTGAATATTAAAAGCAACATTGTGTAATAAAACAATAATAGTATATTAAATTAAATACATAAATATCAGATAGTTCACACACATATACAATAAAACTATCACATGGTGACATTCAGAACTATGTTTTGTGACTTTTTCTAAGAATACCATGAATATTTAAAAACAAAATGGGCAGAATATTGACAATTGACACTTTTTTTCTCTTTCTTGAGAGAAGTAATTATTTCTGAGTCATAAAAGCTTTGAAATATCTTTGAGATCAGGTAAGAATTTACTTGAAGGTTAATGTTCAGAAAAGAGAGGTATATTGCCCAGGATGGTGTAGCTAGAAGTCAACACAGAAACTGGATAGTGAACATCTTATTCCCTAGTTCTCTGGCCTCTATGCTAGACTGTTCAAGGAACACAAGGGGACAAACTTTTGGTACAGATTTATTACATTCTAGATAAAGTCTTGCTATGGAGTTTCCATCCTGCTTATTGTTTGTAAGAACTACATGGGTTCTGTTGTTCTCATCTGAAGACAACGTTCTGCTAAAAGTAAATTTGCTTGTGCTCATCATTTAGCTAATAAATTAAGATTTGGTAGAATGTTTTGCATATATAGGGATCAAATACTGAGTTGTCTTTGAAACCTTTCATATGAAACAATCTCCAAAGCTGGTTGGACTTATTTTGTCTATCAGAGAAGAGAAAACTAAGGCATAGAGAGATTTGATAAGCTATTTTGAAAGTTACACACAGTAATTGATAAAATCAAGTTATGAAGACTGCATAGCTGACCTCAGAGTAGCTCCAAATAATGACTTAATCTCTAGAATTACCTACTTGATTGTAGGTTAGCTAGCTGGGTGCAGAGGCAGATACAGTTCTATTTGTTCTCTCAGGCTAGGCAGAATATCTCCAGGAACTGAAGGAAAGATGGAAAGGAGAACAGATCTCTTCTCTCACCATCTATCGGCCTTCACTGAGTCATTTGTGGTTCTGGGAATTATTAAATAATGGGGGCTACTGAACATCATCCCCACCTTTATCACTGCTTCTTGTCCTGTCATGGTGGAAATTGTCCCACTATACCTTCCTTTTCCCACTCAATCTGAAGCCCAATGCTTTGTTTTTCCTAACAGAGAGTTACAAAGACTATTCTTATCCTGAGAATAATTCTGAGCAGGACATCAGGGAATGAACCCATAATATCAACCACACATTTTTTTTTGAGAGATTCAGATTTTTTTTTAAAGTTACAGAAGTCTTGTTTTATTGTTCACTATTTGTATTTCTTTTTATTCATTCATGCTTTTATTATTTTCTATGATGCTAGATAGAATTCCTTTTTGCATTCTCTTCATTCATTTCTTATAGTTCAATCTTTATTCCCCTCCTAGTCTGCCCTCTGACTATTCCACATCCCATACCTCCCCCCCTACACTGTCTCTAAGAGGATGTCCCCATCCCCCCACCCCACCCCCACCCCACCCGTCCTCCCCACTCCCTGGAGTGGCTTTGTTTTATAGATGTTGGAGATTAGATTCAGGACTTTAGGAATCCCCCAGCTAGTGGTCTTTTGCACATCTATATTCATAGGCTTTATCAGTTTTTGTTTGTTTTTTTAATACTTTATTTTCATTTTGTGGATGTGAATGATTGCCTGTATAAATATGTGTCCATTGCATGCACATCTGGAAGCTAAAAGAGGATGCAGGTTCCCTGGGATTGGAGTTTTAGGTGACTTTAAGTCACTTTATATAGGCACTGGGAATTGAACCAGGTATTCAGAATGGAAACAATGCTCTTCATTGTCCTTCAGAACTGGTTGTTTCTTTTAAACAAGAAACAAAATTATTAGCTTTAAATGGACATCACTGGGAAAGAACCAGAACAATAGTCATATTAATTTTTTATGAACAGCATTTATTATATCTGCTTCATAGTCTGATTTTCCAACATATTAAACTGACACATGATGTGACCAAGTGATTCAATTCAAGCTTATCATTAAGTACTTACACAGAAGTTCAAAGCTAAGGCTGGGGGGAAAGTTTGATTTTAATTGTGAAACTATATACTTTTTATGGTTCAAATTATTTAGAAATGGCAAGACAAATCATGAGCTTAAAATTGACCAAGGAATCAATGAATTTGAGAATTCTGTTTGAGTAATAAAACATACCGTAGCTCTTTTTTTGTCAGTCTTTGTTCTAGATATTATGGAGCCTTAGAAGATAAAAATATTCCCAGTTTGTGTTCAAAGAAAGGCACTCAGGTGGACAAAAGAAGACACATAAATTTCTGTAGGAGACAAATTATAAGGGCCAAAGTAAAGAATACACAAAAGTCTATGTATTCGGAGCAGTGAGGAACATTTTCAAAGGGTATGATAAAGGTCTGTTGTGGGGAATGTATGTTTGATTGACAAAATTATACAGGAAAATCCTGTGAAATACTGCCTTGGGACCTTGTATTTTATCCAAAGTAGTATCATGAAACAAATGAAATGTGTGCACTTTGATTACAATGCAGGGTAAAGGTGAAATGAGATGGTTCTGGAATAAGAAAGAAGACTAAGTTGTCTTCAGGAACTGATTGTTTGATCATCTGTGCTGTAGTTCAATCAACAATGACACTAACAATGTCCCTTTTGTTATTTCTGAGAGAAGATTTTAAATGCTTCACATAGCTTTTTATAAACACTCACAGAGAAATTAGCATCATGGAAACCCATTTTGATAAAATGTGGGCATGGTTGTGTGACTTCCAACATTGTCTTATCCATGGTTATCCCCACTATTTTCATTGAAAAAAAATTGTTGTTATCAAAAGCTATGACTTCTGGACAAAACATGCACATGTCAACTCACAGTGTCTCTAGCTTCTGAGCAAAATCTGCATAATATCAAGCCAGTACTAATGGCAATGTGATTTATTCTTTAGTGCAACTATGGCATGAATGTTATATGTTAACTAACCTTATTATTTATTTATTTATTTATTTATTTATTTGGTTATTTATTTATTTGAGACATGTTCTACAGGAAGGAATTTCATATCTAGCACTAGTCAAAATTCCTAGTCAAAAATCCTAGTCAAAATTCCATGGTAGGGGAGGTCATAGGACCTAAATTAAAACTTGCTATTGTTATTTTGCTAAATAACCGTGGTGTCAAATTGACTTTTAAGTATTTATGTTTATAATGAATAATGTATGTCTTAATCAGGGTTTCTATTCCTGCATAAACATTATGACCAAGAAGCAAGTTGGGGAGGAAAGAGTTTATTCAACTAACACTTCCGCATTGCTGTTCATCACTAAAGGAAGTCAGGATTGGAAATCAAGCAGGTCAGGAAGCAGGAGCTGATGCAGAAGCCATGGAAGGATGTTACTTACTCGCTTGCTTCTCCTGGCATGTTCAGCTTGCTCTCTTATAGAACCCAAGACTATCAGCCTAGGGATGGCACCACCCACAAGGGGCCCTCCTCCCTTGATCACTAATTGAGAAAATGCCTTACACCTGGATCTCATGGAGGCATTTTCTCAACTGAAGCTCCTTTCTCTGTGATAACTCCAGCTTGTGTCAAATTGACACACAAAACCAGCTACCACACCAGTCCCATGCTTCAAATCCCCCATGGCCTTTGTGGTACATACCAGGCAAACCCACATTTTACTGCGGTTCCTTTCTCGCCACCACAAGAAGAAAAATACCACACAAACTTAGCTCAGAAACATTGGTAACTCAATCTCTGGGCACAACAACTAAAACCTAATCTTGTAAGCCTTATTAAAATCTGATTCCTCAGGTGGCACATCTGCCATGATACTGGAAACTCTAGCAGCTACATCTTACCCGTATGCTGTCCCTATTCCAAAAAGGTCCACTCTCACACCTCCTCCTCTCTTCCCATATCCAACGCAGAAGTCCCTCCTACTCACCCAATGATTGGCTCCTTTATTCACTAGGGGATTGGTTCGCAAGAAGTCACCTGAATATTTGACTCATTCCTCACTCACAGCTCCTCCCAGGAGAGCGGAATTAACATCAAAATACAAGCAACCCCAGGGCTATCCATAACAAGGGACATACAAAGAGAAATGGAAGGTAGATATGGTCATATTTAATTATATACATGTCTGAAATTTGCAAAACCAAAGAAAAATTTAAATGGCACCAAATTTTCAAAGAGTAAGTAAAAAGGTATTTAAAAATAAATTTAGAAGCTGAAGTTGTTCCGTCTTTGCAGGGAGCCAGAATTGAAATAACAGGCCTTGCCTTCTTGAGATATTTTCTTACTAGATATAATAAATTGAAAAAACACATCAGAAGGGAGTAGCATTATAGTTAGCTACCAAAGGTCATGTTTTACTTGTTTTTCCAATTTCTTTGCTAATAGGCTCAGGTTTCAAAGGATCTGGCTTCCTTTTAAAATGGTGTCATTTATATTTAAGTGTAATATAATTACATTATTTTCCTCTTTGCTTTTCTTCCTACAGAGTCTCCATATACTCTTATTTGATCTTTCTCAAAGTCATGACCTCTTTTTAAAAGTGTTACACATGCATATGTGCAGATGTATACACATACACATTTCTAAATACATAAAACTTGACTGTTTTGTACAATGTTGCTTGTATATTTGTCAGTTCTTCCTTTTTGTCACATGCTTATATTTTCTAAACTTTTTTTGAATATTTAGGGACATAACATGACTAATTTATTTTTATTTTTCCCCTTTCATAACAGTTAGATCTTTTTCTTCCACAATATGTTTTGATTACAGCCTCCCCTCCCTCTACTCCTCAGTACCTTTCCTCTCATCTGGAGTCTCCTTTCTGTCTCTCATTAGGAAAAATAAAAGGGGTTCTAAAAGCTAACAATAAAACATAACAAAATAAAATTTAGTAAAATGAAACAAAAGCTATCACGTTGAATGTGGACAAGGTAATCCAATAGAAGAAAATGAACCCAAGAAAAGTTACAAGAATCAGAGACTAACTTGTTCACTCTCCCAAGAGTTTTATAAGAATACTAAACTGAAAGCGATTCCTCTCCTAGTCTCTGTGAATTTTTACGAGCTTTGCTCAGTTGATTTAGAGGTTCCTGGTCTCCTGGTGTTTTCTCCCTGCTCTTTCTAGTCCTCTATTATGGAGTTCCCTAGTTCTGAGGGGAGGGATTTGGTAGAGACATCCCATTTAGAGTTGTGCATTTCAAGCTTTTTAAATCAGGAATGGAATGTCTTTTATGAAGATTTCATGAAGTAATATGACTTGTGCCATAATATAAAGAGAGTTATTTTTAATTACTTATTTTAATTATGTGTATGGGTATGTGTACGTTAATGAAGGTGTTCCAGGAATGTTACATCCTCCTTCAAGCTGGGTAACAACAGTTTTGAGTTCCTGGGAACTGAACTGGGGTACTCAAGCAGGACAGAATGGGCTTTTAACTACTGAGTAACTCTTTCAATTCCCTTAAATAGAGGCTTCTTATATGTCTTATCCCTACCTCAAAGTATAAAGTTCCCAAATATGTGTAAGGGTGATCCTTTTATTATTCCCACTTTTTGTATTGGATCTCTATGGTTCTGTCAGAGTGCCATTTTGAAAAGGTAAATAAAGGCAACAAAAATTTGTGATCTATATGTTTCTGAGGCACTGCCCTAGGTTGGGCTACATTCTTTCAGGTGACTGGTACATGTCAAGAAGCTTTCATCCCATTTTCCTATCACTTGCAATTAGAAACACCTGATTGACATGTGCCTTCTTCTTTTTTAATTTGTTGCTACTTCTCCATCATTTATTTCTTCAGTTTAAAATATCAGTAGGAAGTATCTCAAGGAAACAGGGCTGGTCTCTAAATGTTTTCTAAACTGTAAATTTATTTGGCTTGTTTTTGTCTTTATAGACTGAAATAGGAGGGTTTCCCCCATATTGTCTAAGACATGTGGTGTAGGCTTTTCTTCAATCATTTAAAAGTAAACGTTTGTTTATATAAAGGATGGCTACTGATTTTTTGAGTTAATTTTATTGGCTCCCTTTGAAATCCTTTTCCCCTAACTGGGTTTCCTTGGCTGGCCTCAGTGGGAGAGGACAAGCTTAGTTCGGCTGTGAATTGATGTGTCAGGGTGGGTTGCTACCCATGACATGTGGGACCATGTGGGTCCTTCCCTTCTCAGAGGTGTGAGGGTAGGATTTGGAGGAGAGTAGGAATTGTGATTTGGATGTATAGTGAATAAGTAAATAAATCAAGGGAAAAATTTTTAAAAGGAAACTTTCAAAATAAAAAGACATGTTGGCACATACTGTACACATACAGCCAAACTAGCTAGAACCTTCATTAATTTTCTATTTGTAATTACCACTGAGTTTAGTTGGAGGTCTCCTTCATTCAATTTTGAATAGGACCTCAGTAGTAAAGAATAAACATGCCCTGTAATTTTGAGTAAGACATTCATTTAGTTGATTGAGGCCTGCGCATTATTCCCCTGGCTCTGCTGCCTTCCTGAACAGCTGGACATCTTGTTGGCAAGAGGGCTTTCAGAACTGGATTGCAGTTCCTCCGGGCCCTGAGAGTATAATTATGTAATGATGTATCCTTAGCATTTAAGGGATGCAAAATTGAGATCTGTTGAAAAGCAACTGCAGGCTATTCAAGATCTCCTAATTTATGGACATTGCTGTGCATAGGTCCCATATATTCTTTACCATCTCCTAACAAATTTATTTAGCATTCACATTCCCAATCCTCAATGTGGTACTGTGTAGCCTTTTTTCCATGGAAATGGATTGATCATGGTCTGATGGTCTGAGAATGAAAACACAAATATAGGTGAATTTCACCTCCCTATGTAACTCATCATCTAGTGTTGCATTCATATTACTGAAAAAAGGTCAAGCATATTCTAAACAGGTTGTTTTTCTATGTGACAAATTAATAAGTGAGGGTATCATCCTGAGTGAGGTAACACAATCACAAAAGAACACACATAGTAAGCACACACTGATAAGTGGATATTAGCCCAAAAGCTTGCAAAACCCAAGATACAATTCACAGACCACATGAAGCTCAAGAAGAAGGAAGACCAAAGTGTGGGTGCTTCTGTCCTTCTGAGAAAGGGGAATAAAATACTCATGGGAGCAAATATGGAGAAAAAGTGTGGAGCAGAGAATAAAGGAAAGGTCTTCCAGAGACTCCCCCACCTGAGGATCCATCCCATATACAGACGCCAAACACAGACACTATTGTGGATGCCAAGAAGTGCATGCTGACAGGAGACTGATGTAGCCGTCTCCTGAGAGGCTCTGCCAGAGATTGACAAATACAGAGGCAGATGCTCACAGTCAACCATTGAACTGAGCACACAGTCCCCAATGGAAAAGTTAGAGAAAGGACTGAAGAAGCTGAAGGGGTTTGCAACTCCATAGGAAGAACAACAATATCAACCAACCAGACCCCCCATAACTCCCAGGAACTAAACCACCAACCAGGAAGTACACATGGAGGGACCCATGGCTCCAGCTGGATATTTAGCAAAGGATGGCCTTGTTGGGCATCAATGGGAGGAGAGGCCCTTGGTCCTGTGAAGGCTCATTGCCCCAGTGTAGGGAAATTCGAGGGTGGGGAGGCAGGAGTGGATGGGTGGGGGAATACCCTCATAAAGCAGGGGGAGGAGGGATGGGATAGGTGGGTTCAGGGTGGGGAATCGGATGGGGTTAACATTTGAAATGTAAATAAAGGAAAATATCCAAGTTAAAAAGAAAAAAACATCAGTGATTAAAACAATGTTTTAGAATAGGGATCCGCATTTAGTTCAGTAGTGGAAGGCATTCACAGCATGAATGAGCTCCCTGGTTTACTTTTCTATCACTAGCCCCTACACAAAAGCACAAAAAATTTTATTCTATCAATGTACACATGTGTTATAATTGCAGCAAAAAATTAAAATAGAAAATATTTATAGAATGAGTTTTAAAAATGAATTGTTTTTATGTTTTTAGTCATGTTGCTATAGCCTCGAAAAAGAAAATATATGCACATTTGAATGTGCTAAAATTGAATTTTAATATTACAACTTATGTTAAGTATTTACTTTTCAATACGGCATAATTCAACTTGATGTCAAATACTTTTGTTCTTCTTTAATACAGAAAATCTTACTTTAAGTTATTAAAATTCTACATGAAACATCAGAAAATTATTAAACATAAATTATAGACTGTTAATAGATCAATAGTATCTCCAATAACAAACAATTCTAGAAACTACATGACTGTTTGAATCTGATTGTAGTGTTTTTCAAACATTTGTGCTGTTAAAAACTTCTACTATGTTACCTTAATCAGAAAATTTATCTGGTTTGCATTTTGTAATTCATGAATCTCTTTCTTTTTAGGGGGAAAAAGTGGAAATTATAGAAAAGGCTAAACAGAAGGAAATATTAATATTTGATTCATTTACTTAAAACACTTGAAGTCCTGACTGTAAGTAGTCAAGGGCTTCAGATACGGCCAAGTTTGCTTCCTCTGGTAGTGTGTGTGGCAGTTTTCTGACAGTACTTCAACCATTGCCAAAGGGTTCCTAACCCTTTTCTCCTCCATCTCTAACTTGAAACCTCAGAACTTCTGCTTTTCATAGCTTATTTTCCAAAATAAGATTCTGATTGTTGATTTGGGGACCTTATATTTATTCACACAAACCCTTCCAAGCCACCAGAATCTATCATTCCAAGAGGAAAGCCAAAATATTACAAGATAAACAAATTTTTTTAGAGATTAAAGTTTTCTTTTATCTATGCATATTTTACATGTTAAAAATTGTACATAAAATAAAAGGCAATAATGAACACTTTTTGTTTCTCACAGGGAAAAAAAGAATATTATTTGGCATGTTTATTGATAAGTTTGATCCATTTAGGAAAACAGAATTGTTTGTGGCTAAATAGTCCAGGCAAAGGTTAATAAGTTAATTGGTCTGTGTTTATACTGCTAGACGGGCTTTGCCAAGACATTCTAGTGATTAATAAAGAAGCACACTGTCTTATAAGGCTAAAAACAAGAGGAAATGGCTTCATTTCATTATTGACCTTGGCTGTGAACAGACCAACCACTATACACTAGTTTCTTAGGCATTACTTGAGAAGTCTGAACTTTGACTGCTCAATATTCGGTGGTCATCTTTCTTTCATTAAAAATACCAGAGGGAGGAAATTGCACACATTCCTCAAAGACATTCATGAACCTTAGCATGGAGAGAAATTATCATTAAACATCTTATTAATCCCAAGAAGATAGGAGTGTAAGATAAAAAGGGAGATGCCTCCTTACAAGGGAGGTTAAGAGAGGTACCTTGTATACATTTTCCTCAAGAGCTTTATCATCTTGTCTTTGATGGGTATAGAGAAGGTGTACTGTCCATATATTGATTATACACATGATCACAACAATCTTATAATCTGGATCCTTTTTCAGGAGTCCTTATTTACTTGTTATGCATCCTTTGTTATATAATTGTTTTTGTGTAACCCAGACTGTCTGACCTTGAAATCTTCATCTTATTGCCTCCATTTCTCAAGTTTTGGGTTTAAGACAAGTACCACGACCCTAACATCTTGACTTTGGTTTTATCAGCAGTAAAATTGAGAGGATAAATGCCTCAATTTCAATAAATTGCTAAAGTTATTGCTTGCAAAATATTCATAAAAGTAACAAATCCCTTGGGAATTTCCATGAATATTTTGTTATCAGGATGTATCCCTTTAGAAATAGCTAGACTGTCATCATAGCAAAGCTATTCTTTACCTTTGCATTGACATTAGGAGAGATTTGCTCTGAGTTCCCATTCATTTCTGAGGTCCCTCAGCACTGGTCTATTCTACAAATATTTATTCATCATCTCCCTGTGTTTCTTATCAATTATTGCAGTAATGGAACCAAGTCCTTAAAAGCCTGGCTTTCCTCTGGTCTGGCTCAACATCTTTCTGTTCACTTGGTCTCACATGCTTGCTAGCAAAGCCCCAATACTAATACCATAAAAGAGCTTTTCAGAGGTGGAGCAAATTTCCAGTTTCTAGAATATTCACCGTTCAAAGGACTGCTAAGGAGGCAAATGCGGCTGAATACAGAAGGAAAAGAGTCACTTGTGCACAGGTATGTTTGAAAACAAACAAAACCTTTTAAAGTTAAATCCGTGCTTTCTTCACAAATGTTCATCCATCTTTCTCATCCCTATCTGCATCCTTATTCTTCAAGGAGTGTTGTACCTTCTATGTTTTCTGTTTTGTGTGTATGCCATGAATGCCCCTAATTTTTAGATTTTTATTTAACACTTGTTTTAATGTACTAATAGTTCCTTTTTTCATTGAACCTTTAAAAACAGCCACAGAGACCTCCTTCCACAAAAGGGAGCAGCTGCTCCCTCCACGGGGCTGCAAACTCCCTCAGCTTCTTCAGACCTTTCTCCAACTCCTCCATCTGGGACCTCACTCTCAGTCCAGCGGTTACTGTTAAGTGAAACTTGGGCATTCTGAACTTTTGGGCTAATATCTGCTTATCAGTGAGTACATACCCGTTCATTCTTTTGTGACTGAGTTACCTCGCTCAGGATGATATTTTCAAGTTCCATCCATTTGCCTGCAAATTTCATTAAGTCATTGTTTTTAATAGCTGAGTAGTACTCCATTGTGTAGATGTACCACATTTTCTTGGAGTTTGGACCACCAACCAAAGAATACACATCTATGGACCCATGATTCAGACCACGTACGTGGCAGAGGATGGCCTCGTTGGCCATCAGGGAGAGAGGCGAGGCCATTGAGGGCGTTAGAGGCCCCAGTAAAGTGAAATGTCAAGGTGGGAATATGGGAATGGGTGGGCAGGTGGGTGAGAGGTGGAATTCCCTCATAGAGGCGGGGATGGGGAGGGGATAGGTGGTTTCCAAAGAGGAGACCTAGAAAAGGGGAAACATTGGATATGTAAATAAAGCATCAAAAAAAAAAGGGGGGGGGGAGCAGCTGCAGATCTTTCCTTTCTCACTGTCTTGTAAGTAAAGAGAGATATAATCTAACCACATTGACACTTTCTTCAGTTTTAGACTATTCATTGTGAAAGAAATCCTCACTTTTGTCTTACTTGATTAATTAACTGTAGGAGGCCAGTACTTTAAAGAAAACTGAAGCCGGGCAGTGGTGGTGCACACCTTTAATCCCAGCACTTGGGAGGCAGAGGCAGGTGGATTTCTGAGTTCGAGGCCAGCCTGGTCTACAGAATGAGTTCCAGGACAGCCAGGGCTACACAGAGACCCATGTCTCGAAAAAAAAAAAAAAAAAAAATTTAACTGTAGGAGGATGGCAGTGGCAACCTCTAAGTAAACACCAGGGCTACAGAGCCTCAAAGGCATCTCCAGTAGGAGGACCTAATTAAAGACTGCCTGAGAGATCAAAGATTGCTGATGCAGACAATGCCAGTCAATCAGGAGCTGGTGTTAAAAAGAGCTGCTTTCTTGGGACCAATGGGGGCCCAGCTGGAGGGTATTAAGGAGCTTACAGCAGTGTTCAGATGAGCTTGCTATGGCATTTCTCACCTGCTCCTGGAGTCTGTGAGGTTGACTCTGAGCCACCTCACCTCTAACCTGTAGGGGCAGGTAGGGGCAGGTGGCGAGTAGTCTAGGGCACAGGCAACAATGAACTATCCTGATTTGTGTAAGGGTCTATGCACGTAGAAAATAACTGATGTTTCTGAATTCATGCATGATTGTACACATACACATTTGTGCATATGCAGCTGGAGGCCACAGTCTGATACTGGATGCCTTCTACTGTTCTCCACATCTTAGTTTATGAAACATGATATCTCACTGAACCCATGGGCAGCAGGCTCTGGGATTCTTCTGTCTCTACCTCCCTAGAACAAGGATTACAGCCACATGTCACCACATCTATCTTTTATGTTGGTGCTGGGGATCCAAACTCATGCCCCCATGTCTGTGTAGCAAGATGATTATGGTCTGAGCCATCTCCACAGCCCAAACCTGGTTATACATAAAATGTTAACAAGTTGGTTTTGGAAATCTACTGATGTCTAAGTCTCAGCTTAGAAGTGACATAGCAATTGGAAATTGATTGGAATAGGACTTTATCAGTATGATTTTAAAACTATCAGGGTGATTGTGTTTGGCATTCATGTCTTGAACAACTGGCTATTAAATTATTCTTTGTTTGTTTGGATGGGTATGTTTATAGGAACAACTTAATAGACCTATTTATATGCCTCCTGAAAAATTACAGATACACAGACATCTTCCAGAACATGTTAATTGACACAAACACAAGGAATGGATATATATATTCATAACTTTGATTCATAGTCACACATATACATAGATATATACTGTCACAGGTATACTCAGACAGAGTTTAAAGTAGATAGAGATACACAAAACTATAGATATAAGAATGAAGACTAGTCAAATAAGGTCATTTGATTTTTAATACAGAGAAACAGTCACACAAATATGTAGGACAAGACATCAAGCCATGAATATTTTAAAACTATAGCACTTTGGAATGTGTCTTGAAATTATCTGGCATTTTTCTATGGACACAGTTGGTCCAATGTAGTGTAAGCTCCCTGATTTCTCAAAGAGACAAACATTTAAAAAAACAAGATACCAGTCATAGCTTCAAAATATCAATGACAAAATCAATATCACTGTTGGACCTGGTATGAGGTACTGACAGATAACCAATTAATATATGAAAGAAGTCATAAAATTGTAATTAATAAATAATATTTAAGCTAGACCTGGTGGCACACACATTTAATCTGAGCACTCAGAAAACAGAAGCAGGCTGAGCTCTGTGAGTTTATGGCTAGTCGGGTCTACATCACTACTGCTACCACTACCACTACCACTACCACTAATAATAATAATAAAATTATAATAATAATAATAGTAATAAATAGTTGAAGGGCACCATTATACATTTTTCAAAGACTTCCATACTTTCTTTTATAATATTTTCATTGATTAATTGGGAATTACATACAAATGCCTCCCAATCACACTTGCTTCTCATTACTCTCAGGTCTACATTCCTACCCTTGTGGTCCACAGATAAATACTCCAAGGACAATTCATGTTGCTTACATACTCACTGGAGAATGGTCAAACTCTCAGTGGCTTGGCCTTTAAAGATAAATGAATCCTTTCCCTTTCCCTGCTTCCCTTGCCAGAAGCCAACAACTGAAAAGAGCTACACTTGAGTCTCTTTATCACATTTTTAAAGGACTCTCATCAGTTGCTTCCTCTCTATCCTATTACTTTTTTTTTTGGGGGGGGGGTTAGGGTTTGGGCAGTGTTGTTGCAGAAGCCTTCAATGTCTCTGTTTCTCAATTATGAGTCTGGAGTCATGGATACCACTGCAACAGATGCTTTTCTTACCCATAAAATCCTGCAGAAGCATGGATCATGGACTTGTATATGGTTTCCCACAGATTCACAGGCCACGGACATCCACATAGTGTCTTGAGGCATCATTATGGCCTCTATTCGCAGCATGGATCATAGACATCAACATTGTCCCAGCATAGATCATGGATGTCAAAATGGTTTCTGGTGGCAGCAAGGAAAAGGAACATCCACACATCATCCTGCTGCACTTCAGAAGATGGACTTCGACATAGTATCTGGTGTTAACATGGGCCATGGGCCTCATTATGGCCTCCAGTGGCTACATTGACCTTAGACATCAATATGGCCCCAGGCTACAGCAGGCGTCACAGACATCAATATGGATTCAGGCAGCAAACTATGCCACAAACATTCAATGTCTTCTGGAGATAGTATAGACCACAAATATCAATATGGTTTTAGATGGTAGCATAGACCATGGACACCAACATGGCCTCAGGCAGTGAAATGGACAATACTTCCAATCCCCACTTACTATACTTCCATTTATAGGGAACGATACAGACTGGTTCTTAGTCTCATTTGATCGCCTTTGAAATTCTATTAGATGAATTGATTTATCAACCTTATAAGAATTAATATTATGATTATTCTCACTTTATAGATAAAAGTTCAGATGTTAAAGGAGAGTAACAATTCAAAGGTACTATAGGACAAAGCCAATTTCTAGTTCACAATTAATTTTAATTCAATGATTGGTTGTAGAAAAACATGAGTAACTATAGACAGTCATCTAAATTGAATACCATGTACTCACCTATTAAAATTAAGTAGTAGTTTTCTTAACTTGAATAAAGGCTCAAATGTTCACAGATAATTAGCGCACAGAATGAGGATATGTGTCTACAAGTGTGGCTACTGCATCTCAGTTTGTGGATTGTTGAGATGATCTGGATATTAGTATACTAGTAACTTCTATTCTACAGATGTAACTGTCATCTTGAAGGCTTACTGCTAAATAAACTCAACATTCTTAGTTCTTTCCAAGCTCTGCTTGGCTAGTTCAACTCAGTTATTCTGGCCCAAACTCCTTTCTAAGCTGACTGATTCAAATTGGCTTCTCTTGGCTTCTGATTAAATTACTCTGCTAGGCCTAAAACTGACTTTGACAATCTGTTCTAACCTCTGTCTCCTCACTCTCTGGTTCATTCTGTCTTCACCTGCAATCTGTCTCTGTAAAACTGTTCAGGTAAAACTGCTCTCTCTCTCTCTCTCTCTCTCTCTCTCTCTCTCTCTCTCTCTCTCTCTCTCTCTCTTTCTCTCTCTTTCTCTCCTTTCCCCCCCCCTCTCTCCCTCTCTTTCTTTCTTCTCTTAAGTCTCCTCTCTTTCCTATCTCACAGTAGTTGGGCATATTCTATCTCTGACTCATTCTGTCAAATCTTTCTCTGATTCTTGTATGAAAGGGAGGTATACCTGTTTTCTACTCAGAAGCCTGGGGGAAAATGTGGTTAATAACATGGTTATTTGTGCTGTCTGTAGGCCCAGGCCACACTTGAATCCCACAGACTATTGTGTGTATGCCAGACTCTTCCTCCCTAGACCTTTATCTTAAGCATTGATTCTAGGTCAATAAAACCCATCCCTAGAGGAGATGTACACATGATTTGTAGCTTTGTGATACCTTTATGATATCTGTATGTGTATTATTGATAGCAAGGTCCTTAAGCTATAGAACGCATCCTCATGGAAGAGGTCACAAGTACTTTGCAAAAGAGTTTTGATGTAACTATGCTTCAAGCTTTACTGTGCATATATGACTGAAATCGTTGTTATCAGAAAACTTTTTTCCAATATTGTACTGTGCTTCAGCACCTAAAAAGTGAAGTGTGTGGTGGCAGACTCTAGACATTAAAACCAACACTGAATAACAAGGTTGTGTTGAGTTGTGCATTTCTCTTTTGCTTTCAGTACTCTGCCAGATGTGGCATTTGCAGGGACCCCCACATACAATCTCATATGTTAAACAACTCTGAGCCCATATTCCTACTTGTCCAAGGTAGTCAATGATCTGCCTCATTCTATACTTTTGTGTCCTAATTTATTTCAATTTTATGCAATTGGATTACATTCCTGGCATTGGAGGTTGATTGGATTTTAAACTGATTAGGTTACTTTTAACACTTAAATGCAATAAAGGAGAAGTCAGTCAAGGAAGAAGCAAAAATGGATGCCATGAGCTAAGTTCTCATGAATGAAATAGGGATTCAGAAAAAATGAGGAATAAATATAGGACATGACTACAACATTCCTGAGAATAGAAAAAACTAATTAAAATTAAATTCCAAGAAATTATGGTTCTAAAAGTAGCATATAAACTACCTATTTTTCCTAATTGTTTTTAGCTAAGAATTATATAATATGAATATCAAAAGATTATCAATATCAAAAGAATATCAAAAGATTATATTTATTCCTCTCCCAATTCATCCCAAACCCAATCCCCATTTCCCACCCACTTTGTGTCTTCTATTATTAACCCATCAAGTATAGTTGGTGCTGCTAGACTGACTTACTCTTTCAGAAACCATCAATTGCCATAGTCTCTTAGCCTCAGAACACTGTGCCTCCACCCTGCTTTGTGCTGGGTTTGGTTTATCCTGAGCTTTTATAGGTCTATTTAATGCTCTCACAACTTCTGTGAATTCATATGTGCAATTGTCCTGCTGTGTCTAGAAAATATTGTTTCTGAACAGCCATCTTATGCTTCTGGTTCTTAAAATATTTCTGCCAATGTATCAAAATCATCTTGATTACAAGTTGGTAATATTGGGATGATGAATATTCATCATACATTTGTGATTAATTATTTCACTTATTGTATGTATATTTATACACAGGTTATGGGCTTATAGATTATTTCATATATATATATATTCTATATATTTGTGCATATATATTTATGTGTAGGCACCATTACTTTAGGGCACATGTGCACATGGACTCAAACATATTTTCCTTATAAAATAAATGAAAATATGTGTTATATATCTCATTGTGTCTTTATAACTATATTTAAATTTTTGTGTCTTAGAGAAATTATTTAATACTTGAACTAGGAATTATTTGAAAGAATAGACAATGTAACATTAAATGTAAACTCAAAATAATTAAAATTAATTTAAATGTTCTCTGGGAAGATGATAGCTAAGTAATTGCTAGCATACACATTTATGGGAAAACTATACTTAAATGGAAAATTAAAGGACTATTATAACATTTTAACTTAACTAAATCAAGAGTAATAGACCTGATAAAATATTAATATATGTGAACATATAGATATATATTAGCAATATGACATGTGAGGGTTAACAAATTAATAAAATGCTAGAGGAAGGTAATCTGTGTGGAAGTAAATGTTATAGAATAAAAACAGATTTTGTGGCTGGAGATATTTTCTTGTTCTGCTCAGAGCACTTGCTGAAGGGTAAACTAAGACACAGACTAGAACTCAGCATCTTTCAGCTTTCCTTCTCTGATCAAGCAACCACTGCTGATGTCCTTTGATCAAAGTGGCTACTTAGGAGAGAGATAGCTGTTATAGGACTTTGTTTAATGTACAGTTTATGTGTGGTTTCAAAAGAGTGTCTAAAATAAACCTACTCTGAGAAGAGAAGTTGTGCTTTGAATGTGAAATTTTCTACACCGACCTGTGTGTTAGAACATTTGGCCCCTAACTGGTGGTGCTATTTGGGAAGATTGTATCATCTATAAGAAGTGAAGCCTAGGATACATCAAGGAGTTTACCCCACAAAATTGACCTATTTCATTGATGAGGAAACTGAAAGACATCAGTTTATGCTCTAAGGGAAGAAATGAAATTCATGATCAGTTATTAAAAGCAAGAGTGTCAACTGAGCAATTGTATTGAAATCTGAGGTTAAACCCATTTCTGCTTGTTTGTTGATACTATTAAATATAAAAAACTAAAAATATCCTTTGCCTCAGAGAGTCATTGTGTAATGTGGTCATTCCTGGGCAGCGTGGGCTGTGTTTATGTTTTAAATTATTGAAATAAAATAAGAAAACTTTAGTTAAAATAAAGCGAAGCCTTTCTGGATGAAGTGACTCACTAGAAATGGGTCTTGCAGTATTCATAGCTTGCCTCATTTCCTCTTTACTCACTCAGCTTCTTCACAGATAGCTCCCATGGCCATGCCTCCTTAGCTATGATGGACAGAGCCCTCTTGAGTTGTTACGTCAAGATAAAAACTTCCTCTTTTAGGTTGCTTCTTGTCAGGTATTTCATTACAATGACAAGAAAATTACTAATAAAGAACATAGCCATCACATTTTGTTCTTCTGTTACTGAGAAGTTTCACCTACAGAGCATGAACAGATATTCAAAACTTGTGCACTGGATCCATAGATGCTGTCTATTATTTAGACTCTTGGTCCTGAGCAGTAAACCCTTTATGACATTTGCCTCCTTCAAAACAGATGCATTTCTGAAATAACAAAACTAATCATTTATATCAAGGTTTGTCTTGTATTTTGACTAAGGTCCAGATTCTTCTCATTTTCACATTTAGATCCTGTTTGTCTTGCTGTCTTGCTCTCTTGTCACTCACAGATGTTTGCTGAGAGCCTGTGTTGTTAAATCTTCTTGAGCAGAGGAGATTACAGGGGAGCCAGATGAGTCCTTACCATAAGCTATTCTCATACCAGTGAGAGTGTAGACAGTAGTACAGCTACAGGTATAATCACTGCATTAATCATTTGAATAAGGAAGGACACTAAAGAATGGATCGGATATGCCTTCATTGAGAAGAGAACATTCGAGAGGAGATGACTCAGCTGAAGAGTATATAGTCTTGCAAACATCACTTACAAGGATATCTCCATCTTATTTCATATGCCATGACCTAACTGATCCATGTTCTGAGCAGTGTGTTCCATCTGTATACTTTTTCTCCAGTCTCCACCCTGGAAGGGAGCTCCATGCTGCTTGTTTCTTCCTTCATGAAATGTACTCTTGTTTTTAAGTTTTAATTATGTATATGTATCTAAATGTGGGTACATACACTGAGTGCATGGAGCTGCAAAGACCAGAGGTGCCTGGTCCCCTAGAAGCTGGAGTTGTAGAAGATTGTGTTCTGGGCTCTGAGAACTTAACTCGATCATCTTAAAGGGAAGTAAGTGTTCTTAACTACTGAGCCATCTCTTCTGCCCATTACCTTTATTTTATACATCAAAAGTTTAGTCATTTTGAACACATCCTATTTATCGTCTCTCCCTAGAGTAAAATCATTTCTTTATGCACAATTCCATTATTCCTGAGTGTTCTTCCTTTTTGGTATGCTCAGCTACATATCTGTAATGTTATAACTACTTACCAAGGCCTTGTATTAGATTCTACTATAAAATCTCAGCTATTGTATTTCCCCCTCTAAGCATTCCCACAAATTATAAACTTGAGAAAGTTTCTTGTGGAAAAATAGCAAAACCTCAAGATTTGTATCAACTTTTTAGTAGTAACCACTTTCTATATCACATCTAATAAAGTGATGAATGAAGAATGCTTGAAAGCTGCTCATCTGAGAAAGCTTCCACAAGTCTTTGCAAGAGAAGTCTTTGATGTAACCAATGAAAGAATATATTCTAATCAGTCTAAATACAATTTCTTTTTAACTCGAGAAGTTTGTCTTCCATAAAGCAGAAATGACATTCATTCTTTCTCCCCCTTTTAATGCTATATATATTTAACCTCATACCTTCCACCCCACCCCTAAATGCAAACAATGCAACTGTCTCAACAGTGTCTCAGCGAATATTATTTTATTAACCTGACAAGTCATATATTACATGCAATGTTTCTTTACAGCTGTGACAGATTAAAAAACAATAGTAGAATCTGTCTTCATACTGTCCAGTTGTGGGGTTTTGTGTCCTTTAACATCTACTACAAGGAGAAGCTATTTACACTTGATACTTGCTGGGAAAGGGAAAATACAATGTCCCCAGTGAAATATCACTGGGTATATTACCCAGACTCCAGAGTAGGCCCCGTGTGCAGGTATAGTTGGCCAACACAAATGGGAATCCATTACTACTTGTGAGCTTTTTGTTTTGGCCTGGTTTTTGTTTGCTGCTTTTGTTGTGTGTTTATTTTTCTTATTAGAGTTTTGCTTGTATTAATTTTTATTTTTGTTTGTTTTTGAGAAAGCAATTAAGAACACGAAGTTGGGTGGTTTGAGATGGAAGCATTTGAAAAGAATTGAGGGAAGGAAAATAATATGATTAAAATATACTGTATGGTATTTTAAAAATAATATAAACTTGTAAAAACAAAGTGATATTAATTTCTATATGTTTGCAATCATCCCATTTCACATTGATAGGATTATCAGGCTTAATTTGTGAATTATTAAATAATAGAAAAGGCTGTTATGGGAAATAAAGTCTTTCGGGCTTAAATAAATTAGAAAATATTTTTAATGATATTTTGGAATACAGAAAAGAGGAGTCTAATTTTCAGGAAATTTCACACCCTTTTCCATACACGCAGAGGATTGATAAGGTGCCACTAAGTAAAGACATATGGGATAGACTTTGGTAAAAGGAGATGATACACCCAGGAGGTCCTTCTATCTGACCATTTAAGAGAGAAGAAGAGAGCAGAGAAAGGACAATGAGCATTCTCCTACTCCTAATGAATCTAGGAAATAAAGGATCTGTAGCTTCAAAAGGCAGTGACACATAGAAAGGTAAGAGAGGATTAGAGCAAACAGCAAATTCTGAGAAGGCAGGTAAAATGCAGAACATTGGAATTGGGAGCACTGAACAAATGTGGAATAGAAGTGGAGATTCCTGCTTCCTCTTGTGTCTGAAATCAAGAAAAAAGCAAAGGAAAACCTTCAGAGACAGTGAAAGCAAGATGGAAAGTTTGCATTTCCTAGCTGTAAGCTACATGCCACTGATATTGGCAAACCACTCAGTAGTCTGTTTTACTACCAACTACAATTGGGAAATCAAACTATTCTGTCAGGAGTAGTGGAACATACTTCTCTCTAAACAATCCTGGATCCAAATTCTAGACTATCCTCACCTTAAAAGCATAAGGAGTTGGGGGTGTGGAAACACTATATTGAGATCTATTTTGAATAAAGTAAGTATTAAAGAAACAAATAAACATTGAAAATCTTAAGACTTGGAGAAGCACAGAGCCAACAGGAATTGATCAGAACTTTATGTAGAGCAGGCATACTCAATCTAAGACTATGTAAGATAGCAGAAAGGTGGTATAAACCTTATAAGACAAGAATATCCAGTTGCAAAGACAAAAGTGAGCATAGCCAACTTACAGTTGGACATGGTTACTCACATGAGCAAGGGCATGCCATCCAGCACATGTGGACTGGAGCAACTGGCTGGACTGAGTGTGTTCTGAAATGATTCTGTATGTTAAGTGAAGAAAAACTCCTGGAAAAGATTGATCCCTGCTGACAGCCTTCTGGTCTCTCAGTAGTAGATTAAAGCTCCTGCCAAGGAATGATAAAGGAGGTGAATCACTTATATTAAAACAAGAGATATGCCCATTGGTACAAATTTTTTTATTTTACTTTTATTTCAGTTTGTCTTCTTGTTTTTGAAGTCTTTATTCTTGCATAACTATTTTGGTTTTGTCTCTGTAGTGTTTTGTTTAAAATCAGAAATAAGAGAGAATCTTTATCTCCCCACTAATTCAATGCAGTCCATGAAGTCTTAGCTAGTCAAACAAGACAAGAGAATGTCACAAAATTAATCTAACTGGGAAGGGAAGAAGCCAGATTATATCATTCTGCAGATCAGCCCCGGAAAATGTTTATTAGAAAGCTGTTTACCGCAGGATACAGACTCAAAGTGCAAAACCCAATAGCCTTTGTACACTGCAATTATGAGCATGATGAGAAAATAAATCAGAAAAGCAATTACATTTAAAATAGTGCACTAGAGCCCCAGTGCTGCTCTTAAGATAAGATGATCTTGAGAGTTTCAGGGTTAGAGGCCCTATGTCAAAAAATAAGTGACAAGCATTATGGGAAGCAAACAATACAACATCTTGCCTCCACAACGGCATGGGTAAGTGCACATGCCTGTGCGCACGCGCGCACACACACACACACACCACACACACACACGTATGTGCGCACACACACATTTAGTTGATCAACAAATACTTTAATACTCTATTTTCTAGACACACTATAGCAGAACTATGTTTTGTACTTTTTCATAAGAAGTAGGTAATAGTGTTGCTTATTTTATCTGTGAATGTAAATATACATCTTTATATCTCAATGTATTACCTCCTTTGGGCCCTCATTGCTCAGAATCTTTAACGATTAGGGCAATAAGGTTTTTACTAATTATCTCTAGTTCAATGCTCTTTATACCACACAATTATACAGCCCTTATTAACATATTGGTTTTATGTCTTCCCCACAGATTTCTTTAAGCTATCTACCACTAAGTGAAGAAAACCAGACCAATCAGTAGATTTGAAGAACACCACCAACTTTTCTGAGGACTGAGTACACGCAATTCTGAGTGCATACGCACTATTCCTGTAGCACGTCAACAGGGAGGCTGCTTCAAGCACATGTCTAGAACTTGTGCTGGGGCTCACACAGCTGAGGATCCACTGGACTCTTTTCTCTCTCCACCCACATTTGTCATCTCTACAGGGTAATTCCATGGCAAAGATGTAACATATGCCTCTCCAAGAAGCACCAGTATAGATACTGGAAGAAGTTTCTTGATGTTGACAAACTACCTTGAGAAGTTAGCAACACTACACTAAGCTTGTTCTAAGATTCAGTGTCGTCACAAAGGGGTATGTCCTAAGGAGAGAAAGCTTTAGTCTCCACTTCTTTATTGAAAATTTAGGGTTTTTTCTTTTTATGAGAATTTCATATAATAGCAAAACATTTTCATAATCTTGTCTCCATCCTAACTTCTTGTCTCTTTAGTCTCTCTCAAAATCATGACCTCTTATTCGTTATTTTTGTTACATATATATTTATTTTCTTAAATATGTAAACACAATCTTTTGAGTAAGCTTAGTGTTGTTTATATATTATGTGTTTAGGGCTGACTACTTTCTATTGGGTAATTAACTCGAGGACTTGCCTCTTAGGAAGTCTGATGATTCCTTCTTTCTCAGCAGCCATTAATTGCTTGTAGTTCTTCATCTAGGAGTAAACCATGTGAGATATCCCCCATTTGTATTGTGATGGTGACTGGTGGTGTCATTGTTTAGATAGTATTTATTCTACCACGTTGCTAAAATTTCATGGATGTAGCTTTCTTGTTGTATCTAAAAGACTGTATCTCAAAGAAGACATTCATTTCCTCTGACTCATATAATTTTTCTTTCTGTTCCTGTGTAATGTTACCTTGGCCTTAGGTCTTTGGTTATATTGTAGATGTGTCAGCTGGGGCTAGGATTCTCATAGTCAGTTGATCTTTGCATTTTGACTAGTTGTGGACGTCTGTAATGTTCTCCGCCCCATAAGTAACTTTTAGCTTTCAATTGCAGTAATTGTGCTTCAGATTTTGGGTTTGATCTAGTTCCAAGCTACAGCCCAAACTTTTTCTTCCAGTGATCTGTTTTCTTCCTATGTGAGCTGGACCCACACGTGCCTGAGTGAATGACTCTTAGTCTGTGCTCATCATTAGGGTATGTGCACATCATTAGTCTACCTGTGTACATTAAAGTCTACTGTTATGTTGACATACACTCGGGCCCAGAGCAGTCCCTATGTGTGAAGAATCTATCTATATCTTGAGATGAATATTTTCAGTTCCAGGTCCTTGAGCTTCACAGAACATGGGTTGCACTCTTCTTTAAAAATGAAGATACAACCTCACAGGAACCCCCTTGATTCTCTGGCTCTTGTATTTCAGAAGCTTCAATCATAAGGTCTCACCAACGTGACATTCCTAATGTGACCTAAAGAATGATGAAACCAATGGACATTGCAAACTGGATGGCTTCCTGAGACTTCAAATCTACCCCAAGAACTTTAGGAACCGAGGAATGCTGGGAGGAATGCTGGGGTTGGGACAGGTGATCGTTCCAGGAAGAGCACACCAATCGGTTGTCCAGTGTGTGTACTGTATATATGTACATACATGCATAAAATAACAAATAGAAAGAAGAAGCTATAATCTGAAGCAGAATGATACCAGTTATATTGAAGGAGAACAGAGAAGGCATAAATATTGTTATCATAATTTCACAACAAGCTACTGTTCAGAAAGAATGTGTATACACAGCTCTTATTTGACTGGCTTCTCCAGCTTTATGTACTTTCTTTTCTTTTCCTTTATTGGATATTTTCTTTATTTACTCTTCAAATATTATCCCCTTTCCTGTTTCCCCTCTGGAAATCCCCTATCCTATCCTCCCTCCCCTTGCTTATATGAGGGTGTTCCCCTACCCACCTACCCACTCTCACCTCCCTGCCCTGGCATTCCCCTACACTGGAGCATCGAGCCTTCACAGGACCAAGGACCTCTCCTCCCATTGATATCCGACAAGGCCATCCTCTGCTACATATGCAGCTGGAGCCATGGGTCCCTCCATGTGTATTCCTTGGTTGGTGGTTTAGTCCCTGGGAGCTCTGGGGTTTTTGGTTGGTTGATATTGTTATTCTTCCTATGGGATTGCAGACCCCTTCAGCTCCTTCAGTCCTTTCTCTAACTCTTCCATTGAGGACCCCGTGCTCAGTCCAATGGTTGGCTGTGAGCATCTGCCTCTGTATTTGTCAGGATCCAGTAGATCCTCTCAGGAGACAGCTACCCCAGGCTCCTGTCGATAAGCAATTCTTGGCATCTGCAATAGTGTCTGGGTTTGGTGACTGTATATGGGATGGATTTCCAGATAGGGCAGTCTCTGGATGGCCTTTTCTTAAGTCTCTGTTCCACACTTTGTCTCCATATTTCCTCCTGTGAGTATTTTGTTCCCTCTTCTAAGAAGAACAGAAGCATTCACACTTTGGTCTTCCCTCTTTTTGAGCTTCATGTGGTCTGTGAATTGTATCTTGAGTATTCTGAGCTTTTGGCCTAATATCCACTTATCAGTGAGTGCATACCATGTGTGTTCTTTCGTGATTGGGTTACCTCATTCTGGATGATATTTTCTAGTTCCATCCATTTGCCTAAATATTTCATGAAGTCATTGTTTTTAATAGCTGAGTAGTACTCCATTGTGTAAATGTACAACCACTCTGGAAATCGGTCTGGTGGTTCCTCAGAAAATTGGACATAGTACTATCTGAGGACACAGCTATACCACTCCTGGGTATATACCAAGAGATATTCCAACATATAACAAGGACACATGCTCCAATATGTTCATAGCAGTCATAGAAGCTGGAAAGAATCCAGATGTCCTTTAACAGAGGAATGTATACAGAAAATGTGGTACATTTATACAATGTACTTTTTTTTTTTTTAAAATCAACCTTGTTGCTGTTTGATTCGTTCACTAGGTTATTTTCCAGCTTACAGTAAATTTCTTCTTGATTGGCCTAGCTTCAAATGTCCACGTCTAGACAGAATCCCTTTTTGTATTTTCCTGTCCATGATTCTAGAGCTGTATATCCACCTGTCTACACGTTCAGGTACCTTTGAATAGCTCAGCCTTGCAAGGTCACATTTTAAGTGAAAGGCTAATCATGCTCAGCCTGAAAGTGAAATGTCAGCAGGTTGTTTCCCTCACAGGAGAATATTCAACTGTTGGTCCTCTGCTAACAGCTTCATTGTCAGGTGCTATTAGGTTTGGCAAGAGGGCAGTTTTCCATTAATTTCTTTGAATAAAGATTAAATTTTCTTACCTGTTTAGACTATTTCATCCTGTTGCCTTAGGTCCTTTCATTGCTTCAAAAATTAAAATGCCTACGGACTCACAGACACTTATTAAGTGGACAAGACAAGAGGGGACACTGGGGTTTCAGTGACTACCTGTGAAGCAGTTTCTCTATGCTTCTTGCTTCTCCCTGTTTCCTCCCCCTTTTCCATCTTTCCAGCAATTTATCCATAGCCTCATCAACCTTCAGCTTTCCCTGTTCGAGACTCCAGGAGGCTCCTAGAGATGATTCAGGATAGAAAAGAGTGAGCTAAATTCATAATGAGAGTATGTCCGTTTGTTTGTTTTGCATCACAGTAACACAAAACTATGTCATAGCCCTCTCTTTTAGATTATTCTGCATCTCATGCTACCTTCATTTATTAGAACCTTTTCTACGTTTCTTCACTATAATATATAAAGTAACTTGTCCAAGTATTGTCATCTCTATTGTACATAGGGAGAAAATGTAGCTCAAAGTAATTGAGTGACATGCTATTCTTTTGTCTCCCATGAATAAAAATCCTTTTACAGGATGATATCCGAGAGATGCTGTACTGTATATTAGTTATCCACTTGTGCCTTTACAAACTTTCATTGTTGGTGAGGGATAAAACAATTCTCAGCTGTGACTTAAGGTATTTCTCTTCATGTAAATGTTTGTATAATTCACTGATAGTTCACTATCACATGCTAGATTTAATAGCTAAAACCGCCAAAAAATAATTGATTAATCATTTTATTTATGAAAAATATGTGATGTACATAGCTCAAAATATGAAGATTTAGGTAGATAACTTCCATGGGAAAGCTCCCTCATAGAAGCAGGGGGAAGGGAGGTTGAGATAGGGGGGTTCCAGAGGGGAAACGGGGAAGGGGGATGACATTTGAGATGTAAATAAATAAAATAAGTAATAAAATGTTGCTAAAAATCAAAACAAGATGTTAATCTGGTATTATAAATAATTCATTCAAAAAGTAAAAAAAAGAAAAATATGTGATGTAAATAGTATTTTTAGAAATACATTCACTAATTCACTAAATTGTAAAACTATTTATGGTATATGTTTTTAGGTGTTAAACTGAACTATATTGTATGGGTATGGCAGGAAATAGAAAAATTTTGTATTTTGTAAAAAAATATTTCCTTATAATTACTGAGAATTTTTTATTTATTTTTTAATTAATTAATTAATTAATCTTAAACTCCAGACTTTATTCCCCTCCCGGTCCTCCCTCTGACTGGTCCACATCCTATACCTCCTCTCCGCTACCCTGTCCCCTGTCTCCATGAGGATGTTCCTGCCCCCACCCCCACCCCACAGGACCTCTAAACTCCCTGAGGAGTCTTTTGAGAGTTAGGTGCATCCTCTCTGACTAAACCCGGACCAGGTAGTCCTCTTCTGTATATGTGTTGGGGGCCTAATAAATGGGACCTCATAAAACTGGAAAGCTTCTGTAAGGCAAAAGACATAGGCAATAAGACAAATTGGGAATGTACAGACTGGGAAAAAATCTTCACTAACCCCACATATGATAGAGGGCTAATATTCGAAATATATAAAGAACTCAAGAAGCTAACCACCAAAAAAACAAACAACCCAATCAAAAAAATGGGATATAGAACTAAACCAAGAATTCACAACAGAGGATTCTGGAATGACTGAGAAACACCTAAAGAAATGTTCAAAGTCCTTAGTGATCAGAGAAATGCAAATCAAAACAACCCTGGGATTTCACCTTATACCAATCAGAATGGCTAAGATAAATACCTTAGGCAACAGCACGTGTTGGCAAGGATGCAGAGAAAGAGGAACACTCCTCCTCCATTGCTGGCGGGATTGCAAACTGATACAACCACTCTGGAAATCAATCAGGAGGTTCCTCAAAATATTGGAAATAGATCTGATGGAAGACCCAGCATTTCCACTCTTGGGAATATACCCAGAAGATGCCCCACCATGCCACAGGGGCACATGTTCCACTATGTTCATAGTGGCCTTGTTTGTGATAGCCAGAAGCTGGAAACAACCCAGATGTCCCAAGACAGAAGAATGGATATAGAAAATGTGGTTCATTTACACATTGGAATACTACTCAGCTATTAAGAACGAGGACATCCTGAGTTTTGCAGGCAAATGGATGGAACTAGAAAATATCATCCTGAGTGAGGTAACTCAGACCCAAAAGGACATGCATGGTATGTACTCATTAATAAGTGGCTATTAGCCAAAAAAAAAAAAAAAAGTGCCAAATACACAAGATATAGCCCACAGAACTCAAAAAGGTCAACAAACTGAAGGGCCCAATTGAGGATGTCTCAGTCCCACTTGGGAGGGAGAAGAAACTAACCACAAGTTGGGAGGGAGGGACCTGGGAGGGAAAGTGGATGGGGGGGGGGGTCAGAGAGGGGAACATGATTGGGTATTGGGTGGGGGGGACAGCAAAATGAAGGGAAACATTGGGAGGTAGGAGGTTGGGGGGGACCCTCCGAAATATACCAGAGACCTGGGAAGTAAGAAACTCAGGATGCAAAGGGAGGGACCTTAGATGAAATGCCCTACAGTGGGAAGAGGGAACTTGTAGAATCCACCTCCAGTAGAAAGACAGAGCTTCAGGTGAGGGATGGGGTCGCCATCCCACAGTCAAAAACTCTGACCCATAATTGTTCCTGTCAGAACTGCAGTGATGGAAATGGAGAGGAGCCTGAGGAAAAGAAGATCCATCCACAGGTCCAAAGTGGGATTCCGCTCAAGGCCTGACACTATAACTGAGGCTATGGAGCACTCATGAAAAGGGACCAAGAATCTTTTAAAACCACAATGCTTATTATGTATCAAATACAATTTTTAACATATCCAAGTTTAGCTTCAGGACAGTATTTATAAATGAAAATACTTTGTTAATTCTTTGAGAATGACACAGATGTATACAAATTCCTTTCATCGTATTCACAGGCCCCTTCTCTAATAACTCCTATTTCCAACCTTCCCTGTTACCTGCAACTTTATCTCCACTTTAAAAATAACCTATTGAGTTCCATGTGTGCTACCAATATACACACGACTGTGGGGCCCCCACTGGGCATCCTTTAGCAATGGTTAATGTGTTGGAGTCCACACCCTTAAAGAAAACTGACTCCCCTTCACAGAGAGCCATCAACTTTCAATGCCTCCTCATCTAGCAGTAGGAGCTGATGAGCAAGGCTCCCTTCTACGCTGGCATGTTGACTGGCCTTAACTTTTTTCATTAGTATAAAGAGATATTGACTTATGAACCACAGGTTTATCCCTGGGTAAGTTGGAAAGTCAGCCTTCATTATAGAGCAGGGGTCAGCCCATCTGGGCTAAATTGCATTGATTCTATATACAAGTGCTTCTGTGAAAAGCTGACATTTGCTGGTGATGGGTAAAGCAATCAAAAGACAAAGACTACAGCTGAGGCCTGAGCATATCCTATTATCTCTGCGGGTGCCTGTAGAAAATGGATGTCTTGCTGATGTTCATAGCACTCATTTCTTCCTTCGGAGACTTACCTGACATCCTTCTGGGTAGCATGTTCAATTTTAAATCTTTGAAGGTAACATACCAACCCAACATTCAGCATTTAGCTTCTTGACTCATTTTGATTCAGTATTTCAAAACATAAGTATGTCAAACATAATGTGTGTAAACCATGTAGCCAGAATACATATGTATGTGGGCATAGCACTGTCCTTTTAACCTCTGAGTTTATGGAGTTAAAATGCATTAAAAGAAGAAATAGAAACAGGAGGATTAAACAGGATGGAGAATGGGAGAATAGGGTAGAGTATTAAGGAAGGAATAAATAACATTAAAGGTTTTTGGAAAAGCTGTATGAAAACCCACTACTGGAGGACATTTCGTGTGTGTGTGTGTATGTGTGTGTGTGTGTCTGTGTGTGTGTGTGTGTGTGTGTGTGTATGTAAAGAGAATTTAAATGGAGTTACTTATAATGGGGAAGAGAATACCCTAACTAGACATCATATGCTACCAAATTAATCCCCCAATACAAGGAATGTGTTATGTATTTTTTTAGTTACAGATCAAGAATGTTTATAAACCACCCCAAAGATTACATACTAATGCTAGTGATTTTGGTTACCATCACAACCTTATGGTAAGATCCTATTGCTTGAAGACAACCCATACTTATATCATAGAACATAAAGAAATCAAGGTGAAGCTCAACTGAAAACTCAAACCTGCTGATCAGCATTCATAGTTCTAGAAGCATTATATATGATACCAGAAAAGGAAAATGGTTATTCTCACCCAGCTATGAAACCTGCAAGCTGCAATAACTGCCTGTCTGCTCAATACTCCACTAATGTAAGAACTGTATGAATGTTGTGTGACTAACCACCATGTTTTGATTAAAGGTTCAATCCATGAGATGAAACCCATCAATACTTGACACTGTCAGGAAGGCCAAGAACCTGAGACTAGATGGGTCATGAGCCCTGGGGTGCGGGGGGATACACTATTATTCTATTAAATTACATAGCAATAAAATGACTCCTAATGGGATATTGCTATACTCAAAAATCAGTTCTTCACTTAACATTCTCCAGAGAAGATTCTTCTTGCAGTAAATGGTAGTTCACCTGGAAACTTATTGTCTCATTAGACAATGTCTAAGAATGGGAGACTCTGGAGTACTTAGCCTTAAATGGGATTTATTTTTTATTTTTTATTTTGTTTTTTGTTATCTTTGATAAAACTGAAATACTGGTGGGTCAGGGTTTGTACCTCTGCATAATACACGCCAGAGGATGGGTCTTACTCCCCCTACTACAGTGATTAACTTTTTGTTCATAACAGAGCCTCAAAAAGCATTTTCTATGAGGCCATATATTCCACATGGGGGGATCCATGGTTTGGACCACATATGTGGCAGAGGAGGGCCTTGTTGGCCATCAGGGGGAGGAGAGGCCCTTGGGCCTGAGGGTGTTAGAGGCCCCAGGAAAGGGGAATGTCAAGGTGGGAATATGGGAGTGGGTGGGCAGGGGGTGGGAGGTGGAATACCCTCATAGAGGCCGGGGAGGGGGAAGGGATAGGGGGTCTCCAAAGAGGAGACTTAGAAAGGGGGAAACATTGGAAATGCAAATAAAGTATCAAAAAATAAAAATAAAAAAATGAAAAAAAAGAAACAGGAATCAGTTCACCTAAAAATGTGAAAACACAGAGGGTGATTTACTAGGCACATTTAATATGCTTAATAAAAGGAAAAAGTAGGGGCTGGTGAGATGGCTCAGTGGTTAAGAGCACTGGATGCTCTTCCAGAGGTTATGAGTTAGAATCCTAGCCACCACATGGTGGCTCACAACCATCTGTAATGAGAAATAAATGAAAGATCTTTGTGCTGGAGCGAGTGGGGTCCCAGAGTGAGTGGGGAGCAAGAGGGAGAAGGGAAGGGGGAAAAAAAACCCTAAAAAGTAAATATAAGTGAACTACATGTTAGTGAAAGAAGGAAACACACATCTCAGCAAAGAAGGAGGCAACTCAAAGGTTAGGATTAGAAGCTCAGTAGGTTAAATGGGATATTTTTATGACACTCTCCTCCAAGGCTCATGAATCTATGTGTAGAGGAGGCAGAAAGATTTTAAAAATTGGAGTTGATGGATGACTTCAGGTAAGCAGAGTTTTTAACATAATAGTAAGTCTGCACATATGAATTCACAGCTTCTGTGACATCATGCACAAGACCTGTAAATGTTTAAGCCAGACTAATTCCAGCACCGAGAAGGGCAAGTGGACACAAAGCCCCACCCCTTAGAAGCTATTTGCAATTGATAGCTGCTGGGAGAGGAAAAATAAGGTTTTTTGTTTGTTTGTTTTTTTGTTTTTAGATTAAATTCCAGTGTTGGCTTATTTAAAGTAGATAATACTTAATATTTTGTATGTACTTACTTAGCTAAAACCTTGTCTTTTTTAAATGTTAGGGCCTAAGTGAGTATATGCATTTATTGACTGTAAACTTAGCAACAGTTTTGAAAGTTACTGCAATTCAATAACTTTAGTTGTCAAAATTGCAACTCCTAAAATAATATTAACTGGACCGTAATTTAAAACTGTTTCAATATTCCTATATGTAAAGGTACATTGAAAGTTTAATAATTTTTAGCTAAAATAAACAAACACATTAAGGCCCTTTCCAACCATTTTATAAACAGTATTAGAGGAATGAGAAAGCTCCCTTTTAATGCATGCTAGATAAAATTTCAAAGCTGAAACTTATTGGGAAAAACTACTATAACTTTTTATCTGCTAATCTCTTGATTCACTTCATTTCATAGCTCTGAATGTCATGTAAGTTTAATTTTAGAGAAAGGAAGACATTTGAAGTGATTAAGAAAATATACTATATACTAAGTTCTTTGTGGATTGGAGACATTTCTTTCCTTCATTTCTAGAGTTTTGAGTATTTCATACACAAGACGTGAGCATATGAAGGTCAGTGAAACCACTTCCAGGTTCACTGATGGCGTATTCCATGTCTACGCGGTAGATGAGACAAGGCAGCTAGCTTCCTTGGGGCCTCTGTTAAATGTGCACCAATTCTACTTATGAGAACATGTGACGTGGTCACTATGTCAACTTCCTCTGTGGCCTCCTAAGGTCATTAAGTGTTAACATCTGAATGTGAGAGACATCCATCAGACAGAATCAGGGCAGAATGAAAGGGAGGCAGAGAAGCTCATTTGCACTAAGTACACAAGCACAAAAAGAGATAGCAGAAACAGACAGCTAAGAAGAGTGATCTGAGTGGTGTTTCCTCCACTCAGCGGGGCTGATCTGTGGCATGTTTTCAAGGAAATGTTAAGGATTTTAGCTTTAGTAGTTCATGCATACATTCTTTTCCTATAAACACAAACCTAGGTCCTACATCATATAAAAGAAGAGTGCAGGACAATAGAGGTGATTATTTAACAATCCCCCTGAACTTAGCACATCTGACACTATGGTGGAAGAACCAATCAAGCCCTGGAACCCAGCACATACTTAGCAAAACCTGACACAACAGGGACAAAGATCTAATTCTGGAAAAGTTCCTGAATGCACTAACATTGTATTTAGGCGTCTGTAGTTCCAATTCTGGCTAACTGTTCTCGCTGTGATGTGTTAAACTAAGATATGGTTTTAGTGCCTCAACCTGAGAGAGGCTTGGGACTGCACTGGGATCCCAAACGCACAGTGTAGTGTCTGAACAGTTATAAAGACTTTCTATTGGCTTGAACCCATGTCAGGGTAGTCTTCTCTGGATATTGCGCAACATTCTCCTGTTGGAAAGACGTAGTTATCAAGTGACATGACTGTGATACAGACGTGGAAACTGATCATGGAAATTGAAAGTGCATGGTTTTGAGGATATTATAGGTGGGACTAATTCATCATTGGATGGAGAAGGATGGTAAAGAATGTTCCTAGCACTGTTTCCACTGACAGGCTTGCAGTACTTGAGGAAGTTGTCACCATTTATTAAGATTTGTTACAAGAAAACCCATGTCTAGGTTTTATTTAGATTATATATTAAATATGCATAGCATTTTGTTAAATAAACATATTTGGAAGTCTTTAAGTGAGAGTAAAATAGGGAAGGCTTATTTACTGCCTTAATTCTCACAAAAATCCCTATAGAATTTCAATAAGAATGTTCTGCATATCTATCTATAATTCCATGTGTATTCAATATTAAAATGCATCAGTGTAATCTGGGTATAGGGTATGGAAAAGATGCTATCTTTGAAATCATAATATCTGGATTAAATTCCTATTTCTGTCACCTATCAGTATGAACTTATCTCTTGATTTAATTTCTTTTGCACTTATTTGCTCTCTTTAAAACCAGATTAATAATATCTAACAGATTTTTTAATATGATAATTTAAATAATATATATTATACTTAGGACATTACAAAGTGCATCTTCTTTGGTTCACAAACTCTAGTAAACATTGCCCAGACACTTGCTTAAAAGTAAGGGTTGCTTTTACAAGCTCACTGAGTTTAAAACTTTGATGGTTCAAAATAGGCGTTTACTTAGGACTTGGCTCTGCCTGCATCCCGGTTTGAAGTACATTGTGACTTGGATTATATAACCTGATTAGGCTAAATCAAAGTAATCTTGCATTTTTTCTTTCTGTTCACTTATATATTCATTCACTCATTCATTTATTTTTGTTGTTTGAAGCTGAGTACTGTCTATCCTTGATTGGCCTGGAACTTACTTTGTATACTAGGGTGGCCTTGAATTCATAGATCTGCTTATGCCTCCTGAGTGCTGGGATTAAAGGAATGCACCACCATTCCTGGATCTTTCTTTTGTTTTTAAATATAATTTATTCCTGGGCTATATTGGGCATTTTGTAAATAATGGTCTATAATTCAAAGGTATATATTTTAAAATAAGATGCTTTGAATGGGCTGGGAAAACCATCAGTGAATGCCTCATTTCAAGTATGAGTGACTAAATTATATCTACAACACTCACATAAAACAAATGGGTACAATGGAACACTCCTGTAATAATCCTATGGCTGGGAAGGTCTAGGCTTCACTGGCTAGCCTGTCTGGCCTAATTGAGGAGCTCATACCCAAAGAGACAGCATGTTTCAAATGAAGGACAGTTTGTTTCTTGGATAACACAACCGAGGTCAGACTCCAAGCTCTATGCATATCTGTACACACACATGTACACTTCTTTGCACAAACATACACACACAATAAAAAATAATATATTCATTGAGGTTGACTCAGCCACCTTTGTGAACAATTCCTTGACATTTTGAGATTTCCTTATTTAGTGGGAGTATACAACAAATAAACTATGTGGCTGCTGTAACAGTGCCTTGATACTACTCTGCGAACCTCATTGCTTGGGATTTTTTTTCTTATGAGGATGTAATGGCTAGAACTGTTCTAAGGGCAGGAACCACAGAAATGACTATACCCTTTCAATATTCGCTCTCCTGTTAAGTCATAAAGTATTGAGGGCACATTTGTTCTAGAGTTTACTTTACTCTTAATGGGATTTCACATAAGATGTCTTCCCTTTAAGTTTATGAGGCCTTAAGTTTCTACGCAAACTTAGCCTGGTTTTGTTCAACATAATTGTCAACTATTTTGTTGATTTGATCAGTATTAATGGTAAGGTGACATTAAGCAAGGGAGACACTGGTTGCTGTGGGGACACTTCGCCCTGCTGTGTGGAGATCTTAAGGCACAACTGAGGTTTGACACAGGTGTTTGTTTTGCCCAAGGGTACAACATACAAACCTAACTATTTCTCTTTGTCGGGCCCATATGGTTTCAGCCCATGGCCACTACACAGACATACTTTTGTCACCCTGAAGAATGCTTACTGACACACAATCTGCATCTACAGGGATCACATGAAGATATGTATGTTGCTCCCATCAGGAACACCTTTTGTAACTCACATACTGTACTTGGGAATGTGCCTGATCTCGAGGTAGGAAGAGAGTAGAATCACCCTTTGTTCTGAATTTAGAATAGAATGGGTTCTGAATAAATGTTAGCACCCGACCTTCCTTTTTGATTTATATTTCATATTGATAAAACGTGCAGGAATTTTAAAATGTGCATTTTGTAAACTCATTTTAATACCCTAACACATTTTCAACATAGGCATCTCTATGCACAGTATCACTGTTGCTTCTATTATTTTACCTTAGGAATGTTTCAATGGGTATCATTTCTTTAAATTGATAAATCTCTATTTAGTAGTTCCACGTGCAACCATAGAAGGTTTTATAACACAATGTTCTTTTAAAGCATTATTTAAAATGCAATTTTAAAAAGCTTTCATAGGCAAGTATTAGGAATATAAATATTCATAAATTACTGCTCTTTGAAATATGTTGGCTAAATTTACATAGAGATGAAAGTGGAAATTTATGAATGCTATTTTATATTCATTCTGATGGCTTAATGTCAGTAATATTTTCAGGCTCAGGTCCCTTAGTGAAGGGGCCCACCATTCTTTATGTCATGGAGAACACATGATCCCTATCCCTAAGTCTACTGAACGGGTTAAATTGCAACCCAGCTTTGAGATGGCTGGGAGAGACAGGTTAGAGAGTTAGTGGAGATTAGAAATTATAATTGTGGAAATTTAATTCATTTGACTTGAGAAAATTATAATCAGCTTGCCTCCTCTCAGAAGAAAAGTTATAAATGGAAATTTTAATTAATGAGATTGCATAGCTGGTGCTTGTCTTTGGTTAGCATTGTCTTAGCAGTTTTCTACTATGAAAGGACAATCTTTCTGCCTCATGATTTACTGCTCATGTTCTTGTGCTTGGGCATGCATGTGTGTGTTAGTGCAAGCACGCACATGTGTATGCGTATATACATGCACACACTTCTTTTGACAAGGCTCCTTCACTCTCTGTCAGATTGTATTTAGTTGTGGACCTAGACTTTTCAAATTTCACTTCAATTTTCAGGTGCATTCATTGTGATCAATTATTAGTAATTACCATTTTATATTTTGTTTGTTTTTAGGTTCATTATCTTTAGCACTACCCACTTTTGTCCAATTTTGATTCTTTAGGAGAAATTAAAAGTTTCACTAATATTATTGACAGACCACCTCACATTTAGAACAAATGTCCTAACTTCAATAATGTTTCATTCCATTTATCACTCCACCCCACCCCTTTTGTGTGAACTTTTTTATCAGTCATTTGAACTTTGAGCACCACCTTTACTAAAGAAAGAAAAGAACATTAATGTCTGTAAAGATCTCATAGAGAATAAGACACATGGTACTTTTGTTTTCTTTCATAATTACTGATTTCAAGTGAAGTCTACCCATGGGTTTTGTATTCTTGCAAAGCAACTTTTACATGTAACACAGATTCCACTCACTGTAGAATAAGAAAATTGAAGGCCAGGATGAGGGAAAGTGTCTATGGAAATTAGAAACATTGCTCAGCAACCCATGTTCATGACATTGACTGGCCATAGATACTCATTGTTGTAGCATTTCTCAAATCTAGGTCCTGACCATGGATGCACACCATGAGCTTGAGACTAGCTCACTGCCCTCTCCCAAGAACTCCCAACCAGAATCTCAAAGGGCCCCACCTAGAGATCTGTTTTCTTGTTTGGTTGTTTTCATTTTTATAAGTTCCTAGTATGATCCTGAAGAACACTGACATCTTAAACCATTATCTGTGATGGCTTTTCCACTTTGATATAGAAGAGAAGATATGTATACACCTTCTCAGATGCCACCTGTTTTGAATGTTTACTTTTGAAATAGTAGCAGATAACTCTTCCTTTAATTGTATTTCTCACTGCCTTCATATTCCCAAGTACACTCGGTGAGATGAGTATGGCTCGAGTCAGCTTTTCTAATACACCTGCAACAGACAGTCCTAATAAAAGGCAGTGTGTTTTAAACATTTTTAAATCATTGTGGCAACAAAGGTATTGCTTATAGACAAGTAAATTAGATAATCAGCAAACTGATTTTGACTAAGCATGTTTTGATGAAGGGCTCTGACTTACTGTCTTCAGGATCCATAATAACTGTTAAAATACTATCATCTCTGCAGAATAGGTGAAAGAAAATTCCCACAAGTGGGTGATGTGAGTAAAGTAATCTCTGCACTATACTTCCTTCACATAGCCAGTGTGAACCACCACACCACGCCCTTGTTTCAACATACACCACACAGCCATATGAGCCATCATAGCATGGCTTCGCTTCCACATGCGTCACATAGCCAGTGTGAAGCAGCACACTGTGCCCTCGCTTCTACAAGTGATGCATAGCTCAACTGTGTTCTGTCTTGTTTGAACTATATTGGTCAGTCTGGCACTGGTGATTTTTGTTTGTGCACTGAGAAAGATCATGTAATAAATGTGTCCATAAATTCTAGATAAATGTTTCAGAGTTTCCAGGGAAGAAAGACTTCTATAAAATGAAGAGAAATGTATTCCCTCTCTAAAGATTCTAGTGTTGTGACAAGATTGCAGAGAAACAAGAGGGGAAAATAAATATTACATTTACTTAGTATGTGACCTCCATAGTCATGTGTTTGTGCGCACACAAACACACACACACACACACACACACACACACACACACACACACAAATGGAGATGCATATATATCATTTATTTCATTCCTATATAGGATGTGATATAATATTGTAAGAATGAAAATCGATTGTCATACCTGATTTTTAAAATTATTATTTTTCTTCTGGCAATTTTAAATTATTGGACATCTTTTCTTTCATGTCTTCCCTTTGCTGTTCCTCTGCTTCTTTCTTTCTATGTGCATTTCTTGCTTCCCTCTCTTTCCCCATTTATATTCCTTCCCCATATTAGTCCTTCAGTTCCTGCCTCTCTTTTTATTTTCCTTAAGGAAATATAATACAAAAATCAGTAGATATGTGAATAGAAAATTTAAGCAATATAACTTTCATTTTTGGACAAGAGGATGGAGAGAGGCTAAGATGACTATTTGTTTCTCTATATTTCTATTTTTATAAGAAGTCTATGTTTATCAAACAAAATTTATTGAAAAAATTATTTTGTATCTGACTATAGTCTAAGAATTTTTCATACATTTTCTTCTGTATGATAATATCCAATGAAACATAAATACATGAATACGGAGAGGTTGAATAAATTTCTCAATCCATTCTAATAGTTAACCATAGGGTTGCTTCGCATGCCTCTTTCCCCCTCAGCCCTTCCATTTCTTCCTTCTCCTCCTCTTCTTTCCTCTGTTTTCCTCTTTTTTATTTTTCTTTCTATCCCTCTTTCCTCTCTCCCTCATCTTGTCCCCACCCCTATCTGCCTCTCTACCTACCTGTCTCTTTTCTCCCTTTTCCTTTCCAGAATTTTACAAAGTATTTGATGTCTCAATAAAAATAAATAAACAAATACAGGTTGTGGAATGATCAATCAGACCAATAGCTAGACAGCTCATGAATGAAATGACAGCATTAGCCACAGTAGCCTGTGGAAGACCATTTACTAGAACTCAGGTATGACTTCTGGGAGCTGGCACCAGCTCATTTCTCCAATACATACTCTTCCCCCTCTTTCTAATGCTTCAGTGTAGCTTGAGTTTCTTATGCTCTTTCATGAGATTTGTCTTTTCCTTGTTAAGTTTTACATTCATGTAACTCTTTCTTTCCTGTGCTTCATTACTGCCCATCTAAACCCTCGGTGTTAGTCTCTGGTGTGATATTTTCTTATCACTAAAAACACATTTAAACATTAAATGAAGGTAGGATTTCCTACACAAAGATCTGAAGGAATAAATGTCGCAGTATGAGCTAGTAGGAGTCTTTTACTGTTTTTTTTTTTTTTTTTTTTTTGTGTGTGTGTGTGTGTGTGTGTACATCTAAATCAATGCTTGCTTAATACATATTTACGTCAATTGACCTTAATTTGGTGGAAGAAATTTATCCTCAAATCAATAATCAAATGCATTAGTTGACTTTGGCCAGCAACTGTCCTGGCTACTCCTGTATTTATACATTTATCTTTTAGTTGTGTAGCTGTTTGGAGATGATTTATAAGAGGACACTTGGCCTCTATGAAATGTCAAGACTTTGCTCCAAATACATTTGATTTTTCATAATCTGTATAGATCTGTTCCTCACATATCCATTATTTGAAGCTTCCTTGAATTAGCTGATATTTTCAGCTCTCTCAGTTCAAGGTTAGATGTCTCTACAGCAATGGTGGCATGCCCACTGATGCTTCCTCTTTCCCTAAATGCCATTAGTTCTAGGCACTTCTATCTACAGGACATCTATTTAATATAGCATTCAAAAATGTTCTTTAGGATGTGACTGTCAATTTGCTAGAGAATATTGAAATATATATATATATATATATATATATATATATATATATACGTATATATATATATATATATACATACTAAAATGCTATTTCTACTTTATTTCTTGCTTCATTCTCTGAAGTGACAAATTATATTCATCCAAAGCATCTTCTACCTCATTTTTCAGTCTTTTTAAATATGTATATCAAATATAAATAAGAAATATGAAAATTTGAGATCAAGGATGAGAGATGTTATCTCTTTTCTGTTATCTGCAGATAGATATAGATAGACATATTCATAAATACATAAAATAATCTGCTTAGTCTATATAGTGTTACCTGTATGTATGTTTTCAAGAAACCCATGTTATAAGTCTAATTTTGAGCATGACTTAGACTGAATAATGAAATATTTTTTATTCAATCAGTTAAAAGATGAACATTTAGCCCAAGCAATGTCAGGGGAAATCTTTTTGACACTTACTTGATGATGAAAGCATAAATAATTTTTCTTTCATCTCAGAGTATTTTTCTGGATGAAGTTAAGTATCTTCAGAATGAGCCTGTAAGCATCGTGGAAAGGAACAGAAAGGTGGATAGAGGAGGAATGAGTGAGCCAATGCCACAAAATACCTTTCTTGGCTATTCACTCCAGTGCCCAGAGGTGCTAAGTCAGCTTATTTCTTAGGCTATTATTTTATTTTATTTAATATGGTTAGAGTTGGGCTTTTATTTATTTATTTATTTATAAATAAATTCATTCATTCATTCACTTTGCTTCCTGATCACTGTCCCACCTACTCCTGGTCCCCTCCTCACAACTCCCTCCACCTCCCACCTCCCCTTCTCCTCTGAGGTGTGGGAGCCACCCTGGGTATCACTCTACCCTGGCACATCAAGACTCTGCAGGGCTAGGCTCAGCCTCTCCCACTGAGGCCAGACAAGACGGCTCAATTAGCAGAACAGATTACACAGACAGGCAATCAGCTTTAGGAACAGCCCCCACTCTAGTTGCTGGGGACCCATATGGAAACCAAAGTGTACATCTGCCACATATTTGCGGGAGATGGGGCTAGGTTCAACCCATGTTTGCTCTTGTTTTTTTTTGTTGTTGTTTGTTTGTTTGTTTGTTTGTTTGTTTTTGTTTTTCGAGACAGAGTTTCTCTGTGTAGCCCTGGCTGTCCTGGAACTCACTCTGTAGACCAGGCTGGCCTCGAACTCAGAAATCTGCCTGCCTCTGCCTCCCAAGTGCCCATGCTTTCTCTTTAATTGGTGGTTCAGTCTCTGGGAGCCCCCAAGTGTCCAAGTTAGTTGACTTTCTGATTTCCAGGTCCCCCAAGTCTTCCACTCCATCTTTTGTTTGAATGTGGGTCTCTATATCTGTTTCAGTCAGCTGCTAGGTGGAGCCTATTAGAGGAAAGTTATGGTATGCTCCTGTCTGCAAGCATAACAGAGTATCATTCAGTTTCAAGGATTGGTTCCTGCCCATCGAATGGGTCTCAATTTGGGCCAGTCATTGGTTAGCCATTTCCCCAGTCTCTGCTCTATCTCTGACCCTGCATTTCTTATAGACAGGACAAATTTTGGGTGGAAAGCTTTGGGAGTGGGTTGGTGTCCTTACCCCTAGAGTTTGGCTTCTTTGGGTCACATTTGAAAATAAATTTTACTAATGCAGTAGTTGTAAATATGTGGCAAAACCTGGATGACATAGTACAATGTCTGGTTCATGGTGAACATGTAGGTATGCTGATTTGTGAGGAAATTAATAGAAATATTATTAATGCCAAGGAAGTCTGCTTATCCATGCACAAATTTTTGTAATAACTTGGTGGCATTTAAATGATTTTCTTCTTTCTTGTCTTTAGTGGATAAAAAGAGAAACAATATCCAACAATGGAGATGAAACACTTAAGTATTTTTTTTGTTAACATACCATTCCTGACTATATCTAGTCTTGTCATAGATGATTTGATATATTAAGGACACAGAATAAAGGTTAAGACCAAAAGTTAGCTAGAAAATGCCTGTATATTGGAATCTAAGATAAAAATTATTTACAACAGCATAAAAATAAATAAAACAATATCCTAGATTATAGGATTTTTATTCAGATATGATAAAACTCTTTTAATACTGTTAATCCCAAAGAGGAGAGGAGAAAGACCACTTACCTAAATCATCATGCCTTACTTAATTAAAGCAAGCATTTAAAATTTACGTATATGAGCTCCCTCCCTGTAAGGTGGGGATTGAGGAGATCAGCATTAGATGTGAGGAAGATAAGGCTTTTATAGCTTCAGGGTAGCAGGGTTCCTAATGAGGAATTTGGTGAACAACACAGACAGGGTTATAGGAACAGAACATAAGCATAACAAGTTAGTCCTAACAACCTCCTGAAACAAAGACATGGTTGCAAGGTGGTCATAACAGGGTAGTTACAACATGAGAAAGTCCTAACAATGTAGCAATAGGTGGTCATATAACCTCTTGTAACATAGGTAGGGTTTCAAGATTGTTTATAAACAATATTTTCAAACAAAGACATGATTGTCGTTCTTGGAATAGGAAGTACAGAACCATTTATAGTTAAGGTTATAGGCAGGGCATAATACAATCCATGAGGAGCTGAGGCTTAAACAGGAATGAACCTAGTTCATCTTTACTACATGATAGATTTTAAACCTAATTCAGAGGCAAGCTGTTTCTTCCAAAACCAACTGTGATCTGAGCAGATAGATTCTTGATGTTTATGGATTTCAAGTATATGGATTTCACATTAAAATGTCAACTCATCCAATAAGAAGAATGGAACCCACATAGCTATAATCAAATTCTCAGCAAAAAATCTTGTACATATTGGGAAACTATTCTAATATTCATAAAAATATGGGATACTTAGAATAGCCGATTCAACACTAGAGAATAAGAAGCTGGTAAATACCCATTGCTGAATTTCAAGACTTATTGCAAAGTTACAAGAATCATGTAAACAGCATTAGTTAATTAATGGAAACCAGGATCAACAACATAGAAAGTGTGAAGTAGAGCTAACAAATATAATTAAGGTGATATTTGACAAGGAAGAAAAGACAATTCTATGAGAAGAAGCTAGTTTTCAGAACAAATATTTCTATATAATAACTACTTGCAAAAGCAATGTATCTATTCATAGATCTCATGTCTTTCAAATTAATTTCTTAAGACCACACATATACATGGAAATCCTGAAGCTGTAAAACTTATAAACAACAGCTTAGGGAATAATCAAAGGAACTGTGGGTTTGCTACTGCATTGTAAACTCAATTATAAAACCGTGTCTCATTTTAAAAAATGACTTGTTAAATTTAAAGTCTTGAGTCCTTGCAAAGACTATTAGAACCAAAGGAGTATCATCAGATTTGGAGAAACTGTATGAAGCAAATATGGAGAAATAGCTCAAATCTAAAACATTCAAAGAGTTTCTAATGTTAAAAATTAAATATAGCATCTTAATCAAAATATACAAGGGTTCTGAAGTCATGATAGATTGCAGATGGCAAATATATATATATATATATATATATATATATATATCAGACATTCTTTATCATTATAGAATTACAAACACAAATGAAAAACTACCATTCCACTCATAAGAGAGCCTCGAACTCAGAAAGCAAAGCCAAATGTTGAGGATCCTGCTGGGACAGTGAAATGAACAGGTTAATTTAGAATATATGTTCTCACTTTCTTTTCGAGACAGGGTTTCTCTGTGTAGCTCTGGCTGTCCTGGAACTCACTCTGTAGACCAGGCTGACCTTGAACTCAGAAATTCGCCTGCCTCTGCCTCCCAAGTGCTGGGATTAAAGGCGTGCGCCACCACTGCCTGGCATGTTTTCACTTTCTTATGAAGGTCAATACTCATACATCCTAGAAATTCTGTTCCTGAATATTTATCCGATTGATTAAGGAGCTTTATGTCCACATAAAAATGTACACATGGAGACTGGAGAGGCAGGCCAGTGGTTAAGGAAACTTGGAGATTTTGCAAAGGATAGTTCAGTTTTCAGCACCCATGTCAGGAGATTGATATCTGCATGTAACTCTAGTTCTGAGGATCTGAAAGCCATTTTGATGACTTTCATGGATACCTTCATGCACCAGCACACATGCACACACACACACACACACTCACAGACACACATGCATACACACAAAATTGCATACAAATAAATGAATAGTAAAGCAAATCTTCAAAAAAAATTTTCATATGGATGTTTATAGAGGCTTAAATGTAATTAGCAGAATTGTCGAGTAACTAAGATGAGCTTTAAATAAGTATAAAGGAAACCAAAAGATGCTATATGCACTTAATACAATGCTTTCAACGAACAAAATAAATTAACTATAAAGTCGTAGGAAATACAAATGGATCCTAAATACCCATTTCTAAAAGAAACAAATCTATTTGTGATGGCTGTGGATTTATGATTTTGATCATGTAGTTGCTTAGAAAATGCAAACATATACAAGTATTAAAATATCAAAATGGTTTCAGGTGACTCAGCGGAAGCAGAAGGTTTAAGGTGATAAATTTTTCTATAAGATGCTGTAATTGTGGGTGCTATGTATTTGTCAAAATCCATTGAACTATATTGCACAATGAATGGGTCTCATATTCACGCAAAATAAATCACTTGAAAGGTTAAAGCAGATAGAATTAAAACTGCAACATACTAATTTAACTCTGTCATAGATACATAAAAGTCATATAGAAGATAAAGTAAATCAAATTTAAAAATCGTTGTGGTTTATAAGAATGAGAACAACTATTAAAAGCACAGTAGTTTAGTAGAGCAATAGCTTCCCCTCACAGCCTAGCATTTCTATATACTGAAAGTAAAAGGGAAGTAAGTAAATGGCGGCCAGAAGTAGTTGAGTCTCTGTGTTGGAGCGGTTTGCAGGCAGGAAGGTTAGAACCAGTGGGGGGAGGGGGCAAGAGGGGAACCTGATTTGGTATTGGGTGAGGGAAAAGACTGAAGCCCTGAGGGCAGCAGAAAAAATGGACACAGGCAATCTCAGGAGGTGGGAAGTTGGGGCAACCCTCCAGACTGCACCAGAGACCTGGAAGGTGAGAGACTCTCAGGACTCAAAGGAAAGGACCTTAGATGAAATGCAATAGGGAGAGGGAACTTGTAGAGCCCACCTCCAGCAGAAAGACGGGGCATCAAATGAGGGAGGGGGTTGCCATCCCACAGTCAAATCCCATAATTGTTCCTGTCTGAAAGAACTGCAGGGATGGAAATGGAGAAGAGCCTGAGGAAAAGAAGGTCCAGGGACAGGCCCATAGTGGGATCCAGCTCAAGGGGAGCCCCAAGGCCTGACACCATTACTGAGGATATGGAGTGCTCACAAAAAGGGACCTGTCATGACTGCCCTTCGAAAGACCCAACAAGCAGCTGAAAGAGTCAGATGCAGATATTTGCACCCAACCAATGGACAGAAGCTGCTGACCCCTGTGATTGAATTTAGGAAAAGCTGGAAGAAGCTGAGGAGGAGGTCGACCCTGTAGGAGGACCAGCAGTCTCAATTAACCTGGATCCCTAAAATCTCTCAAATATTGGATCACCAACCAGGCAGCATACACCAGCTGATATGAGGTTCCCAACACATATACAGCAGAGGACTGCTGGGTCAGGGTTCAGTCAGAGAAGATGCACCTAACACTCAAGAGACTGGAGGCCCAGGGAGTTTAGAGGTCTGGTGGGGTGGGGGGTAGGGGTGGGGATATCCTCCTGGAGACAGGGGTGCAGGGAGGACTTATGGGATATGGAACAGTAAGAGGGTGGACCAGGAGGGAAATTAAATCTGGAGTGTAAATAAATAAATAAATAAATAAATAAATAAATAAATAAATAGCTTTGAAAAAGGAAGAAGAGGAGACATTGAAGTGAATTCCTCTTTTAGCCAAGGTGGGGGGAGGAAGAAGTTTGCTTATGTTGAAATGCTTATGGGTGGTGTGGATATTTGCTAATGCCAGTTGAAAAGGCCTAGGAAACAAACTTGGATAAGCCATCAGGACATTTAGTATGCAGATCTTGGGGTCAGTGCCATTCTGCCTTAAAATAAACCAGGATTCATTAGAGAAAGGACCGCTTCTGGGACTTGGGGCAGATATGCAAAAAAAGACAAGCTGAAGATGATTGTGGAGCAGGAACGGAGGTTAAAACAAAGAGTAGAAGGGAAGGGAGGAGGAGACAGGGGAAGGAGGAGGAGGAGAGGGAGGAGGGGGAGGAGAGGGGGAGGGGAGGAGAGGGAGGAGGGGAGGAGAGGGAGGAGGGGAGGAGAGGGAGGAGGGGGAGGAGAGGGAGGAGGGGGATAAATGACCAAAACAAAGAGGGGAGTGGGGATGTTAATAGCATTAAAGATGCTTGGGAAAGTCATAGGGAATCACGTTATGTTTAGTTACAGTCACATATAATGTGTGTGTGTGTGTGTGTGTCTGTGTCTGTGTCTGTGTCTGTGTCTGTGTATGTGTGTGTGTGTGTGTGTGTCTGTGTCTGTGTCTGTGTGTCTGTGTCTGTGTGTGTGTGTGTGTGTGTCTGTGTGCGTGCGTGTGTGTGTGTCTATGTCTGTGTGTGTGTGTGTGTCTGTGTCTGTGTCTGTGTTGTGTGTGCCTGTGTGTTTATGTATTTATGTGAAGTTACACCACTATGGATTTGCAGAAGCACTGTAACCCAAGTGTCGTGATTGGGAAACCTCCTTTTTACTTGCTGTTGTTCAGAATTATAAGGCAAACAATAAACCAATACCCTTGAGTCTATAGTCTGCAGAAATAGAAGAGAGAATGATAAGTGAGCAGAAATAATACATCTTGTGTGCTGAGGAAGAACGTGTTTCCCAACTTCTGAGGTGTGGGCTCCATACAGTGACTACTTTGTTTTTCAAGTTTTACTTTGCAAATAATATTTATGTATTCTTTAAAAATGTCATACATGCAATATCTTTCCAAATATATATTCTTTCATGTATATATGTATATATGTTCCATATATATATGTGTGTGTGTGTTCTATATATATGTGTATATATATATATATATATTTCTCTGTGTATGTGTGTGTGTGTAGATGTGCTCAGTTCTCAACCATATTATCTTTATTTTTCTTTACCTTATTAATAACACAGCAATTATTTTTTATGATGAGATAATCTCACAAAACCCTGAGATTTGCTGGTCTCACTGCTAATTCTGTGATGACTTTTGTGTGCTGCCACACTAAGATTTTAAAAACTAAAATAGGTGTTTTTTTTTTACATATTCTTTGAGAATTTCTCGCATGTCAGCAGTATATTTTGAACATATCCTCCCCTCCAACCTCCTTCCATCACTCCAGGTATCCAATCTCTTCCCCATAACTACTGCATGTCAGCCCTTTTTACTTTTATTTATTTACGTTTTGCAAGTCACTGAGTTCAATTGGTGCTACCTGATGGAACGTTGATGAGTCTTACCGGCTTGATCTTGTGCAGGAGTTATGCAGGTAACCACAGTTGTGGTGATCTCACAATTCAGTGGTCATGTCATATCTGGGTGATTGCATCTCACAGTAATCCTCCCACAGCCTCCAGCCCTGACATCGTCCTGCCTCATCCTCTGGGATGTTCTGTAAGCCTTTGGGAAGGGGGATGATATAAATGCCCTTGTTAGTGCTGTACTCTCAGTAGTCACTTATTCTTAGCACACTGGCCACTTACCAGTCACTGAATTAAGTACTATCTCCTATCCAAGGGAGAGGAAGTTCCTCTGGTTAAGGTCAAGGACAACACTATTCTGTGGATATAAACATAAATATTAAAAGGCAGTTTGACATGTCACTTAAAAAGATAATGAGAGTAAGTTCTGTACTAGGTCCTATGTTCTTTCAAAAGCCTTGGGCTGTTGACCAGGTTAACAATACGAGACATTAATCCCTTCAAAGACAATCAGAAAATGGACTGGTTTTTCCACCGTAGTCATGCCTCTATTCCTCCAACATCGGTCCAGGCAGGAGAGTGTTTTAGCATGGGTAGTTTGCTGCTGTGTAAGGCAGTTGATGTCCTTTCCCCACACGGGTATACACAGAACCTTCTGTATTCCAGAAGCCAGCCAGCCAGAACAAAGTGTTCAGTTTATTGACAGCCTGATTTCTCTACCTTCTCCAACTAAAATGTATTGTGCGCTCAACAATAGGACCTTACTATGTACTTTCAGTGGCATTCCCGGCTTTCATGTTGATGCTGAGGATCAAATTTGGTCTTCATGCACATTTAGCAAGCACATTACCCAATGAGCCATTACCCTTGCCCCAGAGGAGAGATTTTGAAAAATAATATTTTTTCTTTACTCTTTCCTAGAAGGCTTCAGTGAGTTTATTATGGCTCAGTTTTAATAAAGGACGCTTCAAGGTGGGAGTCAACATGGTCTTAGCTGCAAATAAAAGTATTTATATTGTAAAAAAAAAAGAAAAGAAGAAAAAAACAAAAAGACACTTTACCCGACAGATGCACGCACTATGGAACTTGAGTTAAGTATGTTATGATTCTAGCTACTTCATGTGAGTTATGATACATTAATCATGTGCTACTATGAGAGACAGAGGATTTATATATGAATTTAGTGATAATTCTAAATCAAATGTCCCATTTTATTTTTTCCAGAAAAGAAAACATTTCAATTACATTCTCTTGCATTCTATATTATTTTATGAATTTTATAATTTTAAATTATCCTGGAAAGAAATCCAGGCAGGTGCTATGAGAGTTCAAGTGATCTCCAGGTCACATATTCAGCAGAGTCCTGTTTGGGCTAAAATTCAGGAGGTTTGCTTTAATCATATGTATGACCTTTTTAGAATACCATAGGATAATGACATAATTTACCTTTCAAATATTCATAATTGTTGTCAGAGTCAAGTTATTCTCCAGTATATCATACTTGTAGGAGGCATAGATGTCTTTCTGTGCACAGATAAACACTAGAAGAACCTGAGTATTAAGAACACAGGGTTTTTCTTTCAAGGGATCTGTTCCTTCAAGACATAATATCCAACCAGAAGGCTGGGTTCCTGAGTGCTTTCTAGCCTAGCTTTGTACCATCAGTGTGGCCAGAAACCACACTGGACCCTTCTGCAGACCCTTACCATAAACCTGTTTTCTCAGTCAATCATAGAACTTTTATTTATAGAACATCTTATAATTACATTATAAAGACTTTTATTGTAGTCATGTCCAATCTTTATTTAGTTTATTTTACTCAAAGAGTTTTATGCATGCTTTGTTGTACATGTAAGACTGAGTTAGTTATCATCAGAAAAGTTTTCATTGAATTGTGCTTTGTTTAAATATACCTAAAACAAACCAATTGGGGTCAGACTCCAGAAGTTTGAACCAACACTTGCTACTGAGTGATGCTAAACTGAGCTGCCTTCTTACTTTATGCTGCTCATCACTTCGATGTGCCTGCAAATAACAATAAAACTTATGCTATACTAATCAAATTATAAATTAAGAAGTAAGCCAATAGCTAAAAAACAAACACAATTTTCTACAAAATACACAATAAAATCAGACTGGCTTTTTTATTTATCATTGCATTATACTTGTCTCATTATTTAATTTTAATTTGTAGCTTAATATGCTTATAATTTTCCATTTCAATCTCTTATTTTCTAACATGTATATTTAGACAAAAAGGAAATTAAAGAAACCAAAGCAAGCTGTAGACTTTAGGTTTTATAATTCATAATCTACTGTTTTGGAAGCAATAACTTTTGAACAAAAATTAGATTAATATTTATTCTAATACATATTTCACAGTGTTCATGAGAGGGAAGGCAGACAGAAAACACACACACACACACAAACAATTAAACACATACACACATATGCATACAAGGAAGTGAGGTGATATCATTATAATTTTGAACAATGTGTGTTTTAGTAGACTCTCCTTTCTTCTTATGCCCTTATAGCCTGTATTCCCTAATCCATCCTTGTAACCTTTTTCTTAAGTCTCTGTAGAGGAATTTTAATCCAGCAACATGACTACTGTGGCAAGAGATCATAACCAAAGACCTTCTAGGTCTATGTGATCTGTCTGAAATACATACAAACCATTAGTACAGCCTGTATCCCAAACAATGAAGGTAAAGTTATCTGTAGAAGGAAGCACCCATGTTTGAAAGTGATGTCTAATTGAGGCAGGGATAAAATGTATAATCAAAGAAAGATTTGACATAATGAACCAGAGATAGGATATGTCTAACTCTCAGGAGAACAACACAGGAAAGGGAGGTTACTTAAGAAAACAGACAGGAAAAGGGAAACTTATGAGAGCAATGAAGAAAGAGAGAGAGACAGAGACACAGAGACACAGAGACATAGAGACTCAGAGAGAGACACAGAGACACAGTGACACACAGAGCCACACAGAGAGAAGAGGCAGTTTTACCGGGACAGTTGTACAGAGACAGATTGGAGAGAGAGAACAAGGTAGACGTAGGTAAAGACACAATGTGACAGAGACTGAGAAGAAGTCAGAAGATTAGAACAGATTGTTAGAGTTAAGAAAGAATGAGCTTATTCATCAGCAAGTCTCAGAATCTGAAATCATTCTATGCCTAGATTAGATTGTATAGAAGCTAGAAGATTCCAGTGCTGGGCCTAGGTCAGCAGATGGAGGCAGTAAGCCTCTGGGATGACAACTACATCAGGAGAATACAAGTAACTTTTACTAGTCTCATACCACAGGGAAAACGACTGAGGTGCCTGTTTAACATATCAAAGCAGACCTGGTCACCAGGTTCTCCCAGCGACCTTCAGTCCCTGTTTGTGAAAGGGTATGGCTTCCAAGACCTGGTCACTGGGTTCTCCCAGCATCCTTCAGTCCCTGTTTGTAAAAGGGTATGACTGCCATACCGCGCCTTCTACCTTTGAACTCTCCAGTCTGAGAGTTGAGACGCCCTTCCCCTGAGGCTCTTATGTAATCTACCCATTTTGGTTACCTGCCCCTTTTATCCTTTGCCCTCTTGAGTGCTACACCTCATTCCTCTCATTCATCTCTCCCTTCCCCTCTTCCAACTCTTCTCACCTTCCCTCTCCTTGTACTTCACACGGCTCAGGGTCATGTCCACTCTGGACATTTCCAGATTTCTCTGTCTCTGCTATGCTCTCCATTTAATTTACAGTACACGTTCTCCTTCCCCATTCCTACGATCAGTTTTGCCTTCTTTTTACTTCCCTTTTATTTTCATTCACTTTCTTCAAGTCATAGTCCCCCTTTCATATCCCAAGTCTCCTTTTTCCTACCCTCCTGTCCTTCTTCACTGTCTGTTTTTACTCCTTTTGGTCCCTGTCCTTACGCATCCATATGCGCTGTTGCTGTAGTAACGAAAGCAATGAAACAGGACCAGTTTAGAGGCCCATGAAGAGAAGAATAAAAAATGAAACTCTGTTATATATACACTTTGAAATTTCATTCAGCTATAAAGAAGTAAGTCATGAAATTTGGAGGAAATAGATGGATTTGAGAAATATAATGTGAGGAAATCTAAATTAAAAAAAACCCTATATGCTCTGTCACATGTATGCTTGCTAACCTGCCATGTATAGATGCATAGGTATAAATGGGTGGAATTGTGGGTAAACATTTGTATCTCTATATAATCAACAATGATTTTCAGAGTTCAAGAATATGTAACCAGATGTTTGTATCCCCAAAGTCTCAAGTTAGATCACTAGTCTCAGCTCTGAGTCTATAGATGCTGCATTTCTTGAAGGTGCAGGTAGCTTTGTGACTTTCCAACACACTTTTTCTGACAGTACCCCTGGTATCTCATCCCTGGTGATCGTTTCCCTTTAGTCTATTCTCGACACTATTATCATGTCTGACTTATTCAAACAAACTACATCTGACATTTTCCCATCAAGTACAACTTCGCTTTGATTGGTTAACTCTGTAATCTGTGATTGTTCATGACAGGAGCGGTATCACTTTCCTTCCTCACCACCCTCCCTTTTCCTCTTTTCTCATGTCTTGCAGGCCATAAGCTTAAAGTTTATGGAATTTTTCTCATGTTGTAGTACATCCATTAATGCAAAAGTAGTAAGACTTATTATAAATAGATTTTATATTGACATCCTATTGATAATGTCCTCTTGCTAATGGAATTTGTCATGTATTTCAATTAGATACAACATGGATCTAATTATGCTCTTTAGAGCATAAGAGTTATCTTTGTGAAACAAGATATAAAAATCAATGTAGTTTTAAAACTGCTTATGAATTTTGTTGGATAAGAATATCAAGATTAGAAAAATTTTATTTTCCAATAAAGGAAAAAAAATAGCATTGGTTTTAATGTATTTATAACCAGTCATTGTGTATGGGCCAGTTATTATTTAATGGATGTAAAAAAAATGGAAAGGGGGATTAGTTTTTCTTTGGCATTATATTATTAGCTCATGTGAATTACTTCCAAATGTTCTAAAACTTTTAACTTTTATTATTCATCATTGCATGTGTGTTTGCATGTTAAGTGCATGTAGAGGTCATAGGACGTCTTTGTGAAGTAGGTACTCTCCTTCCACTCATATTGCCAGGCTTCTTTACAATAACTGTTGTCAGAAGAGCCTTCTCACCCACTGTTCATGACCATGTGAATATTCTCTGCTCATATCAAAAATTCAACATGAGTAGCAGTGATTGACTATAATGTGTACCAGCAATAAACTGACCTATTCAATTACACTGGAATGAAAAGAAAAGAAAAAAATACAGTAAGAGATTGTACAATTCCAACAGTCGGATAGTTGTGTCCACATATAGCTGTTAGCCAATCAAGGTACAGCACACATCCAGCCCACCTCTTTCTTGTCAACACACCAGAGAGAACACACTCCATGGGCAACTGCTGCTCTGATTCTTATCAACACTAGAGTTCCTCCTAATCCAGGAAAATATAATTGCACAGGAGACATCATGTATCAGAAAAACTCATGCCTCCTGTGGTTCACTTTGGTTGTACAATTTGTCACTTGGCCTTTTAGCTACAACACATTTTATGCATAAAATGGCATTCTTTTAACATTCCTCATTTGGTATACAGTTTTACTTTCACCTTCATTCAAGCTTCACTTGACAACTACTTTGATGAATATATGCTTTTATTGCTCTCCAGCAAATATTTCAGAAGTACACACACACACACACACACACACACACACACACAATTTTCAAGGTTCAATGGAGTACTGTGAAATGCTCTTTTGTGAGCATGACATGACTGTGAGTGAATGCATGAACTCATAGTATCTCTTGTTACCAGCACAAGATCTGCACAAGACCCAGCATGACGGCATTACAGCATCCTGAGCCCTACTCATAGCTGAGGAGCTACAGGGTTATCTGTATCTATTAATTTATATCTATATATATGTAAATATATGAAAATATTAAACATATTTTCATATGTATAAAATGTATGAATATAGATGAGTATATGTAATATATGTATTTGTATATTCATTAATTCTATTACTCTGATTTTTTAAAGAACCCTACTAATACTTCCACCAACACATTTACCTCCCAATTTTTTTCCAATTTTATGTCTTCCTAAAATAACCCTTTGATTCTAATTACTGATGTCCATATGTATCATGTATATATGATATAAACATATAGTATATATTTATATATGATATGCAATATGATATATATTTATAATATATAATATATTCAAGGTACTGTTATTCAGTGATTTAGCTTCATTATGTTCGCCCATGCCACGTGTTTAATTCCTTAACCCTTCCTCTGCTGCGAAAATTAAATGGAATAATGTTTACAAACAGTAATTTATACCCAGAAAGAACTGAATACACTGAAAAGGAATGAACCCCTCATCAGATGATGTTGAAGATCTGTCATTCCTTATTTTTCTTTTCTTCTCTTTCCCTGCATTCTTAGCCACTCCAGGAAAAGCCAGACAATTCTATGCTATTTGTAGCTTCAAAGCGTGGTTGGGCACTGTGTGACGCCACTGGCTCTTTGTTTTCTTTATCCTTCAGTCTATGCTTTTGGAAAATCAATGCATCCGACCAGTTTGCTTGGCAGAAGTCTCAACATTCTTGTTACGTGTCGGTGTTTTTTCAATCACGAAGTTGTTATTCTAACATTTCTGGCAGTAGTACAGCCTCCTCAGGTCCAAGTGAATTCCAATTCCTCTACAGACATATCTAGTCTTGATACGTGTATGCTCCGTGTTTTGTACTCTTGTATTTCATGCAACTCCAGTTTTGAAAGCACTGTTTCTAGTTTTTAAAATGGCTCTGTGTCTTCCCTCAGGTAGAAATGGGAGCATCCATGAATCATTTATTAAGTCAAGGCTTCCCTGTCCACCACTCTACCACCACTGCAGTTAGGGACTATCAGCTGATGAAGAGAGAAGTGATTAGGAGGGCAAGGAGCCATAATGATGAAGAAGCTAACAGGGCTCCCTTTTGTGTGGAGGAGCCAACTACAGACAGCTGGGAATGGATGGGGAGGGAGGGATGAGGGAAAGCCCTTCATAGCCTAAAGGAGTGTGAAGTAACAGGAGGATGTAAGTTAAACTATATAAAAGGGAATTGAAAACTTTGCCACCAGGTCTTCTAATAATGAAATGTTATCCTTACAGTCTGAGATATTTACCTAGAATTTTCCAGAAAACAAATCACAAAGACTAGAGTGCAAATAAATTTATTTCCAATGGCTAAGGTATTTCTCTGGAGGATACCACAGCTTACATTCTCCCTGAGGGCATGGTGAGAGTCACTGAGACTTGAGGAGCAGCTATTCAGCTCTTTTCAAACATATTCCACAGTTCTTCAATTTTGTAGTATTTTTTTTAAATTTAGACTCATTTTAGACTTAAATTGTAAACAAGAACACTAAAAATTGCAGTGCATGGTTCTCTATGCACTCACCCAATTTACCTTTCAACACTTCACATTTTATACTCTATTTCTGACTACCAGGATAGTGTCTGTAATAATACAATTCTCCTAAGTATTTCTTACTTTTTTCCTTTTTGTTAGTGTCAGGATTTCACATGCTTGTTTCCCCGCATCCTTATGTTTCAGTTATCTTTGAAAGGTCTTACATTTCCCTATTTTAAAAGACATGAGCAGTTTTTAGAAACACTGACAGGCAAGTATTCTGTGGGAAGGTCTCAATGTAGGTGTGCTTCGAGTCTTTCTCACTGTTGAACTAGAGCTGTGTATTGTGCGGAAAACCATGTAAAGATAGGGTACCAATCTTGTCATGTCATATTAAGGTCCATATGCATGTTGAAGAAGAGTATAAAATCTTATATCCTATGTTACAAGAAAAATTGTCTTCCTAGGTAATAAATAGATTATTGGTGTGTTTAATTTTAAATGATTCAATTCAAATTATTTGTTATAACCCATATATATGTGCCTGTTTGAGAGACCAATCCAGCAAGCGCTTTGTGTCTGACATCATCTGCTTTTCTGTGCAGTGCAGACTCCTTACTGAAACCTGCTTATCACTGTAGCCGGAGGGGGCATTGATAGTCCTTGCTCTGTGAGCACTATCCTTTCAGGAACTTCATTGTCCTTGTCCCCTTATGAGATTATAAAATCCTTCCAGTTTGAAATGCTCTGGGTTTGGAAGCAAGAAGATAAGGGTGGTATCCAATTGAGCTATCACCTGTTAATGCCCGTTACCCTTGACTAAGCGTCCAATTACAAGAGTCTATTCAATACTGTGTGAGGGACCTCAAATGACATGGTGAGAATGATCCCAGCTGCTTCAAGGGAGAAGTTCTCATCTTTGAATAGATGACAAAAGGAACCTTTTGATAACATTTAAGCAGGGAAGTCTCTGATTTCAAAGGCAAAGATAGTGGACTTTTGAAAAACTCAGTCTCCAAACCTCATTACATGCACTGGATTGTCATGAACTCCACTTTCAAATCTCACAAACTTTCAAGAAATTGAGGCCACGAATGAGCTATTGATTCATAAAGTGAAAGTTTCAAAACTGTTTCAGTACGCGAAGGAAAGTGGTATAATGAGGTAATTTAGTGGCTCCCCGTTTTCCCTCTGTCCTTTGACACAGCTGTCCGTAGCCAGAAACAGGATGCTTTAATTCAGACAATACACATTTGAGAGATAGTAGGCCATGTATGCAGTTCCTTGAGCCATGAAATCTCATATCAAGTTTTATTAGCTGCATGATGCATATATGGGAGCATTTGTGAAGTAACAATATCAATCAAGGGTTGTTTTAAATGCTAGACATTTCAGGATCAGTCTGGAAGTAGAAGTGCTTACTTTATGTGGAGGAATGTAAGTACACGCTCTACAGGGCTGTTTTCACTGGAACAGTGTTTAATGGACATCTGAGGAGTTTTTCGTTCAACACCCTCCCTCCATTATTGTTAACAATATTCACAGTTGTGATTTGAGGAACAGCTTCCTTCCAGTTTCTTTGTGTCAGTTAAATCGTCTGTTCTGAAGGACTTGAAAATTTGACCAATTAGTTGGCTGCAAGTGTCCGCACCAAGGCAGATGCCAATGCTTGCAGCCAACTATCAGACTGAGCTTAGGGACCTCGGTTGGGGAGCTGGGGAAGGACTGGAGGAGCAGAGGAGGACTGCAACCCCATAGGAAGAGCAATGTCGGCTGGCCAGACCACCCAGAGCTCCCAGGGACTAGACCACCAACCAAGGAGCCTACATGGAGGGATCCATGGCTCCGGATACATAGGTAGCAGAGGATAGCCTTGTCTGACATCAATGGGAGGTTTGATGCCTCAGCATAGGGGGATGCTGGAGCAGTGGAGCAGGAGCGGGGAGGGGTGTGGGGGGGAAGGGCGGGTGAGATGGGATGTTGCGGAGTGGTAACCGGGAAGGGGGATATCATTTGAGATGTAAATGAATGGAATGGTTAATAAAAATAATTTAAAAAAGAAAATATGACCTATTGATGTTGCCTGACTTTTAAAAAATTTGAATATTGGATAACATGACACAAAACTAGAGTTAACACGTGGCCAGCTCCATGGTATCTGTCTTGTCTCTTACTACTGTTTCTCGAATTGTCCTGTCTCTGCCTCATACTTTTTTAGGCCCATAACCTTTTCCCTGATATTGACTTCTATGAAAGGCAGGTTGAGGCCCATAATTCTCAAACTCTCTTTATGTGACGGGTTCTTTTAGTCATGTATAGGGACATCATTGGCCTTTTAATATTTCAGAACATTCACAGAACTTTAGGGGCTATTCAAACCCTGTGCACATAGGGACAACCTTGCTTTTCCGTTGCCTTTGACCTAGATCATTTCACCTCTTAGTCTTTCATACTTAATATCTTCTTGCTTGAGTTCAATATCCATTCAGGTAATGATCCTGTGCTAAAATCTATAAGCAGAAGGAATGAAGACAGCTGCACATCATGACTATATTTTACTATCTTTAACAACTTCACTGAAGACTTGAACTTTTTTATATTTACTATTATTGCCTCTCATTTCCCCCCACACACCTCTCTCTCACCCTTGCATGTATATGTGTTTATCTCTGTCTCTCTGTCTCTCTGACTTTCTGTTTTTCTCTGTGTGTCTGTCTTTCTGTCTCTCCCTTTGTCTCTGTCTCTGTCTCTGTCTCTGTCTCTCTCTCTCTCTCTCTCTCTCTCTCTGTGTGTGTGCGTGTGTGTGTGTGTGTGTGTGTGTGTGTGTGTGTGTGCATGCCAAGGCCTGTATGTGAAGATCAAAGGACAAATTTATTTTAGAAGTCGTTTCTCTCCTTCCACCACAGAGTTCCCCGGGATTAAACTCTGGACATCAGTCTTGATGATAGACAACGTTATCCTCTAATCCATCTGGTTAGCATGAAGACTCCATCTTTGGTGGTCTGAAAAAGATGACAGCTAGACAGATGATAGATAAGTAGAAAGATGACAGATAGATAGATAGATAGATAAATAGATGCATGCATGCATACATATATACAATACATACAACACATACATACATAGGTGGTTTATTCAGGATTTATAAAATTGACTCTATAAGCGCTATCAAATACATCAATATTAAATATTGTTTTATATGCAGTAATGTAAAATTGAAAGACAAAAATCCTTGCTAGCAAGGAGATTTTAATTGGGAGGGATGTGTCACTGAAATATTGACAGTTAAAATTGTTCTCAAATAAAAATTAATGCATGGACCTTTAATTAATGTTAATTAATTGTTCATTTTAGAAATGTTTTCCTGACCTTAGGTAGTCCTGTTTCAGACTTGAAACTAGCAGCAATTGCATATGCATGCCACTGCTCTGTCCTCTCTTTAATGTCTATATTGCATATACATAACTTTTGGGCTTCACTAGTTTTCAAGGTAGACATCAATATTTCTTTACTTTATTAAAATATCTTTATACTTTTTTATACACCCTTGTGGTGGTTGAATATGTTTGACCTAAGGAGGGGCCTAATAATGTTTTTCCACTAAGTAAAATTTACATAGGGTCAAAAAAGTACAAGTCCTGAGAATGTAACTATACCTGACAGCTGTCAATCAATCTGCCTGTTGATAATACCCAATGGGGCTAGAACTTTTTATAAGATTCCCCTATAATGGTTGACCGCCAGCTAGTTTTTCAAGATTTCGTGATTGTAAGCATGTCCTGTTTTAAAGGTTGTTTCAGAGTAGGTGAGACAGGGTTATAGATAGAGCAATTTAAAGCAAGTTTGTAATTCCAGCATGAATCAGGCTTTTCATGAATAAATTATATTGGTTGTTGCAAGCATTTATTCGTTTTAGCATCGTAAAAAGTTTAGTTTCAGTAATAGTTTCTGGTGTTTTTTTCACTCGTGACAATGAATGCTTTTCACAGATCCTTACTCCACTCCATTGGATTCGTATCTGGATCATGAGACTTAAGTTTAAAACTCCAATGTCACCTTGATCACGTCAGCATGCCAAAGCCAAGGGCGGAGACCTTTGTTAGCATACCTGCAAGGCTTCTAGGATACTTAGAATAATAGTCATCTCTCAGTCTCATAAAACAATAGCATCGTTTATTGCTATTTTTCTGATTCCTTTCATCTTTTCTGAAGCCCAGTAAAATGAAACCATTTTATAACTGCATTAGAAAGGGAGAAAGGGTCATTGGGTAAATAGTTGGTTAGGAATATGATAAAAGATATCTCTCAATCACCAATGTATCATCTATTTATATCTTTATGTAGCTATAAATATTTACATAAGTATTATAAAATAACCATTAATTTATATCTTAAAACAGCAATTGCAAAAAGAAAATCTACAGTAACTAATGAGAAAATTGTTTCTACACAGGAAACTATAGGCTGTGTCTACCATATTTTTATGTACATTTATCTACACTAGAGAATGTGATTGTTAATGAGCTTCTGAGAAGAATAATTCTAGATTTTATAAAATCTAATCTTCATTAAAGACCCATCAAGCTCCATGCTCCTGTATTGGTAATTATACCCTAATATATACTAATTGCTATGGTAACATTACCTTCATTGCCCTGTTTCTAACTCTATGAAAATCTGTGGATAACCAGAGCTTGACTCCTAGCTAATTATTGGAAACCTACATTAACATTACATACTATATTCCAAGGTATTATTTAGTTGAGCTGGGTCTTAGGACCCATTGTTTTCATGAACTACTACTTATGCCAGTGAGAAAGGATTTAAAATGAGGATTACAAAAACTATCCTTTAGCCAGGGCTGGCTTTCGGTATTCACACACTGTGCAAATAAGGATGAAAAGCAATGAAAATACCATTACTACCAAAAGGCACAGGTGTGTCTGAGCAGGATTGTTTTTGTAATGCTTCTGGAAAGATTTTCTAAAATTGGGTAAACCAAATAAAAGAAAACATAATTTCAACAAGAGCACTAAAATGTGTGAGGCCCTTGTGCATTTAGCTCATCATAGCTTCTCTAGTTCTTGACAACAGCTGCTTTGCCCTTTTTAGTTTATTAGTAAGTGTGTACAAATTCTGCAAGCAGAGTGGATATTTATTTAAAAACACATCTTTCTTCAGTATTTGAATTCAGTCAAGAGAAATCATTTAGAATTAGTTTCTTTACTAAAAATACTAAGAAAATTATCAGACAAGATCAAAACATTTGAAAGAAAAGAGACAATAAAAATATCTCAAACACATCTGCAACATATGTTTGAATTCAATATAAAATATATAGTGGTATATTACTTGGCATGTCATCATGTGTAAAAGTAACTTTTATTCTCCTGATGTAATTCTTGTCTTTGAGGCTAATTGCTGAATAAATTTACCTTTCCTAGTTCATTCTGAACTCTGGCTGGCTGGTTCAACTCAGCTGTTCCAGCCCAAACTCCTTTCCAAGCTGATTGATTCAAACTCAGCTTTTAACTGAATTGCTCTTTTTGGCTTCAAAACTAACCCTAGCAATCTTCTCAAACATTCTGGTTCTTTCTCATTCTCTAGTTCATTTTTCATCATGTAAAACTGTCTGAGTAATACCTCTCTCTCTCTCTATATATATATATAGATATATAGATATATATATTTATATATATCTATATCTATATATCTATATCTATATCTATATATATATCTTTCTCTCTTTCTCTCTCTACACTCTTAAGTCACCTTTTTTACAATACATTCTTCTGTGACTTGGGCATACCGTATCTCTGACTCATTCTTTTAAACTTTCTCTAATCTAAGCCGGGCAGTGGTGGTGCACACCTTTAATCCCAGCACTTGGGAGGCAGAGGCAGGAGGATCTCTGAGTTTGAGGCCAGCCTGGTCTACAGAGTGAGTTCCAGGACAGCCAGGGCTACACAGAGAAACCCTGTTTGGAAAAACCAAAATAAATAAATAAATAAATAAATAAATAAATAAATAAATAAATAAATAAAATAAATCTTTCTCTAATTCATCACTTTGTCTACTCCTCAATTAGACAGTACTTTCAAACACAACTGTATCTTTTCAGCATTCTAAAAACTAACGTTACCTACATTGTTTGGGATTAAAGATGAATACTAAGGGCATTTCTGCATTCCAGCCAGCAGAATTAAATATGTGTAGCATGTCTACATTCCAGCCAGATCACATAGACCTAAATAGTCTTTGAATGTAATCCCTTGCCAGAGCACCCATGTTGCTGAATTAAAATTACTCTAGATTCATGTTTAATCATTAGTGAGTCTCAAATGACTACTGTAGCTTGGAGTTGCAAGAAATTTAAAATTATACTTGCTATACTCATAGGAAAATTATTATAATAGATATATAGCATGTATGTGTATGACCTTAGCCCTCATAGCTACAATCTTGTTTAATTTTTCTACAGTAACACTATTTTTTAAAATTATTTATTTATTTTTTGATACTTTATTTACATTTCCAATGTTTCCCCCTTTCCAGGTCTCCTCTTTGGAAACCCCCTATCGCCTCCCTCTCCCCCACTTCTATGAGGGTATTCCACCTCCCACCCACCCGCCCACCCACTCCCATATTCCCACCTTGACATTCCCCTTTACTGGGGCCTCTGACACCCTCAGGCCCAAGGACCTCTCCTCCCTCTGATGGCCAACAAGGCCCTTCTCTGCCACATAGGTGGTCCGAGCCATGGGTCCCTCAATGTGTATTCTTTGGTTGGTGGTCCAACCTCCAGGAGGACCGGGGAGCATGGGGGTTGGGCCAGTTGACACTGTTGCTCCCTCCATGGGACTGCAAACTCCCTCAGCTCCTTCAGTCCCTTCTCCAACTCCTCCATCTGGGACCTCACTCTCAGTCCAGTGGTTACTGTAAAGTGAAACTTGGGTATTCTGAACTTTTGGGCTAATATTCTCTTATCAGTGAGTACATACTATGTTTGTTCTTTTGTGACTGAGTTACCTTGCTCAGGATGATATTTTCAAGTTCCATCCATTTGCCTGCAAATTTCATTAAATCATTGTTTTTAATAGC
>CM052703.1:8769632-8797199 GCA_028551405.1 Uromys caudimaculatus
ATGAAATTTGCAGGCAAATGGATGGAACTTGCAAATATCATCCTGAGCAAGGTAACTCAGTCACAAAAGAACAAACATGGTATGTACTCACTGATAAGTGGATATTAGCCCAAAAGTTCGGAATACCCAAGTTTCACTTTATAGTAACCACTGGACTGAGAGTGAGGTCCCAGATGGAGGAGTTGGAGAAGGGACTGAAGGAGCTGAGGGAGTTTGCAGTCCCATGGAGGGGGCAACAGTGTCAACTGTCCTGAACCCCCAGTCCTCCTGGAGGCTGGACCACCAACCAAAGAATACACATGGAGGCGCCCATGGCTTGGACCACATATGTGGCAGAGGAGGGCCTTGTTGGCCATCAGGGGGAGGAGAGGTCCTTGGGCCTGAGGGTGTTAGAGGCCCCAGTAAAGTGGAATGTCAAGGTGGGAATATGGGAGTGGGTGGGCGGGTGGGTGGAAGATCAATTCCCTCATAGTGGCGGGGAGGAGGAGGGGGATAGGGGGTTTCCAAACAGGAGACCTAGAAAGGGGGAAACATTGGAAATGTAAATAAAGTATCCAAAAATAAAAATAATGAAAAAAAAAAAAGAATATTTCCCACCCCACTTTTCCAACATAGAAATATAAAAGGAAATATTCAAAGGTAATAATGAATTTAAGTAAAATATTCTAAAATCTAAGGTTTAGGGGACAAAAGTGATATAATTTATGCGTCGAAAAAGTTGTGACTACTTCAGTCTAGCTTGGTAAGCATTTATCTCCTCCCCAATGATGACAGTTTGTAGTTTTCACAATAGGATCCTTCTTTAAACAACAGTGTTAAAGAAACATCAGGTCTCAGGAATTCACAGAGCCGGCAGCAGGAGGTGGGGGGGTTCCAGTCACAGCAGTTTACCTACTTTCCATTTTGCTAAGTGGAAGTTGTCCATCTTGCCAGCCATCAGCTTCTAGGTTTGAAAGTGGATGTTCCTTGCCTCAGGCTGTTACAGGGACAACTCTCCAGACAGTCCCAAGAGTTAATTTAGTCACAGCAGCAGAAGTGTTAATAGGAGAAGGGGAGAAGCATATCCCATGATGGTGCTGTAACCAGGGTGCCATTCAGACCATCTGCAATGTCCTACGAAAGCCACTCATTTCCTGTAAGCCACATTAACATCACCAGGTTTGGCCACACACCCTCCTCTTATGAAGAGCTCAATGGAGCAGAGAAGAAATGGCAGCCAGCGTTTTGTTTATCTTCCTTTCAGTTTGATGTTGGAGGAAGGATGAGGCAAAGCTTTCCAGTTAGTTTGTTTCAGTGAAGACTTGAGTGTAAGAGAGAAAAGCCATTTACAAATCTGACTGGGCTTCGGTGCTTTTACTAGTAAAGAGAGCATGTGTGCGTGCATGAGCGGAATCCTTAATTCAGTTCTGGCAGAAAAAAAAATTAGAATTCCTGTTAAAAAGAAAGAAAGTTGTTTTTATTTAATACAAATAATCTCAAAATTGTCACCTGGATTATCAGTAGTTATAGCTTCTATGTCTTTGGATGGAAAGTCTTGGCATGTCTAGTGGTTCTGCTTCCTTGAGTGAACATACACAGACACACACAGACACACACAGACACACACACACACACACACACACAGAGAGAGAGAGAGAGAGAGAGAGAGAGAGAGTGCAAAAAATCAAAAAACACACAAACAAACAACAACAACAACGACAACAACATACCATGCCCATGGGAACTACAGAGGGACAGCAGAAAGAGACTTGTTTTCTCGTTGGCATGTGAGATGGTTATGTAGATAATTAGTAGTGTAGAGTTAAGAGATGGAAGGACTTGGGAGATTGCACCTATTGAAGAACTGGATCAGGTCCTGATGGACATCCTCCAACCAGTGCAGGAAACATTTTAAACGTAGCCAAGTACGTTTGGATGCTCACCAACTTCATCTTCACCATCAGGTGACCACCTTAGCAACGAACAGGGTTTTGGAGATGCTGAAGAGTTTGTTTTGAATATATACTCTCAAAGACGATTACCAATCTACCAGTTTGGAATTCTCTTCCATTGAGAAGCTGTGCCAGGGACACATGAGCAGGAACCAAGTGATTCAATCACAAGCAGAGCACTGGAACCACTTGGGATGAGACAGGTATTTTTGTTGTTGTTGTTTGTTTGTTTGTTTTGTTTTGTTTTATTTATCTTTAACTGCTTATCTAAATTTTATCAAAATTAAAAAAAAATCTAATATACTGTTTGCCCCTACTTTTTTTTGCTATTGCCTCTCCCAATACCAACCCATTATACTTTTATACAATTAAAGTGTCTAACAGTATCTTTTCTCAGGAATGTATAATTCGTAGTTTAAGCAGAATGACTTACTTTTCTCCTACACTTCTTACTTCCTTCTGTCTGGAATTATCCAGGCTTCAAAGAAAAAACAGGGAGTCCTTAGAAGACCACAGGCAGATATATTTAGATAAACCTCAGCAATGTATAAATATGATATTCACAGAATAGAGTTCCAAGGAAGTAAAATGAATGTCTTACTCAGAGTGAATCACCTCTACCAAAAGTCAGGGGTTTCTTTTGTTACAAGTGACAAGGGAAATGAAAATGAATAAGTCAGATGAAAGGGAAAAAATTGAAACAGAGTAGCATCACAGATTCTGATAATGGAGCTTTCCTTTGTGAACAGGGACAATAAGGAATTTAAGTAGGAAAAAACCCTCAGTAATAGAAAGGAGTTGCGACTTGTTAAGAGAGGATCAAGGAGACCCACGTTTTCTCAGACGATGGTTATTTTTTTCCTCTAACAAGGAGAAAGGTCATTCTCGAGGCATGGAGATATAGAGATAAATTGTGCATGACATAGTCCATTGTCAGAATCACAAGTGATGAAAAAAACGGGAAATAACCAGCAGTGATGAACAGAGTGAGAATGTGCTTAATTCTGAGCCGTGGTCATCAGGTGGGTGAATTGGAACTGGCTTAGAAATAAAGAGCTACATGAGACAGGACACGTCCTCAGCATCATGCACAAACGTCTTTGAGCAACCAATAAAGAAGGCATTCTGACAATTTGTATAGCATTTGAACCATAGCAGTGAAGTTTGAGAGATCAGTGGGATGTAAGAGGTGGAGCTTAGCTCAAAATCTAGCTTACAACACAAAAAACAACCCTGATCTTCTCCCAGAGATTTCCTTATACCAGTGATTTGCAAGCTAATAGGAAAGTCCATTCCTTCTTACCTGTGAGCATGTATCAGGTGTGGTCTCCACCATCTCGAATTGGTGTTACAATTTCTTTACAGAGTTTTCAAGAATAGCAAGAAGGTGGTGGAAACATGAAGAGAGAAACAAGTGGAAAGTTTTCTGCTCTGTTTTCTCTAAATTTGTATCAGATATCATTGCATGGCACAGGAGACAACCTCTAAAAGTAACATTTAATCTGAGCTTAAATTGCTATAAAACATTTGAGATAGTCTGTGCTGGGCTGTGTTTCTCATACAGAAAAAGCTCACTCTTCCTGAGAGAATATGTACACCTTTCACGTAAGAAATTTTGATATTGCAAATAAAAGGCTTCTTTCAAATGAAAATCTGTCTACTTTGATACCTGATCATTAACTCGGCTGTATCAGATGGAATAAATTAAATGTAAATATAGGTCCTGTGACACATTGTTTTATTGAGAACTACTATACTCTTTCTCCAAATTTTTCGCTAATCTTCTAATATGCAGTTTTTAAAAACTCACTTTCAATAACACCTCTGAAAATAAAATGGATGACTGCGTTTCTTCACCACGCCATCTTAATGACTGAGTTCCCCAGGAGCTGTTTGCTCTTTGCTCAGTACTGTATTACAACAGACATTCTATGACAGTGTAAGTTTATTATGGTGTTTCTAACGATTATTCTAGCATCTCCTGGAAAATCTCTGTCACCTCCCCTCTGTCTAAAATGCTAAAATGAAAATGGGGAACAGCAGACAGTGGGAGCATTCCCCAGATTTAACCAGAAGACATGGAGGACTCTCACAAGTCTCATATGAAATAGTGTATTTCATCTCTACCTACAATTCACAATAAAACAGTCACAGCAGGCTGGAACAGGGACTTCACATGTGTCCAGGAGTTACAGTGGGTTTGGGAATACTTGACTCTGCCCTGCTGAGTGTCGTGAATTATTGTCAACACATGTGCTACATGTTGGTTGTATAAGTGAGACACAGGAAATGTAAGCTCTTACAAACTTTGAAAGGATTTCTTTTTCTTTCCCCCGCTTTGTAACCACTTTCTTTCTTTTTATTCGATATTTTATTTATTTACATTCATCAAAAGTTATTCCCCTTCCCAGTTTCCCCTCCAGAAATCCCCTATCCTATCCCCCCTCCCCCTGCTTCTGAGAGTGCTCCCCTACCCACCCACTCTTCCCAGCCCTGGCATTTCTCAACACTAGAGAATCAAGCACCACAGGACCAAGGGCCTCTCCTCCCATTGATGCCCAACAAGGCCATCCTCTGCTACATATGCGGCTGGAGCCATGGGTCGCTCCATGTGTACTCTTTGGTTGGTGATGAATGAACAGTTTCTATGCAAAAATCTTAAAAATGCAATAGGAAAGAAAGAGAAGAAACAAGTACACCCTGAAATTTGGAGTCAGAAAAATAAACATCAAAACTTGAATACGTATCATATTTATTTCCAAACAGTCTACCTAAAGGGTGTAAATGCCAGTGGATACATGATGGGGAGGATGATGGTGGTGGTGGTGATGATGATGATGATGATAGCAATGATGATGATGATTTATGATTAGCATGAGAGCCCAACTTAGAGGCCTGATTTTTGCATTATTAATTATTTTATTTATTTACATGTCAAATGCCTTCCTCTAGAGATAGCATAGTTGAACATGCATTTTCATAATTGAATATATATTTTAATATATGAATTTTAATTAATATAGTAAATCTATGAGTAGAATGCTAATAGCATTAGGTCTTTTATGTAAGAATAAAGTATTTCTCTGGGCAGGAGAGATGGTTCAGTAGTTAAGAGCACTTTGTTTCTCTTCTAGGGACCCAGGTCCAGTTCTCAGCACCCAAAGTGCTACTCATTGATAACCATTTATAACTTCAGTTCCTTGGGATGAGACACCCTCTTCTGGCTTCTTGTGAGCAACAGACATGCACACACTGAACATACTCACAAGTAGGCAAAACAGTCATTCAGAGTAAAAATAAGAACATCTTTTTTTTTTTTTTAAATAAACAGAAAGTACTTCTCAAGAAAGTACAGTAACTTGATTAAACTTATGAATAAACAAGTTACTAAAACTGAGGTTTAAAGTCACAGTAGACTAATTGCACACTTCATATGTAGATGCAAACCATCAACTAATCAAATTCTGTGAGGGAAAGCTGAGAGTCATAGCAGCAAAAAATGCCAATGCAGCTGTGAATACAGAAATGTAAGGGCGAGAGTAGAGCAGAGATGTTACCTGGCCTCATACATCTGTTCTAGAATGATTTGGGCAGAGATGTTACCTCCTGGCCTCATAGAATGTTCTAGAATGACTTGGGCAGAGATGTTACCCAGCCTCATACATCTGTTCGAGAATGATTTGGGGCCTTTATTAAACGAATGGAAACCCTAAGAATGCAGATCAAGAAAAGAAACTACAGATTGTTTTTCTCTGTTGAGGAAGGGTACAGTGTAGGTGTAATGTAGCCCAGGCTAGACTTGAACTCACTATAGAATCCAAGATGTTCAAAGAGGGCCTTGCACTTCTTGCCCTTCTGCTTGCTGGGAGTACATGCAAGTACCATCACACTAAGCTTACAAACCAGAGAATTTAAATGCAGCTCTTTCTCTAGGTAGCACCTTACAACTTGATTTCTAAATCTTATCCTCCATTATGCTTGATCATCTGTGAAAACTTATGTGACTCACAGATTATCCTTCTCTAATTTAATCATTCACTCACTGGGTTTTATCTTCTTTCCAGTCCTATCTCTGGTACTCACTCCGGATGAGCAATTCTTTATTTTACTTTGTAAAACATTCTACCTTTCTTTACTTTGATCAATGTTCTCATGCCAGATTTTAGGATTTTTTTAGCTGAAATAAACTATGGTGTATTCAAACATTTTTATTTTTTATATATTTTATTTTATTTATTAAAATCATCTTTCAAAGATAGAAGTGTTGAACATTTTAACATACCAACACTTGCAGATCTGTACTAAAACTTTCAAAAATGGAATTACAAAATAGAATATAACTTTGTGTTTCATATTTAGTGATTAAAATACATTTAGCATGGTTTAAACATTAATTTGTAAGAAAGAAGTAAAAACATTATTTACATTTCATATAGCACCTTTTCAAGGGCAAATTTTAAATGGACATAATTTTGAAATATGAGCAAAATACCTAGTATAGCTTCAGGAACACAGAAGAGAAGTCTAAATCATTTTGCAAAGCCTTATTGTATTTGGAATGTTTTCAGTGCAGATTACTATGCTCGGTGTTCAATGATTTGCTCTGTTTTGCTAAGAGAGAAATCAAGCTCATAGAAAAATATCTGGTACTAGTTAGTTACAAAATGTTGGGACTTTAAAGGATCATAGTCATCATTTTCTCAAGGTCATCTTCAGGATAAAAAAAACCCTTATACCTTTAAAAATAACAATGCTTAGCACCTTCCCAGAATAATTCCCTTTTATTACATATTTGACAAAAAGGAAGAAATAATCTGAATTCATCATAGACCAAATAAAAAATTCTCTGGTCCTTGAATTCCTTGTAGTTAGATTGGTAATTTAATCCTATTTTGTCATAGAAGCATACCAGGTGACAGTTTGGTGACTAGTCCTAGTTGAGTAAGAGATTAAGAAAGGACTAGAAACTGATGGCTATTGTAATAACAAGGAGGTAATTAAGGGAGAATGGACTAAGAATAGAAGTGAGATGAGAGTGGGAGTGAAAGTCAAGATGTATTTCCAAGATGCATATGATAGGATGTAGTAGTTATCTGATTAGTTTTAATGTATCAGGCAATGGTGCATTTCTAGAATGATAATGGAAGAATTTAAATCTCCCACATCTTGGTCTACTGGTTTAGACTAATTAGAGTCTCTTTCATCTCTTAGCTCTGCTTTCCAGTGATATTTCTTGGAGCAATGATTCTGGTTTAATCTGTTTAAAATGCTGGAAATTCATCACCTACTAAATTTTTTATTCTGGCTATAACCATTCTTCACATGAATTTGATGCTACTTTTGGAATACAATGATCTGTTGAAGAAGGAGTGGTTACAATTCACTTTTCATTGGCTGCTTATATGTTCATATTTACAATAAGGAGAGACCACATTCTCCAGCTGAAGCTAGAGAATTAGAGTTTGTAGAGAGTAGATTACTAAGTTAGAAAAGAATGTACTAAAAGGATAAGTTTAGAATCAAAATTTATCAGAAACAAATAATCCAAAATGTTCTTTGGGAGATTGGGTATCACATTATTAATAGAAATATATATTCATATACAATGGCGGCTCACTGTCAATACAGACTATCATGCCCAGCAAAACTATCAATTAAAATTAAAGGAAAAATCAAGCCTTTCCACAATAAAAACAGATTAAAGGAATCTATAACTTCTAAGACAGTTCTATGAAAGACACTAGAAGGATAGATACATCAATTTAAATAGAAGAAAAAAGCAACACATTTAAGATCACAAGGAAAAACTAGACAGGAGCAAGATAGGTAACCAAAAGATAGCTAGAAAATGCCACAGAATAAACAAGATGGATTTTCAAGGAAGATGCATGAACAGTATCCAACATATTGTAAAATAAGTAGGATTCTGAGGTATATAGAAAGATATCTTACCAGGACATCTGGGTCCAAGTTCCCTCAAGTATGAGTTATGCTAAGAACTCAGGCGGTACAGAAAAATATCACAGAATTATAACTAACAAAGTTTAACTTTATTTTCTAGCAGTATGCTTATTTTCTAACAGAATTTTAATTGGGTACTTAGTATCTCAAAATTGAATGCTAACATTGGCCAGGTTTTTCACACCAAGGACCCTTGTGGAATGGAATTCCCTAAAGCACAGGCAATGGAAGCTGTCCTTCAGTTCATGCCAGCTCCTGTGTCAGCTGCATGTAGACAAGAATATTGGACTGAGCTTCATTTTTGCAAAACTTTCAGCACATGTGCATTTTTCGCCATTCACCTGTTAACAGCTGAGATCCGTTCCCTCTATTGCTCTTGTCTATTGACAAGAAAACTGATATATTTTAGTACTTTAGATATTGGGGAGTTGACTTTCTGTGAGTGATAAAGGAAGCAAAAATATCAGGATAGAGGCCATTCTAGTTGATGCTAATGAAAACTCAGTCAGCATGATTGGGCACCCTCTGGATCTGATGTGCCTAAGCAAACAGCTATTCTATGCGGGAAGGTATATTAGTTATTTTCCTTACTGCTGTAGTAGAACACCTTTAAAAGGCAACTTAAAGAAGAAAGGGAAAATTCTGGCCAAAGTTTGTGGACACAGTGCATCATGGTGGAAAAGACATGGCGCCCCATCCTTCAAGCCACTGATCATATTACAGGGCAGCAGTAAGCAAGGACTGCTGTGATTAACCCAACTTTATTTTTAAAATGTATTCCAGAACACCAGGCCATGGAAAATGTGCCTATGAGTATATTTAAAGTGAATCATTAAGTCGCAATCTAGAAACTCCCTCATAGACATGCACGGAGATTTTTCTAGATTCTGTCAAGTTGACAATCCATATTCACCATCACAGAAAGATAACACTCAGCCTATAGTAAGTAGGTAGAATCCGTATTTTTAAAACATCTTGTGATCTAAATTAATGTGAAAGAAAACAGCAAAGCCTCTAGCAATAAATAAAAGCAAGGAAAAGCCAAGACATGATCATACCAGAAGAGTCATATGAATGTTCAGATCACACATATTTTGCTATACTGCAAATAAACGGGATCTTTTCTAAGAAAGTCTGGAGTAATTATAACTCACAGAGTCACTTTCTTTCTCAGCGTTGGCAACAATTACTAGTAACTGTGCTCCAGTCTCTCCTATATTACATGCAAGAAGTATTAGGCAGGTCAGTGATTTAGTGGAATAAATTTTACCAAAGGCAATTTTCTCTGCCTGCCGTGTGTCTTTTGTTAGCAATATTATGCTACAGTTGTTTAATGGTAGTTATTAGAGACAATGTTGTGTCTTCTGCTTGGTTTCTAGAAAATTGGTACCTAGAGTCTTTGGAAAATTATTTTCTGCTATAATATTGCTTCTAATCCCTACTGTGGAGATTTCACACTAAGGTATCTAAAAGTGTGTTTGCAGCTATTGGCATTATGGTGAATGCAAATACTGGGTCTAATCCCTACCAGGATGTTTGCCATCATTCTTTAGATTAACCTTTGACCTTACTTTTATGTGTGAAATAAACACATAAAAAACTGAACAACTTCTGAGGCTCAATTTAATATTTTGATGGAAAATGATTCTCCTTTATTTTAATCAAGAACATTATTTCAAAAATGAATATCTGCTATTCATCAGGAACCCTGCCTTATTCATAAGAGATAATACTGAATAGAATTGATTTCTTTAAACATGTGTTCATCTTGGTCCAGTAAAATAACTCAGGACATAAATGTGATTTTCTCGCACACACGATAACCTGATTCAATCCTCCAAACCCCTAGTAGAATAGAACTCATTCCCAATTGTTGTCCTCTGATTTACACACACACACACACACACACACACACACACACACACACACACACACACACATATACACACACACACAGAGTTGATTTTTCAAGTGGGAAAATTAATCATGAATACCTGAAGTAAAATCTGCTTGATTTTGTTTGATGCTATATGTCTTACTGTTGTTAAATATAATTATATAATAAATTTGCATGGAGAATGATGACTTATTAATGTCCATTCTTACAAAAACACAAGATTTTGAAATCCATAATGTATTGAATCATGTAAACAATTGGAAAGTATCCTTTTGTCGAGTCTACACTAAGTACATGGAATATGACATTTCTTCTTTAAATATTGTTGGAGACAGTCTGAGCCTACATGCCCTCAAGGGACTTTGGCTTCATTGTTGCAACCTGAGTTTTCTCTAGTACAGATAGTGAATAGTATACTGTGTGATAGTACACTGCATATATCAACCACTCCAGGTCAGGATTCGTTTTCAGCATGCTCAGGAAAAGTAGATTAACATATAATACAAAATTTAAAAACAGTATATAGTATAATAAGGGAGAAGACTGAGTGAAAAGCTTGTCAATAAGCATTATCTTGGCATTTAAAATACATAGGAATATTATTATGAATTGTTATTTTGTCACTAATGTTTCTATTCTATGTAAACTGGGCAAGATTTTTGAGGCAGAAAACTTGTCAAATGTATTCCACTAACATAACACTTATTTATTTTTTTCCCCTCTACCAGCAGGTATAAGTGACCATTCAGTTGTAAGCCTTTACCCTAGTGGCTAGGCTAGGTTTTCATTCATTCAATTGCTCATTCATACACACACACACACACACACACACACACACACACACACACACACACACACACACAATCACTTCAGAGTTGGACAAGATAAACCAACAGAAGGAAAAGAGGCCAAGAGAAGGCACAAGAATCAGAGACACACTCATTTGCATATTCAGAAATCTCATAAAAACACTAAACTAGAAGCCATTATTTAAGTGTAGAAGTCCTGTGTAGATCATTGCTGGCCTGTGCTTACTGCTACAGTCCATGTGCGTTCATATGTAATTTGAAAATGTGAATTTAGCAGGCCATGTTTTTAGTGTCCTCAATCCCCTCAGACTCTTACACTCTTTCTGCTCTTCCTCAGTGGTGTTCTCTGAGCTTAGAAAGGAGTGATTTGATGGAGATATTCCACTTAGGGCTGAGTGTTCCAAGGTCTCTCACTCTCAATCTCTGTGGGTCTCCACACACTGTTTTTTGTTGTTGTTGTTTTGTTTGTCGTTTTTGTTTTTGCATTTATGTTTAGTTTGGAAAGATTGTTTACCAACCATATCTTCTGTTTGTCTCTTTAATGAATTATTTTTTCTAAACATTTCTATTTATCATTTTTAAATGTTGAATTAATCCTTCCCTTATGAAAACCGTGATTTCCCGTTTTTGTTCTTTGAGACTAATCAGCCTCTATTTCTTCAGTTATGGTTACTCTCAATTATTCACTTGTTAATGAAAAAATGAATCATCTGTGAATCTAACTAGAGTGTATGAAAGAGTCAGTGTCAGCTCAAGATCCCCAAGACTGTTCTCAGCACAATAGAGATTTATTTATTTGCCCTAGAGGGACAGAGAGCAGGCAGTAGGGACAAAGGTGGGAAACAGAGGATGAGGGAGAAGGGGAAGGGAACAAGGGTGAGTGGGAAGAGGTATTTATGTGGTGGTAGTCGGATGCTTGAGGGTGAGGCTGCCTCTGGAGAGACGGGATACAGGCATGGTCCACAGATAAATTGCAGTTTATAAAGGGAAAAGGGGAACTCCATGTTAGGATGAGGTGTCTAATTTTAAATGGGCATATTAATTAAGATAGACAAAAGGAGTTTCGGAATGTTGGACTTCAATACTTTGATAGCTTACCTGGTAGTCACCCTCAGGAGGAGGAAGTGGCCAAATAGTGGAAGAGACCTTGGGAGCTAGCTTCAGAAATGTCATCTAATGGTTTTTAGCAGGACAGAAGGGACTGGAGAGAAGGGAAAGGCCTACCAGAGCCATGTTTGCCTTGCTTGAATTGGCAAGATCCTCTTCAGTGTTTTCTTCATATTTTAATTGACCACTTCATATTCATTTCTTTTAATCTCGAGTTTTAAAATCAGTTGCTTATTAGAATGGTGTGTACACGTCTAGTTTGCATTTTCTATTTTGCCTTTTTAAGACAAGGTTTTACTCTGTCTTAGGTTGGTCTGAACTTCACTATGTAGCACAAACAACCCTAGAACTAAAATTAATTTCCTTGCCTCAGCCTCCAGAGTATTAGGATTACAGGTACAATGCTGTACATTCTTTCTTAATTTAGAAGCAAGTGTTATATATAAAATGTGTATCCTCTAGCTATCTTCCTCTGGAGACATTCCCTTGCCTCTGATATATAGTGTGAGAACTTGTTCTTTTTAAGAATTATGGGACATATTGCAAGAACCATTAAACGTCTGTCATGTCTAGTCTGTCAGTAATTCTTAGTCTTATGAATGCCCTCTTTATTTGATTGATAACACAGCAAATCTTTGTTTTCTTAGTCTTAAAAGACTGGAAGATGTACAATTAACCTTTTCTGATATATTGATGTTAATTTTTATTTTCAGACTCTTGGAGCTTCAAGTCTGGTAAATATGCCAGTGGCAATATTAGATAAGAGTTAAATGAAGGCTTCCTCTTTATAGTGAAAAACTGTCTTTGAAGCTTAGCAAAGTTTTAGTTCACTAATGAGGTCTTGTGGCATTCCATGTATGGACCTTGGTTATAGTTACGAAAAACTGAGCATATCATTTCGATTTCCCATGATTCCATGGTGTTATCTTAGGTGTACATCACAACCAAGGATATGCTAGGTATTTCTTTCCTGAGACACTATGTCTGTTTGAAACACATGGTTCTTAGGTAGTATAAATTTGCCTTCAGTGGAGGAATCGTTAGGAAAGATTCTTCAGCATTTTATAGAAACCCTCAACCAGTGGTGGTGGCACACAGCTTTGATTCCAGTGCATGGCCGGTAGAGGCAGGTGCCCATCCCCCTTCCCACCTGCATCTACACCCTTTCCTTCTCACCTTGGAAAACAATAAGGCATCTAAACAACAATAATAATAAAATAAAGTAAACTACAATAAGATTAATAAACAATACCAAAAAATGGAATATGACACATAGACACAGACAGACAGACAGACAGACACACACACACACAAATACAAGGAAGAAAAACCTAAAGAAAAAAAGCACAAAAATATGAATAAATGCAGGCACACAAACATTTGTTCACTTAGAAAGTCCGTAAATATTCTACACTGGAAATCATAATACAAGTCCCTCTTAAGTAGACAAAAGAAAATATAACAGCACCAAGAAAATAACACTCAGACTTAACGTTATGAGACAAAGAACCCCAAATAGCCACTGTGTTTGTTTTGAGTTGACCATGGTAGTCCCTGGGTATCCCATCATTCTCTCTATTTTAAATATAATTTGCATATTATAGAGATTGTCTCTGCTGCATGTTGACTGTTCAGTGATTCCTCTGAGTTTTTATTCTAAGCATTCCTGGGGAGCAAAGGTCTTGACCTAGACTTTAGGAAACAGTGTACCCCAAACCAGAAAACACATTTGCCTGGGAGGCCAGTCAGGCGGGCCGGGGGTGGGGGGGTGTTCTTCTTTCTTGTTGTTTCTTCTTGAGGCAGCAGAGGGAGAAGAGCATCGGCGGAGGGTAAGATTTTGTCTTACGATTCAGGGGTAAGATTTTGTCTTACGAGATATTTAGGGTTGCTGTATAATAATAAAATGTTTATTTATCTAAGTCTAAGTTACTATGTTCCTGTAGCTGACCTGCCTTCTATGATTTTCTGAGGCCACCTCATCCTAAAACAGCAGGACATAGTAAAGGATTAATTGCTAGAGCCTTTTCTTTTTTGTCCAGATGCCTCTTGCTTGTCAGGCTAGGGGGAAGTTTGGAGCAATAAACTTCTATTGAACCAGGAGAAGAGAATAACACTTGCAGAAGGAAAAACTTTTACATAAGCAAATATGAATAAACTCACATAAGTTCATATACAGTTTCATACAAGCTCATTTATTCATTCCCATATAAATCAGCTGGACCCAGCTTGCATGCATTCTCACAATTTCCTACTAACACACACACATACACACACACACACACACACACACACACACACACACACACAATCCATACTTACATATGCATATGGAGCAAAAGGCAAGCACCGGTGGAGGAAGAACTCACTCATTGTGGATGAAAAATGTACTCCAATCTTTATTGCATAGTGAAAGAAAAAGCTTCTACCTTTTTAATGCTAAATGAATTAAATCTATGTTTTATAAGAATAAAGCTTTGTTCCTTTAAATAAAACTAAGCCTGCCTTGTCCTTACCGTGGGATCTGTTCTCTCCCATGGTAAGGAGAAGCCTGCCTGCTCCTCCTGCACTCTGCATCGTCTTCTTTTTTCCTCTTTCCCTCTGCATTCTGCACATTGCTCTCTTAGTATTTTATGTTACCTATAGTTTCTAAGTTATTCGACTCTGCATTCTCCTAATCTTGCTCTGTCCTCCTGCTCTGATGTCACAATAATGCTCTAACTCTCAATGTCTTTTCTCCCAATGCTGTGCCTATACTTCTTTTTTTGGGGTTTTGTTTGTTTGTTTGTTTGTTTTTTGAGACAGGGTTTTTCTGTGTAGCCCTGGCTGTCCTGGAACTCACTCTGTAGACCAGGTTGGCCTTGAACTCAGAAATTTGCCTGTCTCTGCCTCCCGAGTGCTGGGTGTGCCTATACTTCTAAGTTCTTCTTGGGTTCAGTTCTATCTAAAAAGTATTCTGTCCAAAATCTTCTCCTCAGCTCAGTTCCTCTCAGTTCAGTTCTGACTCCTCTCTTCAGCTCACACCTCTCAGCTCAGTCCTCCTCTGACTCTTCTCTTTGTCAGCACTTAAATAACTTTCAGAATAATGATCACATATTACAAAGTTCATCGCAAGTTCTAACAAAAAATCAAATCATAAATTGAAATAGAAGTTTATAACAGAGAATGTTTACATGCATATTCATTAGGAGTAATTATCTGGCTAAACGTCCATCACCTGTCTCAGCTCCACAGGTTCATTGAAGGTTTAAAACCATAACTAAGTTATTAGTGAAGTTTTGTATAGATAAACCCAGTCAATATTTTATCTCCTGTCCTAACACCTATAGTAAATCTTTAGTTCCCTATTTATGACCTTTGGTTAAATGTTTTACAACCTCTCGAAATGTGCTCTGAATAGGAGAATGTCTGGTTACTATCTAAGAGCAATTAACTGGTGACACTTGGAAGACTGGCAGAGTTCTCATTGCAGTTTTGACTATCAGAAAAGGACCTAATAGCAGTCTCACTATAAAAGAGTTTAATAATCACTGATATAATTTTAGGAATTCTTATAGGATCATCATTAAGACTTAAGTCATCTAATTGTCTATATAGCATCACTACATCTTCATGGATCTGCAGAGATCTTCTCTAAAGGGGTGGGCTACTACTTAGTGATTGTTATATATGTTTAATAATAACAGGAAAAGCATATTAATAGCAGAAATCTTTCCTAAAATGAATCCCTTACAGTCTTGCCTAATAAGGACCCACCTGTTGCAGATTATATAATAATCCGAAGCAGGCCATTTCAGGATGATCACCTGCTAGTTATTAGCTTGTCCCATTATGGCTCCCGACACACATTTCTATCCTCTTTAGTTTTAAATGTTTGTTCAATGTATTTAGCTCTTAAGTTTATATTCACAACACATATCCCTCTTCTAGATATAGACTCTTATGTGAATTTCTTTTATTAAGCTTTGATGTAAATGTTGAAAATGCCTCAAACGTTTTAAGTCAAATATGACCTCTTGGGCATTGTTCTTCCAATTCTTTCCCACATTGCTATGGTTGATGACAATGTTAGCATATGGAAATTCAAGTCCCAGGGATTATCACTTCCCTCTGTTTCTACTCAATCCTAACTTTCTAGTTCATTTTCAGTTACTGATGATGCTATCGCCTTAGCTGTTCTCAATTATTTTACTTTGCTGTGTCTAGTGAGTCTCATACCAGAGACCTGCAATAAAGTACTGTTTGTCCTCCCAGGCATTCTAACATAGATATATATTTTCTCTCACAAAATTGTATCTAATTGTGTCACTTCCCTATGTAAAACTTTTTCATGAATTCCAATTTATTTTAAGTGTGCCCCACATCATGAATGATCCATTTAACACCCCTAGTTGTTAGTTTCATTTTATTAGTTATTTGATAATTTCATACAATATGTTTTAACATATTCACATAGAGTTAGGAAGGCCCAACTCCTCTCAGAACCAGCCCCATTTCTCTACACATACAACTTTACATCATTAAAAAAAAATGATGCCATTAGAAGTCAATTGAATGCTATCTCCTTTTAGCAGAACAATAGTGTGCAACAACACTCCAGTACTATGAATTTAGCCACTAAGAATGAAGCATCTATATTAATATCAGCTTGCTTTCTTCATGTTTCTATGATTGTGTATGAGGTGTCTTCACCAGTAGGCCCTAACTATCACATTTTGGAGTAAATATCATTGGCTGTAGCTTGTAATATTTGAGTCTGTGGGACCTCACTGGCCAACTCAAAAAAAGCAATTCATTCGTGGTGCTGTTTCTTTGTTTTGTTTTGTGGCCTCTGATATCTGATAGAGGTATTTTCCCTTATTATACTGTAATTCCATTCTAATAGTTTTGCTCATGTGTGTACACACAATAATTTATTGACCTATGTAGCTTTTACAGTACTAGGTTTCCATATGGCTCTTTTAAAAGGTCTTTGGTACAACCTCCCATATTTCCACCTCTGTCTTGTCTTTATACCCCCATTACATTTACCTGCTTCTATTCCATCATTCCCCTTTCACTCAATATTCAATATTATATCTACAGAATCAAATATGTAGAAAGCTAGATTCTGTCTTCTTCCTCATTCTCATTTACTTTAATCAAGATAATCCAGTCCACATAATCTAATTGCTGACCTGTCTTTAGAAACTCTTAAATGTTTATTCTCTAGGTTTTTAATCATTGTTTTTGCTTGTCTATGTGCTATGTGTGTTTGTTTATGTGGTATGTGCACATGGGCACCAACATACACATGCATGTGCATGCATGTAGAGGCCAAAAGTATCATCTTCAGTCAACTTCAATTGTAAGTGTTTTAGACAAGATGGATCTCTCACTAAACCTGGGTCTCACTGGTTGGGTGGGTGGCTGACCAGTGAGCTCCATAACCTACTATTTAGATTTTAAACATGTATAGCCAGAGATAGCATCTTATGTGAGTTAGAAATCTGAACTGAAGTCTAAATACTCAGCAAACACGTCACTGACTGAGATTTCTCTCTAGGCCTGTTATCATTTTTTAAATGAAGTTAGGCTCATTTTACTCATATAATATCCTTCAACATACATGGTAATGCAAAATATGAATTTTGATAAATGTATACTGCCATTTTGCAACCTTTGCCTTTTGCTGCATTATCTTTAAACTGATTATTAATTTCAAAGCCTTCTCCAAATTTACAGCCATTTTTCTTATAGCACAACTCTTATTTAATTAATATGTAAATTACATCCATTAATGTAATATTGCTCATATTTACATTTTATTCATTATTGATATAATGATTGTGTGACTAGCAACAATGATATAATTATTATCTATTAAATTAATGGGTTTGAGAAATAAGTGTAGTGGTAAAATATACTTGGCCCATGAAAGTTGCACAATGAAAAAGTATGGCCTTGTTGGAGTAAGCATGACCTTATTGGAGGAAGTTAGTCACTATGTTGGCAGACTTTGAGTCCTCCTGTACTCAGACCCCACCCAGTACAGAAGAAAATCATCTCCTGGCTGCCTTCAGAGAAAATTCCTTTCCTGTCTGCCTTCGGATCAAGATGTAGAACTCTTGGCTCCTCCAGTACCAAGTCTGCTTGCATGATGCCATGCTTCTCACCCTGATGATAATGGACAAAACCTCTGACACTGTAGGCCAGTCCCAACTAAATATTTGCCTTTATAAGAGTTGCCTTGGTCATAGTGTCTCTTCACAGCAATGAAATCCTAACTAAGACACTAGGTTATTTTGTTTTTTATTTTTATATGATTTTTATTGTATATATTTTGAAAATGTCATGCAGGTATAAAATGCATTATGATTATTATAAACACCCACCATAAAAACTCCCTTCCAATTATATGGCCCCTATAATCCATATGAATCTTTTCACACTCAAGACTTTCTATTGTTTTGTTCTATTGAGACTATCGTAATCTGCATGATCACAGGCATGGAACTGGAGACTGGTGAGTTTCTCTGAAGACACAAAATTAAAGTCGATGACTGAATGTCCCATCTCCCCCAAATCTATCAGTACCTAATAATTTGGCATGGAGAGCTAGGTCTTTGTGAGTCTTTCTTAATCTGTGATTTACTATTAGCAGGTCAAGATTATATAGGCTGACAAGACTTCAAGAAATCACGGCTGCTGCGAAGTTATCATTTTAGTTACCGTGTGAAGTCCAAAAGACTGTATTTCATAGCTCCTCTCCTTCTTTATGGATCTTACATTTTTCCCGCAGCTTCCCCAGTATTCACTGAGCTGTAGATGTAGATAGTATAAGTATCCTGTTTGATGGTAAAAACTCAACTGTTACTTATTCTTACATTGGTTTTGTGTAAAATATACATTACAATTGGTTGTGGGCCATTATATTGTGAAGTTCATGGTTTCTAGTTGTCTCTGCTTTTGGAAACATACTATAAGTTATATATGTCATTATTATTGTAATGCTAGTTTCTCTTACTTGGCCAAAATGCAGCATGCAACTAAAATGGTGTTTCAGGTTTGTCACCCAAACAACTCAGGATCCTCAGGAAAGGGGAATCACAAATTCAAGGCCCATTTGTGTAACTGGTAAGATCCTATATTAAAAGGCAAAAGACAAAAGGCATTGAGATTATAACTGAATGACATGGTGTTTGCCTATTATGTGTGAGGATCTGAGTTTGGCTGCTAGTACCTCTAAAATTCAAGGCTTACTCAATATAATCTTGTATTATTTAGCACTGTAATTGACACAATTATCATATTATCAGGCACAGACAGTATTTTCAGTATTTGCTCAAGTAAATGAACCTGTGTTTATGCATCTAAAACTTGTGAATTATGTATTGGTAACTGTGAATTTTTAAGGTTACCATAAAAAGCAATGTGCTTCTTGATGACATGTTCATATAATCTTTGTTTTGTTGGTCATCTTGTCTACTCCTCTCCTTTAAGCTGGCCTCTCCAAACTTCTATCTTTTCTACACCTAACACCATACTTGGTCGCATGGATGACACTGATCCTTGGTATGTGACATTAAGAGGTGCATGTCTATTACTTCTGTAGCTGTTCTGAAATTATGCCACAATCTATGTAGTTGTAATCTAGGAAGCTCTAAGTTGGTCTGATTGACAGAATACGTTTTTCTATGTTAGAGACCTGTGGAGAAATAAAGCAAGAGCTGTAGAGCTTAGGTTATGGCTAGATTTCTGTCAACTTGACACAAACTGTAGTCATCCAAAGGAGGAAACCATGATTGAGGAAATGCCTTCACAAGATTGGGCTGTGAGCCAGCCTGTAGCCCATTTTATTCATTAGTCATGGATGGTGGAGGGTCCAGTCCATTGTAATTGGTGCCACTCCTGGGCTGATTGTCCTGGGTTATGTAAGAAAACTGGTTGAGAAAGCAATATGGAACAAGCCAGTAAACATCATCCCTCTGCATTAGCTTTTGCCTCCTCTACCAGCCTGGCTTGAGTACTATTTCTGATGTCTTCCAATGATGAAGTATGATCTGGAAGTGTAAGCCAAACACATTCTTTCTTCCCAACTTGCTTTTGGCCATGGTGTTTTGCTGCAGCAATAGAAATCCTAACTAAGACAGCATATAAGTCTGTGGAATTTCATCTTCCTCAGGTTGTTTTGGGCAGTCTGTTCAGTGACTCCCTTCTTCTCTCCCTCCATCCTTCCCTTCCCTGCTCTCTCCCTGACCCCACCCCTTTATTCTTTCACTAATTAGTTCTTACTATGTAGCCCAGGGTAGCCTCAAACTTGTCATCCTACTTCTACTTCTGGAGAGCTAGGACATGTGTGCATCACCATTTCTATAGATTAGGATTCTTCTTATCTAATGATTTTCCACAGGTTCAAGGTTCACCGGAAATTTTAAATGATGCCTGATCCCTAGCTGTATTTAGATAGTGGCCCATTGGATGTAATATTTTGATTTAGTATTAAAATTAAGTTGTTCTAATTGTATTGTTCCTCCTTATTCATCAGACATATATTATTTACGTAAATAAGTGTGGTCTTTCTGTCTTCAGTGTTTATTTTTTCTGTTCATATCATACAATATTAGCTTAAATAAAACTAAAATTTCCCTAATGTGTAATTGGAAAGAACATGACTTCACCGTCATTTTCTTGGTGTGCAATAGAAGGTTCAAATGACAAACAGGCTTAGGGTTATGCAAGTGTAGGGCGATTCCATTTTGCATTGATAAATCATCCAGGCAGAGCTCATTTATCAAAACTAATTTACTTAAATAAAAACTGCTTTGTGTGCTCATGTACTAGTTTGTTGATCCAGTCCTTAGTAAATAATTTATCAAACTCACATTTGTTTGAAATACAAAACAAAAAACAAAAGGGGCTATAATAAAATGAAATAAAAGTCTCATTTTTGAGGAATATTTGAGTAAAATATTATTGCAATTCATTGTCACATCCTTATTTCTCAGTTTAACTCTAATGTCCCCAAGTCTATTTCAAAATAGGTGGGACAAGCACAGTTGAATGGACCTTTGGAAAACAAAATGCTTTCTCAGATCCATGACTTTTTCTTTAGCCATGAGGACCTCCTGCCATTTTGTTGTTATAACTCTTGTTTTATAAATGACTGGGTTTTTTCCTGTCCCTTTCTATCCTGCTTCTGCCAAGTTTCTCTGTTGCTCATGTATAGAATACCTTACTGCCTTCATTTTAGAGTCTGATCCACTAGTTTTCACCTGAGTGTTTGGGACTAGATCTAGAAAACTGAAAGAATTCTGCTTTCCTTTTCTATACGACACTCAAAGGAACTTGTAGTTTATATGATTTAGGAATTACACACAAACAATCAAAATCCAAGACCTTTATAGACTGGCCATAATGGACAGAAATAAGAACCTTTGGCATTCAGACTACTGGGTGTTCCTATGTTTGTTTCTTTAGATGTTGCCCCATCCATTATATAGAGTAAAATGTCTTCTTATTAGCCACAGTGCTTAGGACATGGACTACAACCTGGGCTGCTGCTCATTTCCAGCACTGGCATACTGATCACTTGAGCAGGTGAATGTGGACAAGCAGGAAACCTTCTTATGTCTCTACCTTTTCAGCTTAAAATCTACATTATACATAATCTTTTTAAAAATCATTTTATTCATTTACATTTCAAATGATATCCCCCTTCCTGGTGACTTTTCACAACACTCCCCATCCTATCTCCCCCTTCCCATTGCCTTTATGAGGGTGCTCCTCCACGACCCACCCACTCTCATCACACTGCTCTAGCACCCCCTACACTGCAGCATCAAACCTCCACAGGACCACGGGCCTCCCCTCTCATCAATGCCAGATAAGGCCACTCCTGCTACATATATATCTGGAGCCCTGGAACATTCAATGTATACTCTTTGGTTGGAGGTTTAGTCACTGGGAGCTCTGGGTGGTCTGGTTAGTTGATATTGTTCTTCCTATGGGGTTGCAATCCCCTTCAGCAACTTCAACCCTTCCCCTAGCTCTTCCATTGGGGTCCCCAGGCTCAGTCCGATAGTTAGCTGTGAGTATCTACATCTGTATTGGTCAGGTGCTGGTAGAACTTCTCAGGGAACAGTCATACCAGGCGTCTGTCAGTAAGCACTTCTTGGCATTAGCAATAGTGTCAGGGATTGGTGTCTGCAGCTGGGATAGATCCCTAGGTGGGGTGGTTTCTGGATGGCCTTTCCTTCACTCTCTGTTCCCTTTTTTGTCCCTGTCTTTTCTTTCTTGAAAAACTTTGAGATGGGTGGGTGGCCCCATCCCTCAACTGGGGGCTGTGCTTATCTACTGGAAGTGGTCTTTTAATATAATCTAAGAACTACTCACAAATTGTGAGCTAGGGGTCAAGTAAATTTGGCTAATTTTGCTTTATCCTACATAGACAATGAAAGGACTCTGATTCTATCCTGTTGCTGCCATGAGAATGTTCCCTTTCCTTCAACCTAAGAACCATTCATGAAGGAGGGACCAAACTTCTGATCCCAGAAACCCATCTCTGTGTACACATTTCTCTACCTGATGACAGAATGCCACCGCAATAAGTAGTAATAAGAGAACAATCTCCTCTGCATTGTTAATTTTGGCTCCAGGATTCACGAACATCCCTGCTGAACTGTCCTGACTCTGTCTTGGCTACTTCCATTCACCCTTCACTCTTTCTCTTTTCCTCCTGGTCTGAGTCACACTGTGGCCTGACTCCTTTGCATTTTTTTTTTTTTTTTTGGCTCCTTTGCTTTCACTGGCTCTGCCCCATCTCACTGAGTATTTGCTTTTCCTTTTCCTTCAACTCTTCATGATTATTCCTGTTGTGGTATCTGCTTAAGTAATATACGATCCTTAATCTAGTGTCTCATGCAGAATATCCTGGGGCTTCTTACCTTAAGATCAAACCTTTCTCACTGAGCCACTTGTGTCTGGGACAGGATATCAATTAAGTTTCCCAACACAAAAATACATGGAGTCTGGAATGATTCAAGGTACCATGGTACATTGTAGTACTATGTGGCTACGAACTGGTGATCCAAATAACCCAGCTTCCTGACATAATGCTTTGGCCAGTATTAATGGTCCTTGTCTTTTGTTATTTTTTAAATCCTAGACCTAGATGTTCTATAGAAAACAAAGCCTAACTTTGAATCTTTGACCAGTAACATGTTTCCTTGCTATTGACATCATTTTGCCCTGCAAAGATGAACCCTGAATCATCAGCCATAGCCGATGTCCTGCTGCAAATAGACCGATTCCAAGATCTGGAACATATTTTTTTTACTTCCTCTGTCATTTTATACTAAATCGGTGTGACCTTCATAACCTCATGAATGTTATCCTTAGCTGGCCACACATAGAGGAACAAAGTGCCAGCTGTGACCAGAGGCCAGCCCCTCAGACACAACAGTGGTGTAGCTGTCAGGACTTCTCCATTACATTATGCTAGTTAGATTGAGCCTCCAGTATTACGTAAGCTGAGTGCAGTGGTGGCAATTAATCAGTGTGTAGTTTTGATTTGCTTCCTGTATCAACAGACCTAGGGATGGAGCAACAGGAATTCTGGGAAGGCAACATCATACAGCTCATCTGTGAGAAGTAATGGATGAAACATGGTTTCTCTGTGTAGCCTTGGCTGTCCTGGAACTCACTCTGTAGACCAGGCTGGTCTCGAATTTAGAAATCCACCTGCCTCTGCCTCCCAAGTGCTGGGATTAAAGGCCTGCGCCACCACTGCCTGGCTTGCTTTTATTTTTAAATATTTTCTTGAACATTTCCCAGAAAGATGATAATCTAATTGACATTTTAGTAATGAATTTTAATTTTTATAAATGCTGTATCAAGTTTGTAGATTTTTAAAAATATCTACCTCATTTGCAACCAAAGTATCTGTGATTTGGTACAAAGTGATTTAAATCAATAAGCTCAGTTATGCTTTATTTTATCTACATGTTTTTTAAAAACAACCTTTTAAAATTTCTAAATAATACTACGTAAGGAGTGGCATAGATTTTTCTCTTTATCCTTAGGCTTTCTCTTTCTCTCTCTCTCTCTCTCTCTCTCTCTCTCTCTCTCTCTCTCACACACACACACACACACACACACACACACACACACACACACATGCCGACACCTTCTTTTTACACATTTTTATACCTCTTAGAGACTTAAAGATTTGAGACACTCTGTGAGCCATTGTTCCTGCGCCCTCAAATAATGTCAGAATGTGGCCATAGTTAAAAGTGAAAGCCTGGGGCAAAGGAGAGTTTGACAAGCTGATATCAAAGCCAAGGACAGTTTGAGTTACATACGATATTCCCTGAAAGGCAACTGGAAAATCCTATTTAAGAAGTCTGGTAAAGCCAAGAACCACTAAGACACTAGAAACTAAAGGCAAGGCAGGAAAAACACTCTCAAACACTACTAATAATATTTACCCTGAAGGATGCACTATCAAGTCTTCCTATGAGCAATTAATGTATGTATTGTGAAGATGTTGACAAGCCTTGTGTTTCCATGAATACTGGAGTGATTCTTCTCAGTATTTACTGTGGCACACATTGCACTGCAATATTATTAATGTTTTGTTTGTTAGTTATTTTTAAGCCCTATGCATTGTATAAACTGTATTTTATAGCTTTTTGCTTTAGATTCCAAGTAAATATAGAGCCAATTTTGAATATCTATTAATTTGGTTTTGTTAGTTTTGTTTTTGTTTTTTCCTTTTTATAATGTTTATCAATGGATTACCAATCATCTATTATTATTACCCATATACTTCTTAAGACTCTTGTTTTACTTATATGTAACCAATATCTTCCATTTCTTAATATTATTAATTTACTAACATAATATCTCAGACCATTTGCTCCCTTGGGTCTCCTTCTTTGGGGATTATTTTGAATTTTGTTCATGAACCTAGATATCCTTCAACAGAAGAGTGGATAATGAAAATGTAATACATTTACATAATGGACTATTACAGAGCTGTTAGAAAAAAAATGACATTATGAAATTTGCAAGCAAATGGATGAAACTAGAAAATAAATCATCCCGAGCGAGGTAACCCAGACCCAGAAAGATAAACGTGTTATGCACTCACTTATAAGTTGGTATTTACTGTTAAGTAAAGGATAATTGCACCAAAACCCACAGAGAAGTGAAGTAACATGGACAGCTCTAGGACATGGGTCTCTCTAGGAAGAGGAAATAGAATAGACTTTGTGAGTAGAATGGGGGTCTGTGAGAATGGGAACAGGTGGGAATAGGTGGGAAAGAGCGGAACAGGGAGAAAGTAATGGGAGAGATAACTTAGGTGGGCATTTAAGGGGGTAGGTGGAAAACTAGAACACTGTAAACTTCCTGGACCTATGAGGGTGACCATAGTGAGGACTCCCAGGATTGGAGGATATGGAGCCTGAACCAGCTGTCTTCTGTAAGCAGGGTAGGCTCCCAGTGCTAGGACAAGGATGCCAACTGAGCCGCAAAACCCACAGTCAGTCCTGCCTGCTAGAGGCAATGGGGCAATGGTAGGTCACAGCTTGTGGCTGTGGCCAACTAATGACTGGTCTAATCTGAGGCCCAAGCCACAAGAGGGAGCTAATGCCCTACACTGCCTGGGCAGCCAGGAACCTGAAGCTGGGTGGCTCAGAGACCTAAGGTAAAAGCAAGTAATGATAATAATAATAACAACAACAACAACAATAAAGACCCATGTCATCAGAAAGATTTCCTCTGGTAGCTGTTGGGAACAGATACAGAGACTCTCACCCAAACAGTAGGCAGAGCTTGGGGAATCCTGAGGAAGAGGAGAAGGAAGAGTCAAAGGGATCTAGAACACCAGGAGAAAATGGTCCACAGAGTCAACTAAGCAGGGCTCCTATGAGCTCACAGAAACTGAAGCAGCAATCATGGGCCCTGGTGGGTCTGAACTAGGTACTCTGCATACATGTTGTTGTTAGCTTAGGGAGTTTTTTCACTCAGTGGGAGTGGGTGTATCTCTGATTCCTTTGCCTGTTTGTGAAACCCTTTTTCTCCCTCTGGGTTGCTTCATCCAGACTTGATATGAGGATGTGCGCCTAGTTTTATCGAATCTTGCTATGCTGTGTTCAGTTGATATCACGGGGAGGCCTGTTCTTTCTGAACAGAAATGGAGAAGTGGAACTGGAAAGAGAAAGGAGGTAGGAGGTGGGCACAAAAGGAGGCGGAGGAGAGGAGACAGGAGTCAGGATGTCCTGTGTGAGAGAACAAAGAAATAGAAAAAGGTTTCATTTCTCCCACACACTCACTGTTTTCTGCAAATGAAGACTCCAGTGCTGTTTCCTTTTTCATCATTAATCTTCTGATTTTTCTGTCATCTATGTTACAGACAGGCACTATGTATTTTGTGGGTTAGAAATGGGCTATTGTTTTGAGCAGTTTTTATATTTTACTTTTCTAAATCACCAAACAGTTTTAGGAGAGATGGAAAGTGGACCCATGGGCTGCGTTTCTCTCTCATCTTGACTATGTTTCTTTTACACATAGATTTTTCTGACCTCCGCAGGAAGAAGCAGTGAAAATATGAGAGATTCAATCAATCTGGCTGCAACCCAGTCTGTAGGCAATGAGAAAAGGCAGAATGTGGAGCTCAGTAAGTCCGTCAAAATCAACAGGCTTGTCTTTGGATGTGCAAAACCATAAATAAGAAAACCAGAGAGCAGCAGAAAGTGTGACATGGAGAACCAGCTTTGCAGGAGATCATCTCCTGGGTTCAGGCTTGGTGAACTGTAGGGAGCTTGTAACTGAAGGGTTTGTGTAGTGTCAGGAAGAGCTTGAACAGCTATTTCTGAACACAATTAATGGCAGGCAACGAGGCTGCAATCTAGTCTGTTAATTACAAGAATTCGGAGAAAAATATTTCTGTGTCCACTCTCTCTTCTCTGTGATATTGCAGCTGTTGTTTTGTAGGCTAACCCTCAGTGTGTCTTCAGAGCCACACTATGGCTTCATTAAGGGTCTCTGAGGCATCTGTAGGCTATTTCTTTTGGCATACTTTGACAATATTTACTGTTTGCATACTCGAGAAGAAATGAAGACTTTCTGTTATTCCTAAGAAGACACTATACTGTGGAATCTTGGAAGATTTAAACTGTGTCTCTAATCCAGATATCTGTGAGAGGTCAAGGGTTTCCAAGGTGGTAGCACTATCAAAGCCGACGATTGTCTTAATGATAAAGATATGAATTCCAATTTTCAGTTTGTGACAAACCCTAAATACTTTTGTAATTTTTATTTTAAGAATTAACTATTATTTTATTAGCCAGTTTGAATATCCAAGTCAATCCCTGTATCCTCTCTACAATAAGTGTTAATTTTAGTAAAGATATTCAGATTCACACAGATCTCTATTCAGTGCAATTTTTTTTTATTCACCCATAAAGAATGAGATGTTACTTGAAGGAAAGTGAAATTAAGTGAAAGCTGAATCATCATTTTAAGTAAAATAAACCACACTGAGAAAGACAAATATCATTCTTCCTCTCTTATAAGAAACATTTACATATATGAGTGAATTGAGAATAGAAGGGTGCTATGTAGGAGAAGGAAGAGATCTATAGGGATTGCTGGGGGAAAGAGTTGTCAGGAAGACAGTAGATAAACATTGCTTATTTTCTCTCTGTTAAGGTGTCCATCTATCTATCTCTTTACCATCTATCATCTATCTATCTTCTATCTATCGTCTATCTATCCATCTATCCATCCACCCACCCATCTATTTGTTTATCTATTTGTCTGTCTATCTATCTATCTATCTATCTATCTATCTATCTATCTATCTATCTATCTATCT
>CM052703.1:8797699-8818275 GCA_028551405.1 Uromys caudimaculatus
TGCAAATTGATCCATTCCTATCTCCTTGTACAAAGCTCAAGTCCAAGTGGATCAAGGACCTCCACATAAAACCAGCTACACTGAATCTAATAGAAGAGAAAGTGGGGAAAACTCTCGATCACCTCAGAGGATGACCTCGATGGCCATCAGGGAGAGACGAAAGGCCCTTGGGCCTGAGTATGTTAGAGGCCTCAGTAAAGGGGAATATCAAGGCGGGAAAATGGGGATGGGTGGACGGGGGTGTGGGGTGGGAGGTGAAATTCCCTCCTAGAGGCGGGTTGGGGAGGGGATGGGGGGTATACAAAGAGGAGACTCAGAAAAGGGGAAACATTGGAAATGTATATAAAGTATCAAAAAGAAGAAAGGAGGAAAAAAAAATGTTCACAGTCTTTGACAATGTCCACTCTAAGATAATGAATATCTATCTATCTATCTATCTATCTATCTATCTATCTATCTATCTATCTATTTATCTATTTATTTTGTTTAAGGCTTCATTGATATTGTCCTCACTACTGGCAATTCTTAGACATTTTCCTAATACATACCAAGTTATTACTATATTAGTGGTAATATTTGAGATGACTTACAGGAAATACGCTCACTTAACTTGATTTAGTTGATTCTAAACTAATTGATTATTAAATATTTTTCATCTTCCTTCCTTCCATAAACACCAAAGAAAGTATCATTTTAGAGAAGTTGAATATCAGGAGGCCACAATGTTTATAGGAGGGAGGTATATCTACCATCCACATTTTACAGTGAAATATAAATTTCAAGAAAAGAAAAAAAGAAGAAAAGTTAAAGAGATGTTTATATTTCACCAATGTAATTGTGTGTCATTACATTAAACTTCATATTCATGGAGATGTATGATTGTAATCTTTATTTCTTTCAAAATTAGTACAATTAGTCTTCATAATAATGAAAGCTCAATTTTGTACTAATGCAGTTGCCATCTGGTTCTATGATATTTTCTTTGGTTTTGATCTGTTCTTTTTTAATGAACTTGTAATGAAACTTCACTTGCTTCTAATCTCTCATCTAGCTATATATTCCAGTTGTATAGTTTTAGAACCGACTAGCTTGAAGGATCCCAGACATGCCAGAGTGTGTGAATGTCATCCTCATAGTAGGCTAAATTGCTGAGGAGTGCCCAGTTTTGCATCTGAAGTAATAAAATAGATGATACAGTCCTTTGTGTCAGGTTAGACATCAGGTAACACAGTTAAGACTGTCTCCAGGAGACCCTTTGCTAGGGATCCAGTCCATTGGTATGCCACAGCCTGCACAGAGAACCTTGTCACTGAACTCTAACAGCACAATAGGCAATGTATCAGGGCCCAGACACACCATGATGGAAACCTATTTTATGGTTTGTAGTCCTCTCTATGTCTGTACCACCCTGGATTTGCCTGATTTCAGATGATTTGTATTCTGTCATATGTTCTGTTCATCACTGTTCTATATAGAAACTCAAGTAAAGATGACTACTTGGAGCAACTAGAAACTCATGGTTCTCTAACACACTCCACTTCACTACACAATCCTTTGTCACTGGCATAAAACATCAAGTCAAGGGGTTGGAAGATGTTTCAGCCCTCTCTAGAAAGCCATTCTCTCAGCCACACTTTAAGTCTACAGGTTATGAGTTCAAGTATAGTGTTTACCTGACCATATTCAAGGAGGCTGAAAATGCAACTTAGATCTATGACAATACCACTCAAAATATCCCCAGGACCTGAAGGGAATGTCAAGCTTAAAAATTTATGCTTACAAGAAGGAAATGCAATTGAAGGAGCTTACAGTAGATGCTCTTTTGCGAGGTCTGCCAGAGAAATTTTCTGATTTCCACTTAGCAAGTGAGTAAATAAATATGAATATATTATCACCTCTATGTGGCAGGAAATGTTTTACTGATGGGAAGCAAGAGCTGTTTCTTTATCTTTATGTGAGAAATTGCATCTGGAGAGATATAGATGACTCAGAATGGGAGCTTTTCTCATAAAGCTTCGTTATTAGAGAAGAGAGGGTGAGTTCTCAGGAAAGCATGAAAGCTGCTGACACAGGTGTGTATAACCCACAACTCAGGCAGCAGGTGGCCTAGGATATCTACAAACTCAGCCCAGTGCAAAATCTCAAACATGTAAAACATTAGCTGATATTTTGTTCATTTTATTACTTGAAATTAAAATATAGTTATATAATTTGCCATTTTCCTGTCCTCTCTCTGGCCATGTACCAGCCTCTTCTCTTTCTTAAATTCATGGCCCTGGCCTTTGTTTTTCTTTAACTGGTGTGTGTGTGTGTGTGTGTGTGTGTGTGTGTAAATATAATCTACTCTGTCATATAGTGTTACTTGTATGTATGTGGTTTCAGTAGTGACTACTTGGCCTAATGAGGTCATGGGTTTTGGAATAGAATCTACCAGGTCCATGTTACTAAGCAGAATAATACCCAACTGCACTATAACCATGTTTTGAAAACTCAATTGCATGGTTCTAAAGCAGCCTCTGAAGAGGACAACTCCCTGTTGCAGAGTCAAAGAGCTGGACACTTCCTGTTGCAGAGTCAAAGAGCTGGACACATCTGGGCTAATTGTTAACACTTAAATCTGTTTTTTCTCTTTCCCTGGGTTTTAGAAACCTGAACACCATAGAATATATCTTGCCAATACTTAAATATCTAGTTATCTATTATGGCTTATAGTATATTGCAGGCATAGAATACATGTTTTTGAATAAAATTTCAAGGTGGATATGGTAGATCAAACTTCTTCAATTCTATCACTGAGGAGTCTGGAATAGGGGAATTGCTTTGAGTTCATGGTCAACCTGGTGGTCTGCCTAGTAAATTCCAGGCCACCCTGAGATATGGTATGAAGTCCAAGCTCAAGAAAATAAATAAATAAGTGATAAGCAAACACTATGAAATTTTATGTTAGGGGTGTTCTTAAGAAATAGATAAAAACAAAAACAAAAAACTGATGCATATTTAAGAATAGGAATAGAGCCAAGTAGTTTACACACAATGTGTTCTTAATGACCTAAGAATGTTCATTTGAAGAGAGAAGTGGCTAATATTATTATTCTTGGTTTTCAGGTAAAGAAACTCATATGCCATGTAAGTTGGGTGAATTATATAAATTCATGTGACTAATGAGGATTATACTGATTTCATGGAGCCTCCTATATTTTCTTGTGTCAACTGTAATTTTAAGGGAACTGAATAAAAAAAGATAATTTCCCAGCATCAACAATAATTAAGAGCATTATTCTGAAAACATCCATTCTAATATTATGGGTATTAAATATCCCACATGCTGGGCAGCAGTATAATAAGAATCTTTAGGACTGAGAATAAGAGATTTTAAAGGTCAGCCAATCAAGAGATGCCTTCTGTTATGGTTGCTGGTGAAGAAAAGTTTTGTTATGAGCACTGAAGCCAAGATCGAAAACTGTTGCATGTTGTTCAATCTTTAAATTTATACACAATTGAAAATTTACCTCTGGATTCCTAGCTTGCTAGTTTTTCTGTGCCTTAAATTTAATTTGCTTTAAAATGCTATTTTTGAGGTTTGATATTTCTTATCTAAAATAACTGTTCTGGGAAACTCGCCACCAGTGTTGATCTTTGGTTTCTCAGTGGAAAATCATTCAGGCTGGGATTGGGAAGGCACACTCCATTCTATCCCTCTCTGGGCTGCATGCTCTTTTCCCTCCTAGTGTGCCAGGATCCTTTCTAAACTGCACTGGCACTAGATTCTGAGCCACTACAGCTATTTCTTCCCTTGAGAAATGTGTTTGCTTGTTTTTTGTTTGTTTGGCTTTTTTGTTTGTTTGTTTGTTTACTTTTTTCTCTATCTGATGACTGCACTCAATCCCTTACTTTAGGTCAATTTAAGCTTCTAGACTTTCATAGCTTCATTTGGCTGTGTCAGAAATTATGAAAATATCTGTCCTATGAATTATTTGAAAAACTTTGTTTGATGATAATGCCTGATTATTAGGCTTCCAGTGGCATGATTATCGAACAGCTCACAATAACACATGCACGTCTAATAGTGTCTAAACCCTTGGCACATGCTCCTGCAGGGGTCCTGCAACTTTGCTCGTGTTTGTGTGTATGCCAGTAAAATGCAAACTTTCTTATTATGGGCCATGAGAAAATTGAGTTCAAATAAGAATTTAGAGACCCTCTGAAACAATGAAGGTTAAAGTTACATCATAAACATCCCTTTATTAGGCTTTGGGATATTGCTGAGTTTAAAGTTTTGTCTTTTAAAAGAGCTTCAGCACATATGGTGTGTTATCATGATTAATTGCATTAGCTGTTTCATGATTCAGTGAAATGGTAATAACATTTCAGATGAACAATCATTTATTATCCAAGCAGAGAGGTGTAGTTTTCTTTTTCCAGTTTGCACTTGATCAATTTAGCAGAAAACCTAACCTCATAATCTTTCAAGTTCAAATATCTTGGGAGAAGTTTAATTACAACTCATCAAATGCCTCAGCAAGGGATAATTTTACCCACATTAAAAAAAAAAATTAGAGCAGTCCATGTGACGAACGATGATTGTTTTGTAATTAATAATATATTTGCATAAAATTAGAGATGGCACGGGATTAAATAAATTCTAAGTAAAATGTGATCTGATATATAGTTAGACTCATTTATTCAATTTGAGTCAGATGTTTACACATTGTATTCAGTTCCTCTGTGAGTGTGTGTGTGTGTGTGTGTGTGTGTGTGTGTGTGTGTGTGTGTCTGTGTGTGTGTCTGTGTGTGTGTGTTAATCAGGTACTGGAGTTTAACATACACTGTTGTTTGCTTTATTCTTAATAAAGTAGCCCAGAGCCAAAATCTAAACAAAACACCCCAATGCTGGTTATTTTTAATTGGGAAAACTGCTGCACTTTTTTCTTTTATTTGGCTTACAATTTTTTCATGCAACATATTTTGATCATGATTTACCCTTTCCCCAAGTCTTCCCAGACACTTTCCTCTTCTCCACCTTCCTACTCACGCACCTTCATGTTCTCCGTTCTCTTAAAAAATAAAAGAGTAATGCAAAACAAAACTGAAGTGCAGAAATAACCATCAGAGTGATTAATACACTCAGTGGCAGTCCTATGGTGGAGAGCTTATTTTGCCCTTTCTCAGCCAAATTGCAAATAGCTTCTTATAGGTGGAGATCTGTGCTTACTTCATCTGCTCAATGCTGGTATTTTATTTGGTTTGAAACTGTGCAGGTTTTGCATGTGCTGTCATACTCTTTTCAATAGATAATTTTTCCTTACTTTCTCCTTTTCGGACACGGACTCTCTGCCTGATACCGGTTATCATAGGGTTTTCTCCAGCACCACCATTATATGTTATTGTTGCTGTGACCATCTCTCAGCTCCTAGGCTTGGAGGAACTCCTCTCTAAAAATACAAAGGCTGAGACTAATTCCCGGGTGTAGCCAGGAAGCCATAGTCCAGGTGGCAGCGTAAGTGGATGCCCCATTTCCAACTTGTGTGTCTCTCTAAAATTATCCCTGCTAATTGCTACCTCTTCAGGACTCTGCTTAATGAACATCTGCAGCAGCCCATGGCACTGCGGGTCAACCAGCGGCCCTCCTGCAGACACTCGTTTCCTTCAGGAAGAGGCTTGCTTTCTGTTTTTCTCATAAGGCAGAGCTGATATAGTTGAAGCTTATTATAATCTCAAGGCAGTTCGAAAACGAAAAGGGCATTCTGCATCACTGAGAGCATTCAGGTGAATTTAACCTGGTGCATAATGAGTGTGGCAAGACAAAGGCTACAAAACTGGAGGTAAAAGAGGCTTGTCATTCACAACAGCATCCTCTGTGCCTTGGCAGGCTGTGTGGGAGCAGACTGCAGATTGTTCTCACCTGCTCAGAATCACTTGGGTGTGGAGATCCAGTCTCCGTTCAAGGTAAAAGTACAAAGATTTTGAAAGTCTTTTTGAAAGCAGGATGACACATTATAGCATGAGGTCTTCCTTTACAGTCGTTTCCAATTTGTTCAGTGCCTCTTTCTCTTCTGCATCGTATATATGAATGTGAAGGTCTTCTTATACAACATGCAACATAATCCAGTCTGCATATTTTGTGTGATGAGTGACTCAGAGTTCACAGAATAATTTTGACAACATGCAATTTTTATGTTATGTTTTGGATATTGATCTTAACACTGGCCAAACAAGAACTCAATTTTTCTGGGTTTTTGTTTTGTTTTGTTTTTTGTTTTCCACCTTAAATGTTGACAGTCCTCTAAATCACTGATAATAATATGTTAGCTATATTGGAGTTTGGGCTCTCTCATATTCTTTGGGTGACAATTTCATCTCCATGTTTTCCTAATGCAATTTATCAGTATCTATCTTCTTGAAAAATGCGCAAATTGTTTAAAGGTTTTGAATCACACATTGTTTCTTCAGGGTACATTTACAGATGAACAGATATGTAGAAAGATGTTTATTTTACTGTTTGCTTTGTTATTAAAATGTCACTGTTAGAAACATTTTCAAATATTTAGATATCATCCCATTTAGGTTTCAAGGAAATTTTCATTGCTCACATTGACAATAAGAAGCCTCAGATTGTCACTGGCTGTTATATCTTATCTCAGTTTTTTTTCATAACCTTTAACCTCTTGTCATCCACAGAGCAACATGTGTACCCACCAAAGTTAAATGAGAAAGACTGTATCTTCTTAGACAAACAACAAGTTGATACACAATTAATAAGAAGTGAAGTGAATTCGTGAAAATCTGATGACCTCCATGATGATATGGTTTTCTACAGTTAAAGCTAGCGATGTATTTTTGTGGAAGTGTCTGTGTGCCCACATGTCTCTGTGTGTCTGTGAGTAGCTTTACAGGTGTAGCAATTGCTCATCCCGAGTACATCTCCCCTAGGATCGGAGAAAATCCTGAAGGCCGTCTTAAAGCTGCCCTTTCCTACCTGCTTCCTTCTTCCCTTTTTCTCACAGGGCAGAAAGATTCCCAGCTTGCTTCTCATTGTCTTCATAGATAATATTCTTACAGCCTTACCCTGTTTCATTGTTCTTATAATATCAAGCTTTATCAACATTGAATTAATCTGAGAACCATAGGTTGGGCCTTCATATTCCTCTAATAGACCCATTAATAAGGACTCAATATATCCACTAATGATGGTGGTCAGAGATATCAAATGAGTGAAACACAAATCCTTCCCATTACTGAGTCTGTTCTCATAGCTATTAAGTTGTCCCACAATAGTAACTCCATAATAGAGTATAAAAAGAACGCCAACTGATAGAGTCCTTTCCCCTGCCCCAAATCCTGTATTCTAGAGATAAGGTAGATAAGGGGGAAAGGAATATTTGGATATATCATTTTCAAAGGTGAAATACAATACAAAACAAAAACAAACAGCAACAGCAAACACCACTTTATTTCTTGGCCTTCCATGTTGCCCAGGCAATTTCTTAGACATGAGATCCAGCCTCCTGAATGGAATTATTTCTTTCTCCTCAAGGGAGAGGTGTCTTCTGTTTCTAAAGATTCAAGTCCAGTTTCCCTCAGAATCACAAGAGTAGCAAAGTATTACAAAGTACCTCACCTTTAAGCCAGCAGACAGCTCACAGATGGGACACTTAGTACAGCTCTGCTGTTTCCCTCTTTCCAGGTTTGTGACATCAGGATTAATAGCTACAAAGTCATACCTGCCTGTGATTTATAGTCTCCAGTCAAAAGAAGCAACACCCAAAATTGCACACATTGCTTTTTCCTGCTAGCAGGGCCCTAATTGCATTTCTCACCTTTTGGGTCTATCTTTGGCCATTATTTATATAGTATTGTGGACCAATTTTTTTTTCTCAGCTGTGTGTTTATATCTGTGATTTTTGTAAATAACTGTGCTCAGTAATGATAAAAATGTGAATATATCAAGTCAGGATGTATAAGAATCAAACTATAAATGTGCTGTAGGAAGATGCCTGGACCCCTTGTTTTGGTCAGATCACTAAAGGATCTTGACCTTTTAGACTTTCACACTATATTTGTGATGGGTCTTGCTGTCTGCCTAGGGACATTCTCAGATTTTGTCCATGCTAAGGAGCCATGGTTGACAAAATATATCTTGTGGTGTATACTCATGGCGTGTAGAGAATGCTAGCATTAACTTCACAGCACTTTGGTGTCGATCAAATTTATCACTCCAACAAGTGGATTTATTCCATAGAGCACAGGCAACCCCTTGGGACTCAGAGGAGGAAGCATACTTAGAGGAGCTGCAGTGAGGACACCTTTACTGACATCCAAAGTCTTCTTGGTATAAGATGGAGAAATGTAATACTATGAAGAGATAAATGGCATCTGCTTGTGTTGTCTTCTGACTCAGGCTGTCTCTTGTTCTCAATGATTTTATTTCTATTTCTGTTCATTTCTGTCTCAGAAAGATTTCTGTAACCTAATGGATGTGCAAGCATTGCGTCTTATGCCTATGCCAGTTAGTTACAGTCCCAGGCCTCCTTTTGCTTATTTCACAAAAGTCTAAGTGACCTCTTCTAAGAGCTGTAGACAGGTTAGTGATCAGAACATGCTATATGATAGTGTCTTTGTCTGGAGAGTCCGTCTTGAATACCCTCATGAATGTGTGAGCCTAATAAGCCGCAAGCTAAACGTTTATAGATCCTGAGAACAACAATTGTATAGTGGCTAATACAACTGAGAAATAGTTTTTTATATTAAAAATATCCCAATAATTCAAGCCAAGAACTAAATATGATGCTATTAGAGAACACATACATATGTAGGTATTCACACACACACACACACACACACACACACACACACACACACACACACACAGCCTACACACCACTTATAATTATACACACACACCATCTTTCTTCAAACTAACGAAACAGAATGGCCCAATGACTTCATCAGGTTGACTCTTTTGGCTTTTGGTCATGCCAAAGATAACTTCATTACAAATATTTTCAAACACCATTTTTAAATCTTTAAATGGAACTACCTTGCAGTTGATTTTATTTGAATTGGGGAGAATAAGTACCAACTTTGGTGTAGGAGGGCTGGTCAATGATGTTCTTGTTGCCACGTGCTGCCTTCTTATGAAAAAGTAGCCAGCAGGCAATTAAGAGGTTATGCAGGCAATAACCCAGTATCTGATTATGTATTCATGTTGCTGATGTGACAAAATCCACCTGTCACCTGCCTTGGTCCTCATTTGCTTCTCAATAGTTATCTAGCCTCTGTCTCTCTCCCTAACTCCCTTCTTCAGCCATTCCCTTACATATAAAATTTCTTAAAAAACAACAACAACAACAAAATACAAACAAACAACAACAAAGCAATAAAGGCTCAGTGTTATGGAGGATGGGGTGCCTAGCTTTGGAGGCCAAGGTCAAGAAGTGGGAAGAAAACTGATGTATTTCTCAAACAGAATAATCACAATCATCCTTTTAATTTCTTACTTGTGAGGCCAACGTCACATTAACTGAACACTTTCAGCCTTGGTTTGTTTATTTATAGATGGAGATAAAGTACTTTAAGATCAGAAATTTACTTTTTTGTGGATGCAGTCCATGCTGAAGTGTATCTAAAAACTGGTCTATGAGTATTTGCTTCTTTTTTATTGAGGAACATGAGGCTTTCTCAGATTCCCTCAATAAGTGAGACTGTTTGTTATCTAGTAAAAGACCATGGGCTTTTCTATTGTTTAAAAAAAATACTACCATTCACAGGAAAAGATAGGTCCTCTAAAGAAACAAGAGGGCTGATTACCATCTTAAGAACATAAAAGAAAATTGGCTAATATTATTTCTTATTATCAGCTACTCTGGGGATACTTTTATTATCTAGAGCTAAAGTCCATTATGTAATAATGTTAGACTAGTTTCAGAAACAATCACCAGTGCCGTGAGTTCACATTATAACTCATACCTTATCAAGACATACCATAACCATTAGCCCATGGAATCCTTAAGGTTACATTCAATAATTTTCTGGATGAAGAACAAAACAAAACAAGACAAACAAAAAGCAAAGAGAGGTTGTGACTTACAAGCTGTCACTGACTCAGTCCTACTGCCACATTCCTTCAGCAACTGAGTTTTGTAGTACACCAACATCAGTGACGACTATGAATAGAAACAATACTGAAATAACTTAAGAGTTTTATGTTTATTCTGATATCTTCAAATGCAAACTTTCTTGTTTGTCCTTAAAAATAAAGAAAAATCATGTCTTTCTTTCAGTATCTAGAGTTTTGTTTTTATTTCATCTGAAGTTGTATCTCTATAACCTAGAAAATATTTTCAGTACTATGTAGAGTTGACAACTACTTTTAAAAAAGTAACAATTCAGCCAAAACAATATAATGGGGTACAGGCATAAGACAATAACATTATTTTATCTTATTTTTAAAAGAATTAATTGAATCTAAACGGCTATAAGCTATTTATTTTGCTTTATGCAACTAATGAATACTAATCTTTTCCTATGCCATCCTGTATGGTAGCCTTTAAGGTAAATAGATAGATATGTTGTGTGTGTCTGTGTTGTTAGGACAGGGAAGAAGGAAGGAAGGGAAGGATAAGAAAAGTAGGGGAAGAGAGAAAGAGAGAAAGAGAGAGACAGAGAGAGACAGAGAGAGAGAAAGGAGAGAGAGAGAAAAAGAGAGAGAGAAAGAGAGAGGGGGAGAGAAAGAAAGGGAGAGAAGGGGAGAGAAAGGGAGAGAGAGAAATAGAGAGAGAGAGAGAGAGAGAGAGAGAGAGAGAGATTGATTCTGGGACAAAACTTCAAAACATTCATTTTCAGTTATTTACCCAATCAAGAGGTATGAGGAATAAAGCACTATTGTATTTTAAATGGAAACATATATTTTTATATTAATTTCCAATTAAGTAGTTTTTCAAATGCTTAGAGAGACAAATTTGATTGTGTTGTCAGCTTGTACTGGTCAGTCTTTTTGTCAACTTAAAGGAGCATCAATTGTGAAAATGCTTTCAAAATATTGACCTGTAGCCACGCCTGTGGGGGCATTTTCTTGATTAATGGTTTATGTGTGAGAGCCCCTGGGCAGCTAGTGCTAGGAGGCATAGGAAGTTAGCTGAACTTGAGCCTGAAGCATCAGTAAGCAGTGTTTCTCCATGACCTCTGCTTCAGCTTCTGTCTAAACGTGCCTTCCCTGTGTGAGTCCTTGTCATAGCTTTTCTCAGTGATGGACTATGACCCGGACATGTAAGCTAAATAAATTCTTTCTTCCCCACTCCCTAGTTGCTTTGGTCATGATCTGTATCATCGCGATAGAAAGCAAACTAGTGCTCAAGTCTAGCCATATGTATGAACTTCTCCTCATGTATTTGTGTGAGTTCTAATAACACACGGTATGTCTTTATGAATTCTAAGAAATAAAACAGAAGCTTGACATTCTCGGATTGAAATTTTACCATTTAGGCATGTCACATTAATTAAATGCCCTTTCCCTTTTTTCTTTTTAATTAGCATGTATTTTTCATACAATATACTTAGATTATATTTTTTCTTCCTCTAAATCCTTCCAGTTCTCCGCACCTATCTACCAATCAATTTCATATTCTCACTTCCACAAACAAACAAATACAACAAAACTGGAAAATCAACACAAGAATGCAAGAAAAACAAAGCAATAAGACAAAAATATACCAAATTAAACTAAAAAGCACACAAAAACATGGAGTGTGTTTTGTGTTGGTCAGTTACTAGGCATGAGGACTCCCTTGAGTGTTGTTAGTATTCTAAGTGACACTTCAATGAAGAAAAGCAATTCTTCCTTTTCCAGAAGGCATTCATTGAAACTAGCATCCTAGTTAGGGTGGGACATTTTATCCCCTTTCCATACCCTGTGCTTGGATTTTGTATGGTTTGAACTTATGCAGGTATTGAGTGTACTGCCACAGTCTTGGTGATCTCATATGTGCATCATCCCCACTGTACTTAGAAGACAAGGTTTCTTTGTAGTCACCTACCATCTCTGGCTTTTTCAATTTTTTCAATTCTTTTGCTGCAGAGATCCCTGACCCTTGAGGGGAGAAAGATTGAATTAAGGAACACTCCATGAGAATGAACCCATATGAGGCAGTGCTAAATGGCCAAGAATCTGAGACAACTTAAGTTATAAACTCTAGAGGAAAACTTACTACTATTATTCTGCTAAATAAATATAGACATAAAATGACTTGACAGATTGCTCTATTTTCCAATTTCATGCATGCATATAATGTATGTTGTTGATCACATACACTCCCCGTACCCCTCCTTATACTCTCTCCTATTGCTGAACTCCCTTTTCCAAACAAATTGAGTTTAATTAGTGTTGCTTGTTTGAGCATGCATGCAAAATATTTTCTGGATCGTGGGCTAACAAAAGACTTCACATGGAAAAAAATGTCTCCTTCTCTCCTGGTAGCCTTTACCTACCAATGCATCTTCAAGGGGTGGGTTGGGGTAGAGTAGAGCCTTCCCGGCTCACCTTGTATCTGTGATGCAATGTTAAGGGACCCAATTCTTTGCAGATCTTGTGCGGGTAACCATAAATGATATATTTTCATGAGGGTAGCATCGATGATATATCTGGCGGACAGTATTTTACAAGATTCCTCCCCATCCTTTGGATCTTTGGCATTCCTTCTGCCCTCGTTTCTGTGATTTTTCTCTAAGAGTTAGGTAGTGTCGAATTTAGAACTGAGTACTTAATGTTTCTTTCTTCATTATTTTAACTAGCTGTGAGTCCCTGCATTAACCCTACAATTACTGTAAAAAGATGCCTCTTTAACCAAGACTAAGGACATAATTAATTTGTGGGTATAAGTGCAAATATTTAGAAAGTAGTTTGCAGTCCATCTCTTCAGCAAACCATAGCTGACTGGTCCTTAGAGTGTGCAACCTCTTTAATACATTAGCAGGCATGATATTAGCGCGGTTGGAAGGACAGCTTCAAATCCAATCCGCAAGAAATTGGTTATCCCCATAACAGACTTGCCAGTATGGAACCAGTGAATACACCTTGAGTAGCAGATTAGCGTCATAGGCCAAGGGGTTTGTAGCTGGGTAAGGATATTTATGGATATTTTTCCCAGCAACAATAGCAAGAATGATAGTTGTGAAACTATACACATGTTTATAAGAGATAATAAATATTACAAGTTTTGCAATAATTTGCCAGCTATTTATAATATCTAGTAGCATTTTTCTCTTCAAAACTGTGATTTTTGGCTCTTGGGAATGACTATTATTATTGTCGTCGTCATCATCATTGAATTCTATACAATCTGAGTATTACCTGTGGCTTCTTAGCAGGTGACCACAGATTACTTTATGCTTTTAGGACCAAACGTGATACTGAAGATGGAAAATAAAATGCCTTAGTGTGTCTCTGAAACTGATATTTATCTACTCTAGCATCAGTCTGTTTTCTGCTTTAGAAACAAACACTCTTCCAGAGATGAACTGGTTTTTCTTCTATAGAACACTGAACTCCTCTGTCTTCTATACTCTCATTTTCCTGAAATTGCATTTTAGCCAGTCTCAGGAGACCTCAGTACTATTTGGAGTTACTCAAGACCAAATTTATGCCATTGCCATAGCGACGTGCTACACGGAAAGAGAGAGGAAGCTCAGGGCATCATGTTTTCCTCAGCAAGTCATCCTAGCAACATTTCAAACTAATAAATTAATAGGTTATATCTGGTATCATACAGCATATTAAATTTCAGTATCAATGGTCTGGTAAATGTCTATAATGATTTTAGAAAGAACTTCATTTCAATGCTTATATAAAGCTTTTAAGCATTTTGATGTGTCAGCATGCTTTTTACTTTGTGATATTAGTATTGTTGCATTCATCATCACCATATAAAGAGGAAAAAATTCTAAAGCATTTAATACATGTCCAATATTTATCTTTTTATTTGTGCATGAATCTATGTGTGTATGTGTGTGTGTGTTTGTGTGTGTGTGTGTGTGTGTGTGTGTGTGTGTGAGAGAGAGAGAGAGAGAGAGAGAGAGAGAGAGAGAGAGAGAGAGAGAGAGAGAGAAGATATGGTGGTCAGAGGACAAGTTGTAAAGATGGTTCTCCTTCAGCAATGAGGTTGCTATGGTTGAACTCTGATTGCCAGGCGTGGATTTGGACTTGGCCATAGACACCCACTGGGCCATTTACCAGTCCTAGGTAAAGAGCTCTTTCATGCCCCCCCCCCACACACACACACTTGTAAGGTAATACTTTATCATCTCTGTTTTACACATGTACTTCACAATAGGCAACTTGTCTATACTAACTCAAAGAATAGTCCCAGTTTGTCTGTCTTTTTGAATCCGTCTGAGGTCTTAGCCATGTGGCTCACACCTCTCATCTAGAGAATATCTGAGAAGTTTAAAGCAAAGGCCTTGGAGCCTGTCCCAGACATCAATTAACTTCTCCCTGTGTCCTTGAGACATGCTTGCACTACCCTAGAGAACAGAGCACTAACCTTTTAATACCCAAATCCTTTTTGTTTCTCTTCTACAAAAGAGTATAATTACAGAGGAAGTCAAAGAATTTGTTCGACACATACTCTGTGCCAGGCTTTTATATATTTTATTCTTAAAGCTATTTTGAACGGTTATATCGTTTATAGGTGGTGTAACTGAAGTTTAGAGGGATGAAGTAACCTTCCTAGGGTTGCAGTGAAGCTGCAGAGGATGAACAGAAACCACAGTCCACTTAGCCACCAAGAAACCATTTCTACCATTGCTGTTATCAGTCAATGATCAGAATAAAGACCCAAGCAGAAACATGGGGATGCACTACAAGAATGAATGCTTACAAAGGAAGAAAGATGGGCTAATGAACATGGCTTGTTAGGGATCTAGAGAAAGGTAAGAGATGTGCAGAATGATAAGTTGGGATTGGAGCAAGAGTTGGAGGGGGAAAAAGGTATAGAATGTTCCTTTTAATGTTTAGCTCAGACTTTCTCCAGGAACAAAACATCCAGGTTGGGAGCAGTAGGACAGCGCTGCTCATGACAGACAGACCAAAGCTATTGTCCTCTGTCTTTTGCTCCTCTTATCACAGATTTCTTTGATCCAACAGGTTTGAGTGACTCCCAGCCTCTCTCTGTTGTTAGCTAGAGGGTTAGAAAGGATGATGAGAAAATTCTGATAGTTAGGAGAAGGGTGAAGCCACACTATTGGATTTCTCCTATTTCAGTTATCACTGTAGCTGCTGCTGAAACTGTGAGCATGACCAGCTGTTTTAAGTAAGTATATGCTATAATAAAAAATAAACTTGTCAAGAAATAAAAGAAAGATGTTAATCACATAGACTTTTTCCATACTCAATTATCTCCTTTATTATTATCTTTCATTTTCATAATGTCTGGTCAAACTTGTGTTTGTGACATTCATGTTTTTAATAAGCAGTAGGTTTAGTGAATTAGAGGAGATTTAGTTTACAAAACCACTCATCAAATGGGCTTCAACACTTGGTGGCAATGTTCATTTTACAACTTTAAAGTTTGCCTGTCATCTAAACAGTGTGACTTTATCACTTCTTGATTTGGTGGACAAATTGTTATAGACCTGGCTTATGCAAGAAAATAAAATGAAATAAGTTGTCAAAAGATAAAATATGTAAAAAGTAACCGGAGACAAAGACAGATCCAAAGTTATAGCTGTTTCTGAAATAAAGATGGGAAACCTGGGAGGAGACAGGAGTCCCTGGGAGGGCTAGCCTCTCTTCTCCTCCTCCTCCTCCTCGTCCTCCTCCTCTGCTCCTCCTTCTCCTTCTCATTATTGTTATTGTTACTACTACTGCTACTACTACTGTGACTCATAGTTCCCTTCATTCACATGGATGTAGAGTTGTTTCTGCGTTCTTGAGGGGAAGTGTAATGACCAGATAGTTATGACACAGCTTAATTCTCATCAAACCACGCTCCGTTTAATGATATAGTGTGGTCTGAGAGTGAGAAGAAATTTCATATAATATTTAATCAAATCATGTTAGAAAATTAAATTGTTTAAAATCCTAAATACATGCTGTTGTGGTTAATTAATCATCTACTCTCTAATAATTTCCTCCAAATGAACTCAGCTAAGCATTAATCCATTAATTTATTAGTGCTGCCCCATTCACTAGTTGAAAAGAAAAGAAAAAATGTTGATTTTCATATAAAGAGTATTGGTTAATTGAATGAAATCATTAGGTTCTCCTTAGAATGTTTGTCAGCCCATTCAAAGTAGTGTGCACATGTGTAGGCTCTGAAGATGAAAGTTGTAGGATTATTTTTACAATCTAAGTGTTGAAACAGGGAGTGTTTTAGGTGGCAGCCGTGGTTCAGCAAAGAGATCTGGTGCTTTCCAGAAGGCTTGGGTTTGATTTCCAGTACACATGTGGGCTCCACAACAGTCTGTAACTCTGTATCCTGGGGACACCAAACTCTATTCGTGTGTGTGTGTGTGTGTGTGTGTGTGTGTGCATGCATGCGCGTGCAGCAAACAAACAGGCAAGTGGGGCACAGACACAAATTTACGAAAACCACTCATACACATGAAGTAATAATAAAATGAAATAGTAGTAGTAGTGGTGGTGGTGGTAGTGGTAGTGGTAGTGATAATGATAATGACAACAATAATAATAATAGTAATAATAATAATAAAAAAAAAAGAATGTGTTTTTTCAAGTTATTGTTATGTTAGGAATCAATGTGCAAAACAGTACAAGTTTTAGGTCTGTTCATTATAGTTGGTTGGTCCGAAGCTGCTTACATTCTAATGCTAAATGTTAGTTCTCTAGATGTGGTTGCCCCCAACCAGCAGAACCTCACATACACAAAATGATGCTATGCGAGCCTTCACCCCAACTTAACTGTTCAATAAAAGGCTAGAGCCTGTGACTGGGCAGTAGAGGGAGAAAGGGTAGACTTGAGGTGAGGGGATTGCAGGTACTGGGAAAGATAAGGAAGATGAAGAGAGGAGATGCCATGCAGTAAGAGACATGGCCATGCGGGCTGGCTGGCCAGTTGGAGTTAAGAGCAGCCCAGATGGAATGTGATAAGTTATAACTCAGGAATACCGATAGGAATGTAGATACTAATAGATTAGAGGGTAGATATCTGCCCAGCTCTAGTGCTTTAAAGGCTTATCGTAAATATAAAGGTTTTGTGTCTTTTTTCTATGATTTAAATGATCTAAGGCAGACAGAAACACTACTCACTGAGATTAGATATTTAATAAAGTAGGTCATGTCCATTTGTTCATGGGAAATATTAAGAGAATTTAAAAAATGGCACCCTGCTGAATAGACCTTTGGGAAAACACAAAATAAACATAGTACATATCCTCAAATATGTACCAGCTACCTCCATTCACTGGGTTTGTTACGAGCCACACCCATGCTCACTTAGTATTAAAATGTTCTTCTCAGTTTCCCATGGCAAAATCATTTACAAGCTGCACCCTTCAAGTAGCTGCTTCCATAAGCTCCTGAGCTCACTTAAATTTATTATTGAATCATGCATTCTTTAACCATATGATCTGTGTGAAACAATGTGACATTTTCACATTCTTATCCCTATACAAGGACACTTGCTCAGCTAAAGTTACCATTTATAGATGCATGTCCATTGTTATAAACAATGAATGAAAATCTCTAAGAAATTAAATAACTCAACTAAAGATATAGTTCAATATATGATAAATCAGGATTTAAACAGTCTTCCTTCATATATTTGTATTCCTCATAAGCAAAGCTAAACCTAGAATACAGTAAGTAAACAAGGTACTCACTCAAATGTTCCCATGTCTATTTCTGTGCTAAGTGCTTAGCTTCTTTTCTGTTTCTCAGCAGTGCTCTCTGTAGCATTTTATGCTCACTGTTTTATCACACAGGGCTGTCTTGCCACTTGCTTATCTCCCTTCAGATAAGGGCTCAGCTTGAGAAAATAATACTGGAACAATCATAATTACTTGTGCTCCTGGAAACACCTCAGAAAAAACATTACTTGGAAGGGAAATTGATTTGCCTTTAGAAGCAATGGGAATGCTCTTCTCATGCTAGATTTCGTTATACTGTGGACAGTGTGGACTCCAATACTTTGCATGAGCTAGAATAGGATAGAAGAGCCCAAGACGTGCCAGCGAGAGAAAAGCTAGGGAGTCATAGACACACTAATTTGTATTTTGAGAATATTGCAAATGTACCAGCCATGGGAAACAATCTTTTTCTCCTATTTGGTAGAAGTTGAAATAGTATTGAAAATTGAGCTTCTCAACAGGATTGCAGCGATACTTTACCCTCTGCCTTTTACTGATGGAAGCTAAGAGATATGGCTGATGTCCTTGTTCTTTAAGGAAATGCATCTTGAGTTAGATCTAAGGAGGCAGATGTCTTCCAGGTGATAATGACTTTGCTGATGAAGTTCCGAGGGAAAGCGGGTTGCAAGGTAGTCTCCATATAGCAGAATTTGTACCTTTGTGTGATGATGAAAAGTAATAAGTTACACACACACAGTCACACACACACACACATGTCACCCACACGGTCACACACACATGCACACACACCTACACATGCATTCACACACACACAGTCACACAGACGCATAGTCACACACCCACGCACATTCACACACATATACACACACAGTTACACAGAGTCATACACATAGTCACACACAGTCACATACACAGTCACACACACACACACACACATGCACACACACATACACACACAGTCACATATATAGCCACACACATACAGTCACACACATGCACACATGCACACACACATACACACAAATATACACACATGCACACACGTGTACACACATACAATTATATTTAATAAAGATAGAGAAAAGTTCCAGACTTTTTACTCAGATGTTCTTTTTTACTCACAAAATGTTTTCTTTTGAATCATTTGTTTATTTTTGTTTTTGTTCTATTAGTGGTGTGTGTGTGTGTGTGTGTGTGTGTGTGTGTGTGTGTTCACATTGGTTTCAGATTTGAACACTTTGAGGAACATTCAACAAATTTCAACCTAAAGAAAAAAATGCTGAGTTTTTAAGAAGGACTTTCAAATGTTGCAAATAAACATATGACATCAGTTAATGTCTGCAGAATAAAAGAATACCACAGGAATTAACACAATGAGTGCAAAAACATATTCAGTTAATCATTATGTCAGAAATCCCCTAAGTTGTAGGGTGAAACTTATTATAATTCTGTAATTTATATGAACTATAAAAATAGAAACTAATTGGGTTCCTGATATCAAATGGATAAAATTAATATACAAGTTAGGAAATGAAGCACACAACCACTTTCAACTTAATGCTGGCCATCCTGGCTTTAATTTGGCAGACTTTCTCCCTGATAATAAATGGCTGACCTTGTGTTTGCTGCTATTTACTAGTCATAAGCTATTGTAGTTAGGGGTGTTTGTGCTGACGCTGGCTCATTCTCAAGTGAACAGGATTCTTCTGAGCAGAAAAGTTCAAGCTGCTCCAAAAATTGTGTAATGCTGTGCTACAATTCCTGCCTTCATTTTGAGAGGTAGAATTAAGAGACACAATACTGACATGCTTTGATGGCAGTATATTACTAAAGTTATTTTGTTACTATTTCTTTTAATCTCCTGCTGTGATGACTTTAGAAATTCAATTTTGTCATGGGTTTGTTCATAGGAGAGAAGATTTCATAAAGTCTTAGAACTTAGTATCATGGATTAGTAGAAGCTAGGACATTATGGATTCTTCTTTATGCCCAAATAATATTCTATCAATGACTTATGTCATAGATTTCTATCCATATATCAGTTAATAAGCATCTGGGTTATATCTGATTTGCATTATTATAAACAATGAATGCCCTTTGAACTTTTTTCAATGTGGACAGATATTTTCACTTGTTTTGAGTATGTACCTGCATGTAGAATTCTGGATTATATCCCCATTCACCCAGTAAAAATTTGAGTAATTGCCAAAATATATTCTATAGTGGCTACATTTTTTATAATCCTATAAGTAATATATATGACTTCTAGTGTTTATTTCATGTTCACTGCCATTGTCTTTACATCTTACTTGGTGTGTGAGTGTGTGTGTGTATGTGTGTGTGTGTGTGTGTGTGTGTTATACTTGTGTATAGTATATGTCAGTGCAGTGTGTGTGTGTGTATGTGTGTGTAGGTATGTGTGTGTGTGTGCATATAAGTGCCCTTGGATGTGTGCATGGGCCAGAGTAGGATACTCCATGTCCTCCTTTATCACTTTCCACTGTATTCCAGTGAAGTAAGGTTTTCCATGGAATTCAAGGACAAGCTAGTACCTAAGAAGCCCCAAGAGTCTTCCTGACTCCCTCAACTTCCTCTGGCAGTAGAGTTACACGCATTCAAACCTGTGCCTACATTTTATATGTGTTTCAGGGATTTGAGCTCAAGTATTTGTACTTCCAAGAACAAGTGCTCTTTATCCACTGAGTCATCTCTTCAGCCCCTCACAAATGTATTTTTGTCTTAATTATAGCATTCTA
>CM052703.1:8818775-8953775 GCA_028551405.1 Uromys caudimaculatus
TCTTTGGGTTTAGGGGAGTCTTTTTATTAGGTATTGCAAGGTTTGTGTCCGTCTGTTAGTAGCAAAGCTCTGACGTCACATTGCTCTGGGTTAATATCAAAAGCAGTTATTTCAGAGATGTGCTTTACTCTTGTGTGCCTTTATAGCCCTAAAAATATGATAAATGTATAAAGTAAATAAAATGGAATATTTTGATAAAAATAATATGCTGTGGAAGTTTGAAGTTTTGACTATTGTGTCTTGTTGTTTAAACACGGTCAAGAATAATGAATGCCAATGTCAAATTCTATATCTTTTGTGTTTTACTTTTTATTTGCTAAAAATGAAATTCTTTGATGGATTTGAATTTTATTTTTGCTAGAGATGGTTCATCAGATTAAACTTATTTTACTTCAGCTTTTTCTGGGACATTTGTGCTTATTACAGAGTTCTTAAATTGGAGTATCCTACAATCTGATGATATTAATTAAGATATTTTAAATGACATGAATTAAATGTACTGTATTGATTGGTATGTTTATAATGGTAGAGAAAAGACCAAAATCAATTAATCTGTAAGAATTATTGCACATTTCCTAAAATATTTTGTGTTATGTAGTATATTGGATGAAACATGAAAGAGATATTTTCTTTTAAAGAGTTTACGGTTTAGTAGGAATAATTCACACATTTAACTGTAACTCATGATACAAACTTAACATAAAACACTGCATATAGGTGATGGAATAAAAAAGGTTCACTGAATATAAGAATAAACAGATCGAACAAAGGTAAGAGAAATGTATCTAAAAGTTCTGAGTTCCATGTTGGATCGCCTTCCAGATGTTACAGCATCCAGGTAGATTATCTGGAAAATACAGAGGGTAGCAATTCAGAAAGATCTGTGCTTGGAGAGTGATGTCCACAGAGGAGTAGGAATTGATTCTACACTTTTTTTTTTTTTTTTTTTTTTTAACTTAGAGGACTTTATCAGATCGAATCAACTCAAAATGTAAAGATCAACTTAAACTACTGGTTCTACTCAAATTTCAAACCTATGAACCAAGTAAACATGATCGGTTTAGGCTATGGGGTTTGTATTGAGTTGATATTAGATTGAAATAAAACATGGGAAAAGGACAAATAGCTGGTTGGTGTTTGTATTCATTGTACTTGTATTATATTGCTATAAAGAGACACCATGATCATGGTAAGTCCTGTAAAGGAAAACATTGAATTGTGCGTAATCAATATAAGTGTGGCAATTTAGTTAGTGAGCAATTAATTAATAAATAATGTTCCCTTTCATTTAAATATTTAAATCCTAGAGAAAATACTGAAATCGATGATGGGAAGTAGATGGATCATTTAACTTATTTCTCAATTACAGCTGACATGTGAGTTATAAAATTCTCATGTCATAATTTTATGACCCACTTTGCAGCTGTGCTTATTGTTGTAATAAATAAATGCTTCATATCACCTTATGAGAACAGCAATGAAAATTTTGTTAGAAATCCACATACTTTTACAATGCAAATAACCTAAAAGGAATACAAGGGAAAATTTTAATCCAACCCAAGAATCTGTCCACTTTTGGCAAAAACCAACAACAAAAATGCAACCTGAGAAGTAGGTGATATTTAGCTTTTTCCAAGTATTAATTCTTGAGATTATTAATAATTAACACAATCCTTCTAATACAGACACAATAAAATTCTTTGTGTATGTTTCCCAGCAACAAATGAGAGCTACCATGTATGACACAAATGAGTGATCAAGTTACTACCTCACTCTCACTGAAGTCTATAGTTCCCCATGGGTAAAGGAGAAATATAAAATAACATATTTTGTGTCTGTATTCATATTTTTAAGAATAGTAGTGGGTTTAGTTTAAGAAAACACAGGTATTGTTCTATTGGCTTTCAGATGAGTTAGTCCGACAACAGAGGCTACTTGAGCACCAGCATTTCTTAGTTCTGTCCTAAGGGATTATGTCATCCATCAGTGACCCAGTGTGGGAAGTGTTTCAGACTTAGAAGAGTATAAAATGTTGTAGACATATTTCTACCCATTTATTTCCCTTGGGTGTTGTAGTCTTGACTAATTTTACACATGAATACTCTTTGGTCTATGTTTTTTTCTTTAAAATGATCTAGATAATCTGAGTTTTATAAACTGAAGGACTTCAGGATGGAGTCAGCCAAATACAGGCAAAGCAGACACTGGAAACTGCATGACTTGAACAACATGGTTTAAGCTACTTAGGAAAGGCTTTGAGTTTCTGTGTGTGTGTGTGTGTGTGTGTGTGTGTGTGTGTGTGTGTTTATAATAGGTAAGTGCAGTTTTCTTTGAGACAGTATTTGTGAGACATGAAGAGCATAAAAGAATATACCATATACTTAAAGGTGGTGAGCAGAGAAGAAAAGAGTCTCTTATGTAAGTGACTTCATTTACAAAAGGAGAAAGCAATTAGTTTGAGCCCAAGGGGAAGATGATGGGAAGACTTCACAATGTGGTATTCTGCAGGTCTAGAGAGTTCACCACTGACATTTCATTATTTCCTGAACACTAGTCTGCAACAAGAACAAAACAGACTTTAACATTAGATCTATGAAGAATGAAGTTGGACTAATCAATTGTGTTTTAAAATTAAAATAGTAAACTATCTTAAGATGTTTATACCGAATGTCTTTGGTTGTTTGAAAATTAGAATGTATTAAATTTCAGTTGTATTGGATTGAGTCAAGAACATAAGTCTTATGACAATTACCAGAATTAATTTCAAATTGGGTTTCATTTCCTGATTTTTCTTTAACATTCCTCTGATTTCAGTGTACATATTTATTCATTGCACTCAGATCTCTTGGAGGAAGTTTATTAAGTACAATACTTCTGAAGAAGAGACTATTACTGTGAATAGTAATAGCAAAACCTTTTATTTGCCACATGTAATTGTCTCGTCTCAGATGCTTACTGCTGATTAAGCTTACCCTGTCTAGTTCTTTCTGAGTGTGGCTGGCTGGTCAAACTCGTGTGTTGTGGCTCAAACTCCTCTCCAAGTTGATTGATTCAAACAGCTTCTATCAGCTTCTCACTGAATTGTTCTGCATGGAAAACCTGACTCTGAATTCCATGAACTTAACTGCACTGACTGCATTAACTGAACGGAACTGCATGAACTCCACTGCATTGTCTGAACTTAACTGAACTGTCCTCCATTCCTGACTCACTCCGTGCTGCTCATTTTTGTTCTCTCTTTCCTGTGCTGTTCTCCTGACAGTTGGTTGTATCCTATCCTGACTCATTCTATCAAATCTTTCTCTGATCTTTAACTTTGTCCGCTCACCAATTAGACATTCCTCTCAAACATGGAAGCTTACTTCTATAAAATAAGCTTACTTTCATTGTTTGGAGTTAAAGGAGCATACTAAGGGCATTCTAAGGGTATTCCAGCAAGAGGGATTAAAGATGTGTGGCATGACTGCATTCCCGATCACAGAGACCTAGAAGGTCTTTGGATATGATCCCTTGCCAGAGCAGCCCCATATGCTGGATTAAAATTCCTCTACATGTTTGTTACATTTGTATTCTATTTTGGCGATGAAAATCTTCTTTTAGCCCTTCTAGTTTTAGGAAGGCGATTTTGGTTTCAATGTGCATGTAAATAAATGGCTAATTATTCAGCAAGTCCAAAATTACTCAAAGTGATTTAGGAGCACTCTTTATAGAAAGTAGGAGAACGGAATTATTTACTTGTATCCTGAACAATAAACACAATAAAGAGTAAACAAACAGTTAGTAGCAGGGGGGTTCTTTGTTGATAGAAAGCACAGAGGACTAGAAAGCCCATTTCATAACAGCCTTTCTTCATACATCAAGTCTTGTGATAACACAGCTCCTATCCTACTCAAACTCTGATCATATTTTAAAATGCTTAATAACACATGCCAACTACCATATTATGAAGGGAGAATGCTGACATTTTGCCCTTGATGCTGTTTTTGTTTTCTACTTCTTCATACATATTTAACCAACAGACAAATCTTGAAGCTGCCTTTGACATGATTTGCAATTTCCTAGTTTCAGTAGCTGAATCTTTACAAATACACATTTAATTTTTGTTCCTTATGTTTGAGTCATACTTATTACAAATCCCCTATTTTGTTTCCTCTACAACTTTCATCTCACAGCTATTATTTTTGTCTTAGTTTTAGAAATCAAAAACTCCACTTGTCAGGCACATTTGATAGCGCCCCATGTCAGCCTCCCGTTGTAAGTATTATTTCATCTTTCTGGATCTAAATGAATCTTTTGTTTTTTTTTTTTAAATATTTATTTATTTAATGTATGTGAGTACATTGTAGCTGTCTTTAGATATATCAGAAGGGAGCATCAGACCCCATTACAGATGGTTGTGAGCCACCATGTGGTTGCTGGGAATTGAACTCAGGACCTCTGGAAAAAGCAGTCAGTGCTCTTAACCGCTGAGCCATCTCTCCAGCCCCCTAAATGAATCTTAAGCCTAATTTAAACTAAAAAAAATTCTTATGAATTATGTAAAACCAAAAGTGTTTGTAAATAAACTAACTATAAAAAGTTTTCAATGTTCATCATCATAATTTAATGTGTTTTAGAAAACATTCCATAGGATAGAGTTCAATAGCATTTTTTTAAAAGATGAAGGCACAAATATAAAATAATACAGTTAACTATAATTCAGAAATTCTGATTCTAAATCTTCATTGTTTTCCTTCCCATGTTTTACACTTTTGTCTTTATCATTAAGCCTGAACTAAATAATGGCTTTAAAAGATATTCAGTAATGAAGTGAATTCTTCAGAAAAAGAATATAGTCTGCATTCAGTGGTTAATTAGTAAATACTGCTTGCAAGGAATACAAAGGTGAAGCAAACCCACAGGTTCTCTCTGCTATCAGAGTGTTCCCTGATAATGTCATGTAAATAGACAAGCTCCAGAGTTAATGTGTAAGCATACTTGATGAGCATACAGGGTAATGGGGGATTATAGATAACAATAGTGATTATCTCACTTGCTCCAGGAGAATTAGTTAGGGCTTTACTATGGACTTTACAAGTTTCTGGGATTTGAAAGATTAGTAAGGGATTACAGGGTGAATAGAGATAGCTGATCATTTGTAGCAGGAAGAGAAGTAAGCTCAAAAGACAGTGTTGAAATTTTACCCATCCACTGTAATAACAATGACCACACTTATGGTGTCTTGTATTTAGTGATCTGATGGAGAAGTATTTTATTAGGAGCAACTAAAGACACAAGAAAGAAATTGTGATTCCAGCTTAGGTATTTGTTCTTTATTTAGTATTTACTCTTAGTTTTCATCAAGGTAGCTACGATATTTCTTCACATAGGTAATGGTTGTTAGAGTAACAGTTAATGATGGCGGTTACAATTTGGGATTCTATGGTAACTTAAAATTATATTAATCTCTACAAACTACAATACTGACTATGTGTGACTGTCTAACAATGATCTGGGCCAGTGCCAGTCAGGACTCAAATAGTTCAGCCCTTTAGGTAAAAAGCAACAAGCAGGCTTCTCTAGAGCAGCAATCTGGCCCAGGTCCTGAGGGTTTTTCCTGTCATTCTCCTTCCTCTTTCCCTGAGTCTGTGCAAGAAGGAGAAATTGGGAAAAGGGGCAGAGCAGCAGCTAGGATTACAAACCCATCTTCCTTTTTCTGTGCTTGCTTTTCCTTTTGGGATTGACAGGCTTTCCAAAGATACATCTCACTTGCCTACATGGGGCTAATTAAAGCCTACCTGAACCTGTATGAACTAATATCTTCAATCTAATCTCAACAGGCTGCAGTCCAGGGATAGAGCTTCCAGATACAGATTAAATAAATTAATCAGAGAAGAAGACTTCTTCTGAGACCCAAAGGAGACAGCAGGCAGCCGGCTGCATCACTTGTGAGGGGTGGCACTGATCTGGCTTCCCATTGTCCTTGCCATTCCTTCTACTGAGATGTTACTCTTCTGTTTCTTCCTCCTCTGGAGTACCCACTCTTCCTGCTCCACAGACCTGTCTGAGACTTGCCTTTCCTGGTTGTGTTGTAGTAAATTTATTGAGGGGGGAGGATTTCTGCCCCACTGTATCCTGTTTAGTATCCTTGTAAATGACATACAGACATCAGATTTTAGTAATAAGCTGCTGACACTATGCTGGGCAGGTTCTGAGCTATTCTACCTTGACTAATCTGTTCATAACCAGATAAATGCTCTGCTAATTGCCAGCTGAATCTTGCTCTGTCTCATGTGTGTCCTCAAGCTGAGCCTCTGTTGGACGTGTGCTCATAGTCCATCCTATCTCATGGCACCTCCCTCCTCTCTGCTCCTTTGTCTTTCTCCTTGTGGTCCCTACCTGAGATCCCCTCACTCTAACTGAAGTTTCAAATTCCTCTCTCTCCTACCCAGTCACAGGCGTGAGCCTTGTATTACCAATCAACCTTAATTTGGGGTGCAGAACCCAGAATCTGAATACACAGTGTTCAAGACTAACCCCAACATGGTAGCACTGATTCTCCTATAGGAGAATTGAAGCTTCCTACAAACAATAAGACATAACTGACATCTATCAAGCATCAGCAAGCCTATTTAATGACACAAAAGGTATTAACTGGATGGGTTTTATTCTAGAACAATAACAAAAGTATCAATAAATCTGAAGACAGAAATCATTCATGTCTCTTCACTTGGCATAGGTTACTTGAGACACAGAGCACAACAAACCGGTTTGGAGTACTGCAAGTGTGAGGGTAGAGGTGATGTGTTGACATTAGCAAATTACTGGTTCAGGGAAGAAAATACGCACCAGAGCTTGCTTCTCTCTCTATCACTCAACCCTTCTGATGATCTACTACAGTACCTTACAGATCTATGTGAAATTCTATTCTAGAGTCCAGTTATCAGTGTCCTTCAGTGGACAAAATGCACATTTCCCCTTAGGAATAGACCAATCACAGCACCAGGAGTGACCCACTGAATTTTCCCCCTGTAATTTTCAAGTCCTTTTCTGTTGAACTTTTCCCTGCCAGCTTTTAATGGCTAATTAGCTCATTCACTATATAGGCTAAAATAAGTACCTTGTTTGAGAAACTTTTTCTATTTTCTACTTAATCTGTGAGATTAGGTGATTTTCCTCAGGTTTAAGGAAACACAATCCTTGAGAGAGGAAGAACAGTTTGTATGTCTTTATGCACTGTTATGAAATAGGATGTGGAACTCATTTTAATACCACCACTACAGAACTTAATTCATCTTTAAAAAAATTAGACCTTATTCATCTTTTTATTAATGATTAATGAATCATGGAAGATGAAATGTATATATTAAAATTGATCTTTTATTTTTTGTATTCTCCCCCTGGGAGAAGTATAGAACACTTACAGGTTTTATGTACTATAGAAAAATTAGGCTTTTAACATGGCAGATACTGTACATAATTTCTAGTGACTTTATAGTCAATGTTCTTCATTCCTATTGACCTGTCCCCTAGAACTATTGTCTCTGTATTGTTTAAGAAATAATCATTAATGAGGTTGTCTTAGTCAGGGTTCCTATTCCTGCACAAACATCATGACCAAGAAGCAAGTTGGGGAGGAAACGGTTTATTGAGCTTACACTTTCATGCTGCTGTTCATCACCAGAGGAAGTCAGGACTGGAACTCAAGCAGGTCAGGAAGCAGGAACTGATGCAGAGGCCACAGAAGATGTTTCTTACTGGTTTGCTCAACTCTCCTGGCTTGTTCAGCTGGCTTTCTGATAGAGCCCAAGACTACCAGCCCACAGATGGTACCACCCACAAGGGGCCCTCCCCCCTTGATCACTAATTGGGAAAATGCCTTACCGCTGGATCTCATGGAGGCATTTTCTCAACTGAAACTCCTTTCTCTGTGATAACTCCATCATGTGTCAAGTTGACACAAAACCAGCCAGTACAGTGGTTAAAGAAAATTTTTCACCATTTCTAAATAATCAATCATAAATAATTTTCATATTAAGGACAAATAGCTCCTTGTTACTGAGAAACTGTTATATGATGTATTTATGACAATCAAAGCCCTGAATTTTAAATGGCACCCATTTTATAGCCATGAAAAATAAGGTAAAGAACCATTGTAACAATGATTATTACAATGTAGAATTAGTAAAAGGAAGATTAAAACATAAAGCTGTCATATTCAAATGAGTATCCCCACTGTCAACTGCTCAGTACACAGAGAAACACATGTACACTGACACACTTAGACACACACACAAACACAGAGGACACTATTCCACTCATATACACAGAAACACACCGCTGTACATGTACACAAAATCATATATGTAATAGTGCCACACAAATATATACACAGGCACACATGTATACTCCCACACTGATACACATAAAAGAAACAAATATAGCACACTCATGGGTTGGAAAATGATAAATTAAGAAAACTTTAGGAGTTTTCAAAGTAAAGATAATATGCTTGTCATCGTAGAAGTGGATTACTAGCAGCGATATTAATGAGAGAATGATTTTGAAACCAGTGAAGTATAAATATTCAAAACCTGAGTAGGTATGTGTGACACCGTTAACAATTAACTAATGCTCATTTAGTGAATAACTTTAAGATGTTACATACTCACTTTATAGTACCTTAGTTAATACATATGCATATGTATAAATATATATGAATATATACATATGATATATGTATATATAACATTATATATCCCAACAAGTACACCCATCCTAAGGGAATTCAAAACTACAACGTTTTCCATCTTAAAGGATTTTTGTTACGGCTTTATCCATGGATTTTGTGTATAGGAAAAAATGCTTTGGTTTCATAATTACATTTCCACTGTAACTTGTAAAAATAAAGATAATTATAGAATTTAATAGAACCTATTATTTTCCTTAGCATAAACAAGGTATTTAATTCATTGTGGAAAGCTGGTTGGGATACTATTCTGTTGTCTCACAGCAGCAGAGCTATTCACTAACATTAGAGATCATTATGCACAGGCAAAATATATATTTCATAATTTTATTTTAGAACATAATTTTTAAGGATTTTTATCTTATATTATGGTGAATAAAGAAAGAGAGCCATCCATTTGCTTTACATGTTCAGTAAACACCAATTTTTAGCAAACAGCATGAAAATTATCATAATATTGCATTGTAGTTCACACTGTGATAAGTACATATATAAGAATCTTTTAGGAGTCATTATTTTCTATTTTTTCATGGATGATTTGTGTATGTGCATGTGTGTGCATGTGCACGTGTGTGTGTGTTTGTTTGTTTGTGTGTGTGATAAACAAAGAGAGAGACAGAGAAAGAGAGAGAGAATAGAATATTTCTCTCATATCTTGACATTAGTCTTAGATTATTGTTAAAAATATTAGAGAAAAAAATCTTATATGCTTAAATCCCTAAAATGCCTGAGATTTTTTATATGACTAAAATACCCCAGGTCAAAAGATATGATAAACATAATTTTATTCACACACCATGGTGTCATTATCATTAATAAAAAATAAAACAAAAAACGAACAAACAAACAAAAAATGTATTTTCGAATGAGTCCTGTTCAGGGGAACCTGCTCGAAATTTGCAGAAAATCGATTTGTCTTATTTGGGAACAAAGTTAAGTGCTTCCTCGAAAATGCACTTAAGCTTGATTGTAAAGCAAGACAGCAATGTAACCTACTTGACACAGTAAAGGAAGAAAGCATTCATCTTGGCTTTGATCAATTATCAGTATATTTTGCTTTTACAAAATTCTTTGTATTAGTCATAGTGAACAGGGCAGCGTAGACTATCTTTAATCACTTCTGCATTGAAGAGTAAAATTACCTTGCTTCTGAATATGTCATGCTTCCTTTTGCTTCTTGGAGCACAAATATGCTTTATCTCTCCTTTAAGGTTTAGTTTTATTTATTTTTTAATGGGAAATACATTCTTTAAATGTTTAAATCTTTAGCTATCCAATATATTTACCCATTATTTTGTAGTTCCAGTCATCAATTTTGACTCTTTTCCAGCTGAGTCAATGTGAATTACAGTACCTACGATCTATTTTTTGCATAAATTGTAATAGTGATGTTTTATTGAGTTTCAGTAATATGATAGGCATTGTGTGGGCTAGAACTTATTAAAGATACATAAAAAGAAACCAGGCATGAGTAGGAGCTGATGCAGTCGTGAGAAAGATGTGAGGAAAAGTAAAAATGGTGTGAGGGGAAGTGAACACTAAGACCCCAGGTAAGGAGGAAGTAACATTTTCCCCTACGGCAGGGTGGGATCTTTCAGTCTCCAAATAAAGGCACTTATGCAAATTTGCATTTGATGTCTTGAATATTTTAAAATAATTTTGGGCACTCTCTCCAAGTCATCAATATATACTCCTGAGATGCTTGGCCTTTCAGTGGTATATTTAAGTGAAGTTTAGAATATGATCCAGGAGATATTGGTGTAGTGCCTGTGGCTTTGAAATGTGATTGAGAATGAGAATATATAAGAATAAGAGAGCAATTATCCTGAAAGGATTGACTCAATTTTTAATATTAAAATTGGGTATAGGCACATGATTAGATATTAAATTGTAAGCACTGCCAAAAGTTAAATAATATAAAATCCTGGGACCAAATAAAATGAGTCATCAAAATGAATAATGAAGGACTCACGTTTAATTTGAGCAGGAGTTAGCATAACAGTCAATTCAAGCTTCCTCTCTAGTATGGAAAGAGCCCACCTACATTCATGATTAAAACTGTAATAAAGGTGGAACAGAAAAGATTGGATATACACTTCAGAGTTCTTCAAATGTTTCCATCTTATCTTTTGAGAATTCATTGTGTCATAGTTAACCCTTCCAGGGGAGTTTGGTTGCCATGACCAATAGTAAGGATTTGGGATTTACTACCTTGAGGTGGATGACAGTATTCTGTGATCTGCAGCGTCCTTCATAGTTCTTTTTTTTAATTTTAATTTTATTTATGTGGGTATTTTGTCTCCATGTTTGCCTGTGAATGTCTGGAATCCAGGGAAATCTGAAGCATGCGTCTGATCACTTGGAACTGGAGTTAGGGGAGGCTGCCATTTTGGTCCTGGGAACTGAGTCAGAATTCTCTGGAAGAGCACCCAGTTCTCTCAAGATCTGAGCCATCCCTGTATCCCCTGGAGTGGCTTTCATTATAAGGGAATGATATAATACTCATGAGCCAAGAACAAAAGAATATAGAAATCAAAAAAATAAAAATCTTATAATGCTATTAGTAATATTGGAAGAAAACAATTGGTATTTTATAAATTTTTAAAAAGCCTTAGATGAGTTCAATCATATATGCATCTCTAAAATTTGATTTTGTATGTGTGTGTGTCCATGAACACATGTGCCATATGTATATAGGTGCCTATAAGGGCCAGAAGAGTACATAGAATCTGTGAGCTGGAAGCTAAACTAAGACCCTGTTGCAGAACGGAAAGTGCTCTTAACCCCTAAGCCATCCCTCTAGATCTCCCCAGCCATTTTCAAGGACAATAGACAGTCACTTTCTCTTCAGAAGTTTTATAACAATTTGGTCTTGGGTTGATAAAATCGCTCAACGATGCTTTATGCCGCAGTTTTTTGTTTCCCTGGTGACATTCTTCCCAAGCAAATTTGTAGAATTTTGCTGGTAAAAGTTTATTAACAAGCTCCTGTGGTTTTAGAAAATGATATTAACTTGTCAAAGTATCTGTCATCTCTTGCTTCTGACATCTCCCTGAAAGAATTCAAAATATCTTAAGTCCCATCACAGCATGTCTTCTCTCTCAAGCTGATTACTTTTATGAATCTATAGCCACTTGGGAGAAATAAACGCAATTGACTGTTGAATTTTTTGTGGTATATCTATTTTTTGATCTTCCCTATGTGCTCCAGCTTAACTTTGATTCTAAGGAGTGTTCCTGACTCCGGTTTCTCTGCGTGGTCATGTTAAGTAGGAGAAATGACATCACTGTAAAAGAACATCAGGTGGATCCAACCATAACCTACAACAAATTCGTGTTGCTATTGCATTATTTTTACATGCTGTGACTCAAGCATAGGGCCTGGTGTATGCTGTGATTGTTATTTTAATGTCTCAGCCTTTGACTTCTTGTACTATGAACTGTTTCCTCGCTGCAGCTTCTTTTCATGTGTTATCTGCTGCTGTTTGGGAGCTTTGATAAAAAAAAAAAATCAAATGCCTGCTTCACTTTTTGCTTGAGCATTAAGGTTGAATGATCGTGCCATGGTTCTGAGATCATATAAAAAAAACTAGGCTGAAAAAAATCATGGATTTGATGCTTGTTGTGAATTTTATATTTTTCTTGTATATAATGTTCCAAGGTCAATAAATGTGGTGTTTTAACACAACTTGAAAACACAAAAAGGAGAAGTATAAAATATTGACGGGTCATAGACTACCCTATGTGAACATTAGATCAGTAACACTGGTGAGCATATGTAGCTCTGGTGGAGAAAGTTATTAATATTGCTTACATTTTTATCATTATAATTCAAACAGGGTCAGATGTTAAGCTCTGAGGTGGAGGACTGCTATATTTCTGTGTGGTGGTAAAGCTAATTCAAGAAACTCAGGTAAAGATACCTTTCTCTTGATAATTCATTTTGCCTCTCCATCTCCTTTTCCACCATCATGCCTCCTTCTTAAGATAGAATGTTGGCACACCTCACCATCTCCCTATTTCTCCATGGCTTCATCTACCCAGATACAGTAGATCATGGATTCATCATTTTGTCTCTGCATTGAAGCCATGTGGGATACTTAAAAGTATAGGCAGTCCTCTATGATGACCTCACAGAGTATAGAACTTTCCACCATTATATGACAACAGATGTGGAAGGAAAGAAGCAGATGATAGTGAGAAAATATCAGAAAACCATAATTAAAATATTAAGGGTACTTCGGGCATCTGAGGTCTGTTGATATCTATGTTCTGTGAGCCTTAGCTTCCCCTCTCCGACATGAGGCCCACTCCTTCACTGTCACATTCTTTAGGAGGATTTATATATATGAAGTGGTAGAGTCCATGTTGTGCTGGTTGGCTTTGGTCATCGTGTCACAAACCTAGACATATCTAGGAGAAAACCTTAATTGAGAAAATACCTTCGTTTTATTGGCCTTTAAGCAAGTGGGCCATTTTCTTGATTTAGGATTGGTGTGAGAGAGCAAGTCCACTATGAGTACTACCACCCTTGGGTAAATGGTCTTGGGAGATATAAAATGGTAGCTGAACTTAAACTGGAAGAGCGAGCCAGTAGGCACACCTGAGTGGGGAACAAGTGGGTCTCTGATTTTTTTGTCTATGCTTGGACCTTTTTGCTTTTGTTGGTTTGTCTTGTTCAACTATGATGTCATAGCTTTTGTTTTTATCTTATCACATTTTATTTTATTTTTAAAAATGAATGAATGAATGAATGAATGAATGGAAACATAAGGAGATTTATGATTCCATTTTTCAGTCCATTACTCTATATCTAACTTCTGAGGTTCTATGGATTGTTGCTTAGTTATCATTAAATTAGCAATTAATATTCACATATATGCAAATAATACTGTTTGTCTTTATGGGTTACCTAACTCAGCATGACTTTTTCTAGTTATATCCATTTACCTACACATTTCATGATTTAATTTTTTAACATATTAGTAATATTTCATTGTATAAATGTACCACATTTTCTTTATCCATTCATCTGTTGAGGGACATCTAGGTTTTCTCTAGCTTTTCAGAGTCTTATGAATGAATGATTTCACAGTAAAACCTCTTGAGCAGTTGTCTCTGTAATAGGATGAAGCATGCTTTATGTATATGCTCAAGTATGATAAAGCTCATGTTCAAAGCAGATCTATTTTGTTTTTAAAAAGAACCATCACATTGACCTTTATATGACTGAACAAGTTTGTAGTCCCACCAGCAATGGGTGCATGTTCCTTTTAGTCCACATTCTCACTAGCACAAACCATCATTTGTTTTATTGATCTTAGCTATTCTCTGTCTCCAGGTTTTTGTCTAATCTGACTTCTCTTCATGATAGCTTATAAACTGTAAACTGAAGAAAACGTTTTTCTTCTTAAATTGCTTTTAGTCATGGTTTTTCATCACAGCTATAGAAATCAAATTAAGGCACATGGTGAAAATTGTTTACCACTAAAATCTTAGGTCTCTATCTGTGTATGTGCCAGCTGAGCCACATAATCGTGCATCCTGTATCTATTTATTCACCTACTGTTACCTATCTGCCTGTCATCTTATCCATCATTCTTTGATGTACTGCTCTAGTCTTCCATCTCTGGATGCCTATGAATCCTGCTTATTCGAGCTCATTCTAAGCAACATGCTACAACTATTAACAAAATGATAGGTATAATTTTAATTTCTCTGTTTACCTGTTTTTCACTTTTCATCAAGGAGAGAAAAACATCTACTCAATGTCTGCACCTTTCCCCTCTTCCTGCTGTGTGGGGCAACAGTGTAGGGATTTCCTAAAACCCTATCATTTTCACATTTTTAATTAATTATTGATCAAATAAAAATTCTATTAGTGAATTATGGATTTTATTTCCTTCATCTGCTGTTTGTCTATAAAGATTATTGTTAGATTTGATAATAATTACTTTCTAATTGCTATGTTATGGCATTAATTGATAAAGCAGCAAACAACTAACTACTTTATTCTGTATAAGTCAAATCTTCATAATCACACTTGGCCTAGAGTTAGATTGAAGTTGTCTATTTCTCAACATTCACAATCATAATTTTTTTTAACACAGATTTAAGAGGGCTCTTTGAGAACTTAGATGTCTTTAAATTCTTCCTCCGAAATAAAATGACTACTTAGTTCCCAAAGATTCCTTTTCTTGAAATAGCAGTTGTCATGGTACTCCCAATTGGTAAAAGGCTTACCTATTGGTCAGGACACTGATGTCTGTGAAGTGGATTTTATAAGCTGCTAGTTTTGCATCATCTTCAAGGTAAAAATATATTTTCATTAAAATAGAAAAAAGTAGTATCACAGATAGCCTGGAAAGACAGAACATTTTAGCATTTATTTCATTAATTAAAGGGAAAATAAGACTCAAACTAACACAAACCAAAACAAGAAAACAAAACAAAACAGAACAAAAGAACATGGCAAACATTAACTTTGATTTGATTACAAACTGTTCTCGTATAAGAAGCCAAAAAATAAAAGATTTTCAGAGTTCTGTTTTGTGCTTTATTTCAGGACTAGCCAGCCCTGTGTTACAAACTACTGATCTCCATGTTTGTCTCGTTGTAAAGTATAATTTTGTTATGTATATTTGAGTGGTTTTGGTTTTCATTCTAGCAGATTCACGCTATAAGAATAAGAGTACATAAGACCAAATCCTCTATGCTCGCTATTCATCTTGTATCTAGGCTGTACTCTTTAATACCTCCATCTTCACTGTGACATTACTATTATTATTATTAAATTATTTTAACCTATCTCTAACTATTTACCATTCATGTATTACTTACTCAAGAGACAAAAGTAGATCACAACTGAGCGTGTTAAATTTCTGTCAACATAGTCTAATAACTCATTCCTCTACACATGAAGCTTCCCTCATTTCCTTCAACAGTTAAGATAGAGGCCACTCTAGACACATTTCTAACACCTCCCACTTAGATCTAAGAACAATGTACTGTATTGCTGCTTTTTCGAGAATATCTTGAAAGAAATATTCTAGATATGTGAGAGATATTTAAGTATGATCTGAGGTAAGGTGAACACACTCTCTCATGCTCTCTTTCTCTGGAGATATGCTGCCAGGTTTCCAGTGATAGTTTTCCTATGAGCCTGTCCAGGGACCTGTAATCTGCTCTTGCCTGCAAGGATGGCCCTGGGCTAGACAGTTAATTCAATAACTTTTATAGCAACTTAAAAGAATGAAGAAAATCAAAGAGAACTTTGAGAATTCATTTCATTCAGCAATAGACCATCATTTAATTAATTTGTAAGAAATTCAAAAACAATAAACTCTATGAAGTCTGTTATTTTTTAAAAAATGAGAAAAAATTTAATTCTATAAATTATTTACAGCAAAATGGAATGAGGCCTTGACAATTTCAAAGTTCCGTAAACAAATACATTTATATTTTTAAAATGTTCATTAGATAGCCAGGAGGTGGAGACACAGGTCCTTAATCTTTGCATTCAGGAGACAGAGCAGGCATGAGTCTGTGAGTTTGAGTCCAGCCTGGTCTACAGTGAAAGTTCCAGTACAGTCAGAGCTACACAGAAAATCCCTGTCTTGAAAAACAATCAAAAAACAAACCAAAAGCAAAACCAAAAAAACCCAAAATAAACAAACAAAAAAAACCACCAACCAACCAAACAAAAAAAAAAAACAAAAACAAAACAACAACAAAAATCCCCAAAAACAAAAACAATGAAAGTTCTTTGGTTTAGAATGCCGATTTAATGTATGCTTGTTTTGTACTATAAATCTGCTCTTGCGATAGATAAGATGTATTTACTGCAACTCATATCCTACCTCAGCTCCATTTGTTCATTTCCTTTCTATTTTCCTAGTAGGGTAAATAAAATAGTTTTTAAGTTTAAAATCTTTTTTTAAAAATAATTTTACTCATTTTTCATCTTGATCACAGCCCCTATTACCCCTTCTCCTCCCAGTCCCACTCTTATAAACCTCTCTGCCCATCACCTCTTCTCAGAGAAGGGAAAGCCCCCCTTTGGGTACCACCCCTCCCAGGGACACCTAATCCCAGCAAGACTAGGCACATCCTCTCTCACTGAGACCCAACAAAGTAGTTCAGGTGGGAGGGGAAAGAAGCAAAAGCTGATGGCTGGGAACAGAGACCGAGACAGCCCCTGCTCTACTTGTTAGGGGACACACATGAAGAACAAGCTGCCCATTTGCTACAAATGTGTAGGGGGACTAGGTTCAGACACTGCATGCTCCCTGGTTGGTGGCCACGTCTATATGAGCCTCCATGAACCCAGGTTAATTGATTCTGTAGACCTTCTTGTTGTGTCCTTGACCCCTCTGCCTTTCTCAATCCTATCCCCCACTCTTCTACCTCCACAAGACTGTCCAAGCTCCATCTAATGTTTGGCTGTGGGTCTCTGCACCTGACTTCATCTGCTGCTTCATGAAGGCTCTCTAGAGACAGTTATGCTAGGTTCCCCTCTGCAAGCATAGCAGAGTATTATTAATAGTGTCAGGTGTTGGCTTTCTCACATGGAATGGGTCTGAAGTTGGGGCAATCATTGCTTGGCTGTTCCTTCAATCTCCACTGCACCTTTATCCTTGTCCATCTTGTAGGCAAAACAAATTTTGGGTTGAAGGCTTTGTGACTGGATTGATGTCCCTCTCCTTCCTCTGGAAGTCCTACCTAGCTCCAAGAGGTGGCCACTTCAGTCTCTATATTCCCCTCTGGTAAGAATCTCAGCTACGGTCACTCTCATATACTCAAAGTATCCTCTTCAGTCCCAGGCCTCCAACTAATCCTAGTGATACCCTGATTGATTTCCATTCTTACACCCAGCTGTCTCCTTCCCCCCTCCCAACACCTGATCTAACATTATGTTGGAACACCCTGTTCCAACATTAAATTAAATAGAGAGAAACTTAAAGCCATCTCACTAAAATCAGGAACAAGGAAAAGCTACCCGTTCTTTCCCCATCTAATCAATACAGTACTTGAAGTTCTAGATAGACCAATAAAATTAAAGAGTTCTATAGGATAACAAATGAGAAAGGAAGAAGTCAAAGTATCACTACTCCCATGTAATATGAGAGTATACATAAGCAACCCCCAAAAGTCTACCAGAGAACTCCTACAGCTGATAAACACCTTCAGCAAAGTGACTGAGTACAAAATTAACTAAAAAAACAAAAACAAAAAACAGGAGCCTTCCTTTATATAAATGGTAAATGGGCTGAGAAAGAAACTAGGGAAACAACACCCTTTATAATACTATAAATAGTATAAAACATCTTTGTGTAACTCTAATCAAGCAAGTGAAAGACCTGTATGACAAGAACTTTAAGTTTCGGAAGAAAGAAACTGAAGAAGATATCAGAAGATGGAAAGATCTCCCATGCTCAAGGGTCAGTAGGATTAATATAATGAAAATGGTCATCTTGCCAAAAGCAATCTACAGATTCAATGCAATTCCCATTAAAATTCCAACATAATTCTTTACAGACTTTGAAAGAACAATTCTCAGCTTCATATGGAAACACACATAAAACAAAACAAAACAAAACAGGATAGCTAAAATAATCCTGTACAATAAAAGAACTGAGGAGGTAGTACCATCCTTGATCTCAAACTGTACTACTGAGCAATAGCAATAAAAACTGCATGGTATTGGTATGGAAACAGACAGGTTGGACAAGGGAATTCAATCAAGACCCTGAAATAAACCTATACACCCATGAACACTTAAGTTTTGACAAATAAGCCAAAATCATACGATGAAAAAACAAAATGTTTTCAACAGATGACACAAGTCTAACTGGATGTATGAAGGCTGAAGAATGCAAATCACCCTGCACAAAACTCAAGTCCAAGTGGATGCAATATAAAACCAGATGCACTAGATCATATAGAAGTTTAAAATCTTAATCACATGTTGGAAACTTTGTGTCTGTGTATGAATGTGGGTGTGAATGAATGTGAGTGTTTATGAATGTATACATGTGCAGATGTACATGACTTTGGGCATGGGAGGCCAGAGGAGGGTATGAGTATAGCGTGTAACTCTTGGCAGGCAAACAAGCAAACAAACAAACAAATAAATGATATTCCCCTGTCTTTATCTCACAATAGCACTGGACTTTGGAGCATACTTTGCCATGGCCAGCTTGTTATGTTGGTTCTGGGAATACAAACTCATATTTGTTCTTCGTGCATTTGCAAGTACTCTTAGCCAAGGAACCTTCTTTCTAGTTGATAAAAAATGGTTTAATAACTAGTAAATATTTCTATTACTATAAGTCGTATGTTGATCCCTGTAGAGCCTAAAATTAAGGTGTGATCGTGTTTCTTGTCTTGTCACTTGCATAGTGTTTAAACTGACATTTGAAAATTACCACGGAGATTAGTATAATGTGAATAACAATGTTTTTTTCTAAGTAGGTCCACCTAAATCCTGAAAATTACATATTCAGGTTTTATTTCCTGCTGAGAGATAAATCATAAACTTTCCATTCTATATCCAAGTACCAGAATCTCCATCAGTCAGAGTTCAGATGTGTATTATCATCTTGTATATTTTGAATTTCATTTTTGTTTACTCAACATGCTTCAGTTCAATATGATCCTGTAGAGGTCATGAGAGGTCACAGATTGCACTGGAGAAATGAGAAGGAATGCTAATCACAAAGAGTTGCCTCATCAATGGAGGAAATGAATACCTTCCCCCTCCTCCCCCCGAAAGGCTGTGAGTGGATGTTAGTAATTACCTAGTGACCTTTGCTATCTGTGCATCCAGCCCTCACCAAGATTTCCCAGAATATTTATCCCAGACTCTCCCTCCCTAGACCTTTCTCATTAACTTTGTTTATTAGTCAATAGAACCCAATTAGACAACACGAGAGGTGTCACATGTACTATATAGCTTGCTAACCCTACAATGGTCAGAAAACAAACCAGATGTTAGGCATTTAAGGAATAGAACCTATTTTCATGGTAGATGCCACATGTACTTTACAAAATGTTTGATGTAGTCATGTCTTAAGCTTTATTGTGTACATAGGACTTAACTAATTGATACCAGGGAATTTTTTTCAAAAAGTATTCTATGCTTAAATACATCTAAAGTTAGCTGCCTGGTGTCAGACTCCAGTAGTTTGAACTGGATAATTCCATCATGTTGAATGTGTTTTCCTTCTTGTCTTACACGGATTTGTTTTCATGCCCATCCTGATGCTTTGATGCTTACAGGATACCTGCAGTACCCCTCTTAAGAACAGACTATCTCTGGAATAATTTTAAAAATTGCAGGACTTATGGGAAGAGTTTTTTGAAAAATGATCATTGAATTGGGGGAAAAAATGGCAGAATGGAGCAGGACACACAGCAGAGAGTAGAAGAAATAGAGCACGTAGGGGCACATAGTCGGCCAGCACAGAGGCCATGGAGATGTAGAACAGTCTTTGGCTGGAGACTCATGCCCCAGGCTAACAATCACTCTGACTCTGAGCAATAGGAAGATATCTGAGATGAGGAATGGCTCATTTTCTGAATTAAGCCTCCTCAAAAGACTTTGGTAGAGGCCAGGTTGATACACCGAATCTGTGCTGCCAAAGGCTGCCATGGTCGGGGAAACTTCTTTTGAAGTCATATCCAGGACTGCAGACTCCAAACTGAGACTGAGAGACACTAAAGGCTACTGTGACAGCCAATCCTCAAAGGAAACAGTCCAGACAGGAAGCTATTGAATAAAGTCCTTTATTGTGATAATGATAAAGATACTGAAATGTAACTCTTCACAGTTGATAGCTTCTGCCAGTTAGGTGGGAAGGACTGTTTTCCTCAACAGTTGACCGCTGGAAGTTTGACCATGCTCCAATGCATATATGGACAGCACAAATTGAACTTGGTTTATTTTATTTTCTGGGTTTTTTTTTTGGGGGGGGGGGGCGTGGAATAGGCAAAGTCACAAGGGTGACATTGTGGACCTGGGAGGAATGGGAAGTGTGATTAGGGTGCACTGTATTCTCAAATAATTTTAAAAAGTATTATGTTGGGGGAACACACAAACAAACAATAAGACAAAAAGTGAAACATGAAAAAAAAAAAAAAAGAAAGAAAGAAAAGAAAAAGAAAAGTACCTGGAAGCAAAACAAGAAAACAACAAATGAAAGCAAAACAAAACTTTCTCAAAGAGTACTGGTATGGATAAAATAAAATCTCTGATCTTCACATCTATAAGTTGAAAATGAGTTGATCTGCCTAAAGTTTAGAAGACATGGCTCCCTAAAGATGTGCTGGGAGCAGTAGAAATAAAGAATTTTCCTTGGCTTAGCTAACGCCATTTTGTAGTAGCTATAGGCCTAAAGCAGCTATGGGCCTAAGCTTCTGTTTAGATTTCTGTCTCCTAAGACATGAATTCTTTCCCAGAAATCAGGTGACCCTTCTGCGGTTAGGCAGTTAGCAGATATTAGATAGTTGCCATGGTGATATGTTCTGTTGGCAAAGTGTTCTGTTGTTTTATGCTCCTGTTACTATGTTACTTTGTATAAGCTTCCTCCTTTTTTATTATATAACTCGGTTGAGAAATAAAATTTTTTGGAGCTTGATCAGACACTTGTCTTACTCTCACTCTTGTGTCTCTTGTCTCCTCATTTGTCCTCCCCTCCTTAGGTCTACGTTGAAGACCCCGTGGGCAGGGGCAAAGATGCACATGCATAGATGTCAGAGAAGACAGGCTGACACTCTGACTCTCAGTATTCTTGCTGTCTTAATATGTAGAATTGTCTCTTTTATCTCAGATATTTGAAAATGTTTCTCAGGTTTTGGAAATTCCTCTTTTTTATCTCTCCTGCCTGTTAATTTCATCTTGTTACTAAAAATATTTTACATTTTTCACAAAACACATAATATGTTAGCAATATAATGTAAGCAAATGTCAGTATACTGTAGTATTTGAATTTAATAGAAAATAAAGTACTTTCAAAGAAAGTTTTCTTGACATCTTGTTAAAATATAATTAATTACAGTTATACCAAATTTTCCAAAGGCAATTATTACAGCCATTGCAAAGTAGTCAAATTTTCAGCACAGGAAAAGATGAATGAATTTTAAATATTTTAATATATCAAATTATGAAGATATGTTCTTCCTTCTTTATGGTGATTGAAATATGCTATAGTAAGAGGAGATATAGAAGCTGTCTATATTTAAATTGAGCTAAAAGTTGTGGTTTTGATTGCCATAAAATAGATCTATGTATATTGGAGAGACAACTTAGGATTATCATTTTTTATAATGATAATTTAACCACATTGTGAAGTCAGTTCATGGCTGTTAAATTTACATACGATAAATTGACCAGTTTTAGATGCATAATTCTTAGGTTTTTTTTTTTTTTGGCAAATATAATTGATTGTGTCTCTATTGCTCCAAGAAGAAAACCAAACAAGCAACACACACACACACACACACACACACACACACACACACACACACACACACACACACAGTGCTAAAAAGAGTTTAGTTATTTTTTCCTTAGTCAATTTTTAAACAATTTTCTAATCTATATCAATGGACTCTTACCATGGAAAGGCTTTTGTATCCAGATTTGTCCCTTAGTATAATATTCTAATGTTTGTTCATGTCATTTCATATGACAATACCTAGGTTCTTTTTATTGCTGGGACAACTTTTAATATCCCGATTTACTGGTCTATTTAATTATATTGGAGTATATCTTGGTTATTTCCAAGTTAGAGCCACCATATATAAACTCTTACTATCACTTATGGACACATCTCCCTGTGGATATAATTGGTATTGTTAGTTGAATGGTATGGTGTTTTGAAGAGCTGAATTATGTCATAAAATAAAAATGAGCATATTCGACTTTTCAAGAAACTCTGTAAATGCTTTTAAAAGTGATTATTGCTATTTTTGTTTTTTATCACTAATGCACGGGACTTCCATTTTCTTTACTTTTAAAAATATGTAATTTCATGAGTGTGAGTGCAATGCCTGCCTATTTGTATGTAAATCATGTGCAAGCCTGGTGTATGAGGATATCAGGAAGAGGGCATAGGATTCCCTAGGAATGGACGCATCTGTGCTGGTGAGCAATTATGTGGTTTAGGGAGCAGAAGTCAGGTCTTATGCAGGAACAAGTGCTCTTAATCACTGGGCTCTCTCCCCAGCCTCTTCTCTATATTTTTTAATTAATATTTCACATTGTCAGTCTTTTGAATTTTACTCTTCCTACTAAAATTCATAGTAATTACTGATTTGTTTTTAAAATGCACCTAATTTTTCTCTTGATTTAAATATGCAGTGTGTATTATTGTTGAAATCTTTTTAACTAGAATTTCAGAATATTTGAGAGAAATGTGGAATGAAATTCAAATTTTCAAAGCCTTATTTACACACTTATTATTAGAAGTAAAACGATTTTCAAAATAAAAGAACATAATTAGGCCAAAATAGCCTGAAACGTAGAGCCAGATGTATTCTGTTGCATGAAACTAAACCTGGGAAATGGAAAGGCAGGTGGAAAGGAGCACTCTAATATCTTACAGCTCATCTAGAGATCCAAAATTCTGCTTAGAGGAAGAAGGGGCTGCCTAATACTCACATTCTTAGTAAATCCTCATTTTTAATACATGTACTTTGAAAGACTAAGAAGCGTGATGCTGAAGAGGGAAAGAAATGACTTGCTGCTTCTAAGAGATAGAAATGAAACATGAGACTGATAGATTTGTATCATCCTAAGGATAAATTGAATGCTCCTCTTCAGCATCACGCTGGGCCAAGAGGAAAGAGAAGCAGGGGAGTGAGTACATCTCTTCTTGCCCTAGCCCTCCTGGAGAGATCAGAGCCTCTGTTTCACAGGCCTATCTAAGTAAATACTGTGCTCTATCAACAAGGTAACAGGGACGGTGTGTGAGTAAGGGGGAAGGCTAAAGACAAGATGCACCTAACATTTTCTTTGCATTTATTTGCCACAGGCCAGCTGCTTTACATAAATTAGCACATGCACCAAACATGTTTCATATATTAACCTCCTTTTCTTCCTGAAGCTGTCAGTGAATTAAGGATCTTGGTAGGAGCCCTGTTTCACACAGGAAAGCAAGTAAATAATGGAAAGATTCCAGGGAGTCATTTGTTTCAGCCTACCTAGATGGAAAGAGGAAGGGCCAGGGTTTGAGCAGTGGAACTCTTCTCAGGTTCCTGTGGCATGTGCATGAGTATGTATATACACGTATATACACATATATATGCACACACACACACACACACACACACACACACACACACACACGTATGTATATACACACACACACTAAATAGGAACAAAGACCTGAACTCAATTTTATTGAATATTCAGGTCCTCAATTACAAGATAATTTATCTAATGTGGTGGCCTTTCGATTTCATTGAGTGCAAGAATCACCTTGAGCACGTGTTTAAGGTCACACAGCCCAGGACTCACACATTCTTACAGAGTGTGCAGATTTATTTTTTAAGATCCACAATCTTCTTACTTAATTTCTGTCCTTAAACTCTTTGCTTTTGGACCAAAAGAAAAATATATTTATTGTCAGAAGTCACTGACTACATCTCTCTAAATCAAGTTTACTTCATAAAGTACTAAAAGAGTCCCAAGATCTACTCCAGCACTGAGGGCTGGAGACATGGATGCCTGTGAACTTTGCTTTCTCCCTCTGTTCTGGAAGTCTTTTGAAATAATTTGTTGTAGGTGTTAACCACCTTAGAAGATATTACATGCTTGGAATCTTCAAAGCAGCATACTTATGTATGGATTTCATAATTAAAATTGTATGTTCATGAATCATTGAATAAGTGAAATAAAGAAGGCTTTACAGTATGAAAAATATTATTCTAACTGCCCTTATAGAAATGAAGGCATTCCTAAGTGAGATCTGATTCTCTAAATTTGACTATCACATTATTAAAACAATGAATCCCAAAGAAATAGGAATTACCAAGAAATCTAATGATGGAAGCAAAGAAAGTGCAAGGCAGAGGCTATACGAACTTAGAGATTTTCAAGTTGTCAGACCACCTTATAGGATGAGTGAGGGGTCCTTGCATCTATCACAGTCAGCAGGGAAATAAAGCGTGAAGAGGTAAGAATGGAAACTCGATTCTCCTGACTCCAAATTGGATCAGAGTTCCAGAGAGTCTGATACTGTGCAGTTTACTGCCAGCATATTTAAACACAGTACCGTTTGAGAAAAAGTTTTTTGTGTAATACTATCCTGAGTACACAAGGAGACATAATTACATAAAAACTCATCTCAATGTGTATGTCATTTCCTCCAAGAAGATGGCCTCTAGAGATAGGGCTACATATATTATCTTAAGGGCTTAGGGGAGGATCTTGCAGGGTCTTACAGATAGCATAGAGATCATTTGATCTATCAACAATCTCTATTCTTGGCTGAGGTAGGGGGATCCCTTGGATATACAGATAATGTAAGGGTTATTTAGACTCCTACCCATCCCCCATCTATTGTGACAGCTTTATAAGACCTGGCCCAGCAGTTAACACAGATCATCAGATTTTTAATCACCCTCAATTCACAGCTTCCTGAATAGAATAACAGGGCATATATCCTTCCTTTTGAAAGGACAGTCCTGTATCCTTAACATTTCTGGTTTCTCTTGTGATCTGAGAACTTGAGGATCTTCATGCACCTAACAGAAGAGACTGAAGTCCAGACAAAAATGGGTCAATGATTGTTAGGACCACCACTTATATAAACTGATTAATTATGCATGCTCTTTGATTTCTATTTAAACCTTGCCTTCATCTAAGGATAGAAGATGAACTGGAGGAGGAGTACTGGCTCTACTCTCTTCTAAATGTCACAATATTAAAGAATCTCTTTATTCTGCCTTCCACTCTCAATTTGGTTCTTTTAATTGGCTTACTGAGGACAGGTGGCCTAACCTGGCTTGTTGGGACATAGGCTGCAACCCCTAAGTTGGTTCACATTGTCTGAGGACAGTCAATAGATGTCTCACCCTTGATCTTACCTCAGAGATTGTGATCATGAGATTAATATCTTGGGAATTCTTGTGGAAGAATGGGGGAAGGATTAAGCCAGCCCAAGGTGTCGAGGACACCACAAGACCTACAGAGTCAACTAACCTGGGCACATGGGGGAACAGAACCTGAACCACCAACCAAAGAGCACGAAGAGCCTGGACCTAACAACTCTACATATTTGTAGCAGATGTGTAACTTGGTCTTCAAATAGGTCCCCTAACAATTAGAGTGAGGGCTGTCTCTGATTCTCTTTCTTGCCATCCAATCTCCTTCCTCTACTGGGGCTGCCTGGTTGGGCCTCAGTGGAAGAGGATGCACTTGGATATAAAGTGAATAAATAGAGTAATTAATAAATAAAACTCCTCTACGAGATCAGGCTGTCGGCAAACCTGCAAGGCATTTTTTTCCTTAGTGATCAATGGGGTATAATCTATAGACTGGTGCCATCCTTGGGCTGGTGGCCCTGAATTCTATAAGAAAGCAGGCTGAACAAGCTATCATGAGCAAGGAAGTAAACAATACCCCTCCATGGCCTCTGCACCAACTCCTGCCTCCAGGTTTGAGTTCCTGCCTTGCTGGAGTTCCTGTCCTGACTTCTTTTGATGGTGGAACTGTTACTTGAAATGGTGAGTGAAATAAACTCCTTTTCTCTCAAGTTGCTTTAGGCCATATTATTTCATCACAACAATCAAACGCCTACGTTCTATGCCTAGTTTGGACATTCGCTGCATTTTGCTGATTAATCACAAAATTGGTCATGATCATCATACAAACTTTTTTCTTTTTTTCTTGAATACAAGGTTGTGTGGGATCTAGATGGTCAGAAATAGTTTGTGTTTGGACCAACTAGCATGAGGAGCTGCATCTCTCCCACCATTTCCAAATTAGTTTGTTTTCAAGAAGAGAGAGAGAGAGAGAGAGAGAGAGAGAGAGAGAGAGAGAGAGAGAGCCAAGAGAATAAGCCAAATCACTTGCAGTCCTTTGTGTGAGGTTTATTATAACAGTTCCAGTAATTAATTCATACTTGACTACATGCTTTAAAATATGAATTTGCAGCTCATTCAATCAAGAAACAGAGTATTTCTTGCCCCTGCAATCTAGGTTGGCCTTTTGAATTGTATTGGAAATTAGAATGAGTAACGGTGACATTTTGCTAGTGCCAGGTCTAAGGATTAAGAGGCCTGTCACACTCCCACTAGCTCTCTGGAAAACCTGCTACCATAGTGTGAAAAGGCACAGGCTTGCCTGGAGGGTGATAAACAGGTCCTGCCAAGAGCAGCCATGCATAGCACAGATCAGCAGAATCATTCAGTTAATCCATAGATTTGGGACAGTACAAAAATGCTAATTGCTGTAAGCTATTGAGTTGTGGCTTAGTATGTAATGGCTTAAAAAGTGGTGACTGATACTATGCTTGCAGCCCCAGAGGTGACAGTCAAAATGTCATTTGTGCCTCAGTTTAATTGAAAAACACAAATAAAAAGCCAATGCAGATAAAAGTGTAATGTGATTAAATCCAACTCTAAATATGAGAAGCTACAAATCACATTATAGAGTATGTGGGTTCAGGGAGGCATTGTAAACAGGAGATGGTAATCAATTTAAGAGACTGTAGACTGTCTTTTTCTTCCCTCCTTTATTCATTATCTTCCTTCCTTCCTTCTTCCATCTATCCTGATATTCTCACTCTTTACTCCTAAAACTCATACCCCCGGGCACATCCTAGAGATGCTCCCCCTTCTCCCCTCCCCCTTCCCCTCCCCCTCCCCCCTCTCCACTCTCCCCTTCTCCCCTCCCCCCTCTGATTTCTGTTCACTCTCCTGGAACTCTCTTCTTGGCTCTACCTGTATCTGATCCTCCATCGCCCTTCCCATCACCCCTCCCTCCCAGTCCCCTCCCTCCATCCACTTCCAGTAACAGTTTTATTTCCCCTCTGAGTGAGATTAACATACCCTCCCTTGGGATCTTTCTTATTAAGCTTCTTTGGGTCTATGGATTGTACCACAGTGTATCCTATACTTTATGGCTAATATCCACTTATTAGTGAGTATAGACAATGTGTTTTATTTTGGGTCCGGGTTACCTCACTCAGGATGATATTTTCTAGTTCCATCCATTTGCCTGCAAGTTTCATGATGTCCTTATGTTTAATGGCTGAGTAGTATTCCATTCTGTAGATGAACCACATTTTCTTTATTCATTCTTTGGTTGAAGAGTATCTGGCTTGTTTCTAGTTTCTGGCTATTACGAATAAAGCGGCTATATACATAGAGGAGCAAGTGACCTTGTGGTATGGTAGAGCTGGAGGGAATCTACCTACAAGGGCATCTCTAGTTGAGATTCATAGCAGAGGATGGTATGAATTCTAAAGTGGCCCACTTCTATAGCAAGGTAGGACTACTAGTCAAGGGAAGAATACCAACCCACACATGAAACCTTTGACCCAAAGTTTGTGCTGCTTACCAGAAGTTCAGGGACAAAGATCTCACAGAAAGTGAGGGAATAGCCAACCAATACTGGCCCAAATTGAGATCCATCCTATGGACAAGAACTAATGCCTGATACTAGCGATACTTGCCTTTGCTTGCAGTCAGGAGGCTAGCATAACTGTCCTCTGAGAGGTTCTACTGAATAGCTGACTGAAAGGAATACAGAGACCTTCAACTATACATTAGGTAGGGCTCATGAAGTCTTGTGAAGGAGTTGGGGAAAGGTTTGAGGAACCCAGAGAAGACAGGGACTCCTCAAGAAGACCATTAGAATCAACTAACCCTTGGGGGCTCCCAGAGGCTGAACCACTAACTAAAGAGCATACAAAGGCTGGACCTAGGCCCCCCACATATGTATCAGAAGGGCAGCCTGGCCTTTATGCAGGTTCCCCATCAACTGTAGCAGGGGTTTGGCATTTACCTTGACTCTGTTGAGAGTCTATGGATCTTGCTCCCTTAATTGGGCTGTACTGACTGGTCTCAGTAGGGGAAAATTTACCTAGTCCTACAGTGAATCAAGGTATATTTTCAATTAAATTAAGGATTCATTTTTAATAAAAACTATGCTAGGTGTCTCTTGAACTCTTGCCAAGACAATTTTATGCACAAGGGCTTCCCACAAGACAACAATTGTTTAGAAAGAGCCAATGATTTGGATAAAGACTATGAAGCTCTAACAGACCCTTTTCCAGTCCATGCCAAAGAATTTCCACTTATGGGAATACTCCAGGAGGAAGAGGCTTCCTGTGCCTGTGTCCTGGGTACAGAGGGTTGACCTGTGAAACTTTCACTAAATCATGTGGAGGGAATGCCTTCCAACATGGAGGCACCTGCCATAAAGACTCTGAGCACCCTGAGCACCGAACTTGCAAGGTTCTGTGAAGCAGATCGTAATGAGTATGCTTCCAGCCCTTCTCACAATAGGGCTTTGTGCCAGGGTGGAATCAATGGCTACCCCTGCTTCTGTGGATACCAAGGTAGGCATTGTGACTTGGAAGTGGATGAAAATGTTTCTGATCCCTGCATGAATGAGGCAGTATGCCTAAATGACATAGGAAGTTACATGTGTATCTGACCTCAAAAGTATTTTGTTAGGAACTGTGAGTTGTAAATTGATGAATGTGAATCCCAGCTGTGTTGTCATGGTGTCAGGATGCTTTTGGAGCTTCTGTAACTATGCACGTGGATTCCTTGGAGACCACTGTGAATGTGCCATTCAGCCATGTCTCCATGGAGGTCTATGTGTGGACAGAGGAGACAACAACTACTGAATGGGGAGTGGATTCACAGAGACACACTGTGAGACATTGGTGCCTTATTGTTGGTCAAAATCTTGTCACAACGATACAACATGTGAAGTCACTGTTGACAGCTGTATTTGTCACTGCTGGCCTGGATACACAGGTGCCCTGTGTGAGACAGACATAAATGAATGCAGTAGCAACACCTGCCAATTTGAGGGCAATGTGCTGAACTTTCCTGATAGGATCAATAGGGACACATTGTAGGCCTGTCTTCCTCCTTCAGCTACCTTGGGACCTCAGAGTATGTTTGTATCTGTCAGCCTGGATTCACAGACAGGAGACTAGTATAACTGTCCTCTGAGAGGTTCTAGCCAGCAACCAACTGAAAGAAATGCAGAAGTTGGGGGATTGAGGAACACAGAAAGGATAGGTATGCCACGAGACCATCAGAGTCAACTAACTTGTACGCTTTGGTTTTCCCAGAGATTGAACCACCATCCAAGGACATAAAAGGCCTGGACCTTGGCTCTCTGCATATATGTAGCAGACATGTAGCTTGGTCTTCAAGTGTGTCCCACAACAGCTGAAATGGGGGCTTACCCGGACTCTGTTGCCTGCCTGTAGTTCCTGTTTCCCTAACTGGATTGCCTTGTCTGGCCTCGGTGGGAGAAAATGTGCTTAGTGATGCAGTGGCTTGAGATACCAGGATGGGTTGGTACCCAGGAGGAAACTCCCCCTTCTCAGAAATGAAGAAGATTGGGAAGAGGGACCATGTGAGCAAGGTACGGGGTGGGGGGTGTCTGGGATCAGGATTTAAAGTGAATAAATAAGTAAATTAATGGGAAAAAAACTAACAAAAATCATACACCTGTTTCTTCCCCAAGCAAAACCATAGAGACTACTTTATGTATTTTATAAAAATGTTTGTTCTTTCATATTTCAATATAATATTTTATCTTTATGAGTCAATATACTAATCTAAAGAGAACTGCTTATTGAAAATAGTTTTCTTTTTTAGAAAATACTAATGTAGACCTATTCAACCCACATAGTTTTATTTGGGGTGACATCACAATGAAACATGGAAATAAAACAAAGTACCATTGATTACAGTGATCCCACAAGGCTGTGGTGCTGTGTACTGTATGCCTGCAATTATACATTGCCAGACTTTTGTCTTTGCTCCCCACCACTCTTTCCATTAGATAAATGTATTGAGATTTAAGTGAAGGGCAAGATTTCATTAGATATTTCCAATGGTATTCTAATTATTAAAGATGGCCACTTCCTTTCTACACAATAGTATTGTAACTGACTTGATATTATTGAAGATTTTCACTAGGTAATACAATATGTGCTCAATCCTTGTGGTCATAATTACAATAGTAGGTATTTTAATTCCTCTAAAGGAAAATTTTTCATAAAGACGTTATCAATGTCTTCACTCAGTTTCTACACGCACACCTGATTTCTAATTACTGTATTCTTATTTACCTTTGTAAAGCATAACTTTAACAAAGTCAAGAAAATGCTTCATCTAAAGCGTTGTGCCATTGTATTTTAGGCCAGGTCAGAGTTATAACAAGGTGACCTTATTGCCTATGTAAATCACAGGGAAGGAAGGATCTGTGCTTTCAGTGGGAGGGTAATTGATTATGATCTCCTTAGTTATTTATTCAGGATCTCTTTTATACTAAGAAATAGGCTAACCAGTAAACATATGCTTCAGGTAGATTAGGAAACAGTATTTGTGAGGTCCCAGTGTGTGCCTTGTATTTGATGCATATCATTCTGTCTTTGAAGTAAACCTTATTATGCCGAGGATCGAAAACCCAAAAGGTTAGTTGGGAAGCTTAAGTGACTCATCCTAGATTAAAGTGTTAGGAAGCAGTATATCTAGGGTTCAAATCCAAAGCAACTACTTATAAAGCAGGGCCGATTTAATCTCCCCTCAATTGTTTGTAAATGCTGTTAGAGTCAGGTTAATAAGGCAGCAAATGATTAAGCAGTAGTAAAGTGGCATTAATTGGATATTTAGAATTCTATTTAGGAAGAACAAAGTACTTACTTAAAAGCTTGGCTCAGCAACATTTATGCATTGTGAGAGTCGACAAAAATGAAAACGATGTTCATTAAACCAAGATGGGAGACATAATCTGAGTGTGATTTACTCCTGAGAAATGGAGGCACCATCTCATGGGAGACTCTTTGATCCTCTAGTTCTTCCAAGGATTCCTAGCAGACTTTCACACTGATTCCTATGCTTTACATGTTAAAGTTGTATTATGAATATATTCATTGTGTTGGAGCTCTATGGCTTTGTATTTTGATTGGTTATAGTATTCTTTAATGGAATGTCAAATGTCTCATATTCTCTCTCATTTGAGGCTTCTGGCTCCAAATATTCAGATGTGAATATATTATCTTGGAGTAACTATAGAAACCAAAACATTGTAGTCATCCCTCATTAAGAAAATTCCTCTTTCAACAGACAGAGAGTGTTACAGATGGTGTCTTTCAGGAATTTCAGAAATTAATGCACAAAGTATATTCTTTCTTAATGATATAGAAATCATGATCATGACTTTCAAATAAAATACAACAGCTACTAAATCAATCCAAACAAAGGGTTAAATGGAGGAAGTATCTTCAAAAGCCATCAATACTATGTATAGACCTGGAGGTAGAAATCAAAGTAAATAAAGTCCCAGAACTCATATCGATCATTCAATCAATTTTCTATATCAGATACTTGTTTTTGCAACAGAAGAGGTAGCAAAATAGACTTAAGGAAGGAAGGGATAATTCTGGCTCACAGTTCTAGGAAGTCATCAATTATGATGAGGCATAGTGGCAAGAACTTGAGATAGCTGGGCACTCAGGAATCATAGAGGAATGTATGGTAGTGCTCTTCTGTGTTTGCTCGGTCTAATAGTTGAGTCATCCAACCTCAGTCAACCTAATCAAGAAAATTCTTCACAGATATTCTCAGAGACTCATCTCCAAGGTGATTTTGTATACTGTCAAGGTGAACATATTAGTCCTCTCAGGGCCATATCCTTTAGGATTTGTGGTGACTGTACCTGATACACTACATCAAGAGATACTGTAAAACTGGAGGTTCAGAAAGCAACAAATTCAGGACAACTTTGATTTTGTTTATTGTGTGGTGATTTACAAATCCATGTTTTCCAGATTTCCCTTCATGCTCCAGAAATCTCACAGAATGCCAAGGCTCCAAACTCTTATGACTTTCTATGTCAGTGTACAATAGCTGTGCATATGAACCCTTCAGAGTTTCCCTGAAAAGAATGGCCATCTCACATTCATTCTGAGTTAACTACTGTTTTGGTCAGAAGACATGGGATTATACCTCAATCTTTTGGACATTTTCATTAATGTAATTTTTAAAATATAGTTCTTGATCTGATGATAATTATTTCCTCTAAATTTAACAAATAATTTTAAATGAATGAATCATTTTAATGCTTTTAATGTCAGCTTAATTGATGAAGTGATTTACTACATTATATTATTTCATATATTAACTCTCATTCTCTAAATAGAGTGAGTGTCAATGTAAATGAACACACCATGTCATCTTTATCTTCTTGATGCTGAGTCGGTTAGTGACTCAGTCACTGATAGCATCCTTTTATAGAATGTAAGAGGTACTGCACTAGGTAATCTAATTCAAGTAATTCTACAAATGATCATTGAGTGCCCATTGTCAGATATTCAATTAAGAACTAAAAGAATAAAAATTAGTAACACAGTCTTGCTTTGGAGGAATACAAAGTCTAGTATTAAAAAAGGACTTGTGAGAATATATGTGTGTGTGTGTGTGTGTGTGTGTGTGTGTGTGTGTGTGTGTGTACATACATACATACATACATATAGACAGATCACATATGCATTTTAGTTGTGATGATATACATCTTTACTCTCGGCAAATAAGAGGCAAAGTGGGTAAATATCTGTAAGTTTAAGCCCAACCTCGTCTACATAGTATGTTATAGAACAGAAAGGGTTGCATAATCATAGTGAAACTATATGCTAGTGTACCAACGACCCAATGTGCAGGATGATAATTTGCTATCTTTAAGTGGTGTTTATACATTCTCATATATAACAAAATATCCTAGGCTTGGTAATTTCTAAAAAACATCTTTATTTCATGAAGTTATGAATGGTGGAGATTCCAATATCAAGGTAGAAGCAGTTTGGTGTCTAGTGAGGGCCCAACTCTTCAAAGATGGTCCATTTTACGTGTCCCCACATGACAAAATGTGCAATGGCGATGTCCAGGCTATTTTGTAAAGATACTACTCATAGTCATTGGGGTGGACTTGTGGGATTCAATTACCTGTAAAGGCCACACTCCTTAACATGTTCACGTTAGATATCAGCTTTTAAAATCAGAATTGAGAGGATTTATCAACATTCAGAACACAGGGTCAGGGGCAGAGCAGACATACAGAAGAAGGCAAGCTTCAGTGCTGATGAGTGAAAGACAATAATTGATTCTATACAACCAATACAATACCTTTCTTAAAGGAAATTAGATGTGATAAAGAAATCCCCTGAACTAAGGGAGGAGACAAAGGGACAAAAACCACCGGCGCAGCGTTGGCAAGGCAGCTTGCTTGGGTGAATGGCAATGACTAGGCAAGTTAAATCAAAATTCTGAAGACACATATGTAGTAAGATGAAAAATATTAATGATTAAGTATTAATTAATAACTATTAATTAGCTATATTGGAAAGGGGGGTTAAAATAAAGAATAGGTTTCAGAGAAAAATCAAATTATTCAGATTTTGGTGAATGAGAATTTAGAAAACAATTATATATATATAATTACATAGTAGTAGTAGCAAACTTGGTCCTGAATTCAGCCTTGAATGAACAGATATTATATTGTTATGATGTCACATCTATATATTTTATTTTAGCAATCTTCAAAAAAAACCACAAAAATGAATGCTAAGGAGAAATGATGTTCATTTCATTAAATGTTATAAATATTCAGAGTAATAAAACGCATGGCTAAAATTTGAAAAGCTTACTTCTTTTCTAACTTCTTTATTGGAAGTATTTACTGAGAGAGTTACTACAAAATTTACAGAGTTGGTTCAAAAAGCAGATGAAAATAATCAAGTAGTAAAATGATAATTACCCTAGTCTCAGAGGATTGCCATCTGACCTTGTGTGCGCTGCTGAAGAAGTCCAATGGTTTGTAAAATCTTGACTTGATGAGTTAAGTAAGGATCGGATGAATAGATGGACACAGATATTGATTGATGAAGGTTCTGTCTAGAAATCTTAACACCTGTTTCCCTGAACCGTCTCACGAATTTCCAGCGGGAGAGGTTTCCTCTTATGCAGAGCCAGCACCTATTATTTTTCCTGGCTCCTGAAATGTCTGTTTCTTCTTTGTAATAAGTCAAATTCATCTCAATAGGACAATGAGCCATTAACCCTGTTCTAGATATCCAAAGCAATACAAACCCATAGGTAGCTCCATGATTCCATAATGGCAGTGTAGCACAATCTCTATCCATTTTATTCTGAAGAAAAATCATTCAGACTTAAAAAAAAGAACTTTTATTTTGTCCGTGGACTAGTTTTCAAATCACTCTCTATTCTGGTCGTCCTATGATGGCTGTTACATGTAGTTCGTTCCCAAGTTGATCTGAACTGTTCCTTGCATGGTCTTTGATAGACATCTTGCTGGTACATTACAGTGTAGAAATAATAGTAAAAACTTTACCACAAATAGTACTGCACTTGAATTCTTGCTGCAACATGTAGATGGCAATATCAATCTCCTGGGATTGCTATGATACAATTTATGCATATTAGCTGGCATTATGCTTGATATAGGTGAATCATGCAAATATGCATAATGAGGAGAGATATACCAAATCCTTTACCAATTATTCTGCTGTTCTGGTGCTGGTTATTCTACAACCTTCGGGTGAGCAGAAGTCAACAATCCTTTCAGGATTTTCTATGAAATGAATTGTTCTTAAGTTCAGCTTCCATGTCTAAATGCTATAGATTTATATAAATTTACATATATGCATGTGACTGTACACACACACACACACACACATATATGTAATGTCTTTTTATCAAAAACAGTCCACTTACCATTTTACTTGACATATTTCTTGATGTTTTTAAGGTATAGATAATCACTCTCTTTCTTTTTTTTTTCTTTTTTTTTTTTTTTATTTTTGGTTTTTCAAGACAGGGTTTCTCTGTGTAGCCCTGACTGTCCTGGAACTCACTCCATAGACCAGGCTGGCCTCAAACTCAGAAATCCACCTGCCTCTGCCTCCCGAGTGCTGGGATTAAAGGCGTGCGACACCACTGCCCGGCAATCACTCTCTTTCTTAGCTGGATTCTTTATGTTTTTGTTTTGAGAAAAGGTCTCATGCACATCAGGATAGACTTTAACTGCTCTGTAACCAAAGATGACCTTGAACATTTCATCTGTCTGCCTCCACTTGCTTTATGCAACATTCTGAGCTTTGACATGTATTCTTTCTTATGCTGAAAATTATCTGGATACTGCTAAACCTACCTTCCAGACTTCCATCTGGGAAAGCTAAATTTATTTTGAAAAAGACTGCTGTACTTCAGCACTAGGTATCTCATCAAATTGGCAGTGAACTTTGAACATCAGATAAAGTATGTTGAAGTCTGCAGAGGGGAGATAGAGATGCCTGAGGAAAGCACTCTTTTTGCTCCCTGTGTATACTGGTTTTTTAAAAATCTTTTTTCCTGGTTCCAATTATTATCTTTAACACTGCCTTTTCAAATATCCTACAAATTCTCATAATTCCTGCTCTCAAAGACTAAGATTCTTTCAAAAATGTTATATTGATTCTTGTTTTATTTTATAACTTAGAAAAGGTAAATTCTTTTCATAATTAAGTCAATAAGTGAGAGCAGAGATTGTGCTATCTTAAATGTATCTCTCTTGGTAGCTGAGTGACATAAGTTTTCCAGAGTTATAATGCCACAATTAGAGCATCTCAGGAGATAATATAATATTCAAATATGGTAGGAGACTACACCTGGTACCAATCCATATTTATAAATTTTTTTTTGAAAAACAGACTTTAGGCAGCATTCTTGGGCATGAGTCAGGATTGTTATACCTGATTCCACTATGGTAAGACTACCTCTGCATGCTTTCATTGAATGACTGAGGTGTGATACCCTTGGGAAGTCCTCTATTTGAATTAACAATGTAAAAAATATTCTTTCTGAAATATTTCTATCATTTTAAAAGAAATATTTTAAGACAAAATTTCTGGTCAAAATACAAGGAAGGTCTTTTTTATTTCCTGATAGAAACCCTCTCTCTTAGTACAGAGGCTTTGGTCATAGGCCCTTAGGGAAATAATTTCTTATTGGTGTGATCACGTATTATATATTTGTGACATAAAACCGCACATAAAAATACATGAAAGTAAACATGACGTTCAGCTGGGCACTGTTCTTGAGGTTCTAGTACTGTTTAGTGATTTCCTAGCACCTAATGGCGTTTGGTGACATTCTATTTATATAGCTTTTCAAAACTCAACTGATGTTGCTTAAGGGTCGAGATGACTACCTGGAGGATTAGGGGCTAATCTCTTCTCCTGGGATGTTCTGCTTTGCTTTTCTCCTGCTTCTTTGGAGTAGCATGAATGCTGCATGAGGGCAGAACTAACTTATGGATTACACTAGGTGGCTTTCATCTTTTAAACGGCAGATTAAAACTCCTTGGAAGTTTCAGAAGACCTGTTACCAAAGATTCTGAGGGTACTACTTTTGGGAAAAACTTTGTGAATCATTTCTTCTCACACCCTTCCTTAATTTTTCTAAGGCTTATATTTTGGCATGTAAATTTGGTCAAAGTCAACTTCTCTGGTTGAAATTCTAACTTTCCTTAGTTTTCCCATATTTTGTGCAAATAAAGAAAATGATTGAGTTTTGCAAGCTCCATTTTATTTCCTAAAGTAGAAAAATAGTATGCTTATATTAGATACCTTTGTATTGTTATAAGCGCTAGGCATGTTAATTCATGTTTCCATTACATAAAATTCTGCATTCAACTATGAGAACATCACATGCAAGTACATTATACTACAAATTATAGTATAAGGCAGTACATAAGTGACATTGAGGTTTTACAAAAAGACCCTAACAGCATGGCAGAAATATTTATAGGATGTTTAAACATTAACTCTTTATTTACCTAGCATGTGTAGGTGGATTATGGTGCTCTACATTTGAGAAAATTGACATAAAATGGCTATGGCCATATGTCATTAGATGTCCTATCTTAAGAGTTTGTACTGTGATAAAACACCATGAAACTCTACCCTTCTCCCCCAAACCCCTAACACAACCAACTAACCAAAGAAGCAAACAAAAGAAACAAACAAACAAAACCCTTGTTGAAGAAAAGTCTATTTCAGCTTACAAGTCTCGGGTTGCAGTCTGACACTGAGGGAACACAGGGCAGCAACTCAAGGCAGGAGCTGAACCAGAAGCCATGAAGATAGTCCTTTCTCTTCTTCTTTGTTTATTTGTTATTTCTGATTAACAAGACAGAGTGTTTTTGGATAGCCCTGTCTATCCTAGAACTCACTCAGTAGATCATACTTGTCTCCAACTCAGGGATCCATCTGTCTTTGCCTTCCAAGTCCTACAATATAAGGCATGCAAACCACAACTGAATGGCAGTGAGGAATTCTTTATAGCAATCATTAACAGAGTTTTACTAGGGAAGAAGTTACTTAACTCACTTCAACTCATACTGAGTGCCACTCAAAAACCATGAAAGATGCTATTAACCTATAATCCCATGTGGCTTTCAACATTTATGAGATAGTTTAAGATTGCTTCCAACCTGTTGACTGCTTTTAGCAAATCATTAATACACACAGACACACACACACACACACACACACACACACACACACACACACACATACACACATTTATCTTAGGTTGTAAATGTTGATGATATGAGCAACCCCAAATCATATGGTAAGTGACATTATTTTTTTACAGTTGGTTAAACTTAAATAGACTGAATACACAGAAGGATATCATGTTAAGTATGTAATATTAAATTTCAAAAAACATATTATTAACTTGACTGCAAGATCCAGAAAAAGTTGGGTCTGTTTGGGTTCAATAGATATTTTCAGAAATTTGTCACCACCATCTGTCAAGCTTCACTATGCTGGAGTGTTTGTACATGAAACAAGGGTAAAATGGATTTCAGTACAGAGTTCAAGCTTTGTTTTGTTGTAGGCAGTATGCTATTTAAAACCTCTTTATAATCATTTTGGTTTGAAATTCTGTTTGTTGCAATAGACTGACTTCCTGGAAAATGCCTATAATTTGTAGGAAATACAATCAAGTGTCTGTTCACTGTCCATTGTTATTGCAGGAAGATCTCAGCAGGCCTTGCCTGTCATGAATTATAAATTCTTTCTTCCCATCAGGGAACTTTTTTCTTTTCAATCTGTGATATGGAAGGCAGTAGTATGTGCCATGAGTAAAAAAGTTGGAGATTAAAAAACTTGAATTTAACAGAGGTCAGGTTCCAGATTGCAGGTTATCAGGTTAGTTTTATATGAAAAGAAATATCTAAGTTTTTGAGTAGAAGGAGAAGCTCAAATATTCAGTTCATTAACTTGAGGCATTAGAATGTGGAGACAGGAAACTTAATCCTAAGGGATGCTGCAGGAGGTCAGCAACACTTCAAGATTCTGGAGGAAGGAGATAAGGTATACACTGTGGATATCATGACAAATGGAATAAATGCTTTCAACCAGCTGAGAAAAGAGAGAGTGTCTCCCAAACTTTTGCTAAATATTGGATTGTGTATTTTTTAAAAGAGATGTTGAGTACTTAGCAAGAACATCAAGGTAGCATCCGTCTCGCTAGGCTTCAGTCATTGTAGCAAGAAATCCATGAACTTTTACTAGAGGTGTGAGTCATTTGGCTCAAAGCTCTAATTCAAAGCTACCCAGTTGGCAAAGGCAGAATTGAAATGAAGTTTAGAAGACATCTATTTATCTTTCTGTTCTGAAAACTACTCTGGCTTTATTAGAAGGGTGGTCTCCAACAAATGATGACTCTATCAGATCAAGATTTAGATAACATTAGTCATAGGTCAGCAAAAGAAATGTTCCTTTCGAAGTGGGTTGAATAATGCTTCACGAAAAACAAATTTCAAGGACTCAGGTTTTCTACCTTGGGTCGCAGACATGTTCCTCAGCCGATCAGATGAGATGGCCTGTGTTCTCATGTACTACTGAGTCATGTATTAGAGAATGAAGATAGAGTAGAGCAACAAATTTTTTTATATATTAATCTCAACATAATTTCAGACTGAAAAATGTGTGGGCATCAAAGAATACCAGAGGGATAATACAAAAATTGGTGATAAAATAACTGTTGGTCAAACAAGAACAATTGACTGGTCTATGCTGTAGTGCATTTGTTTATCAACCAAAACTTTGGCCAAAGGAATATTTTGAGAATGCATTTTTCCTCATCCATTTAACCTCAAGATAACATGCAAGACCCTCTATTCTTAGTCCCATACCTCATTTTCCCTTGTCGCTGACAAATGCATAACTATATAAACACTGCATTAATTCTATAAGCTACAATTTTTGCCTTGGATTTTTCATGTTCCTGAAACATTACTAAGATCTTCCTTGAGCGCTTTTGTCTGAAGGTTTAGGTTTTCTTTTTCCCCTAGGGTCCTATTTCCATCTCTAGGACTAGAGTGACTTTAGGGACAACAATGATTTCAATATATGTAAGCTTGTTTTATAATATCTTTCTACATTATAGCAATGATGGAGATGTATGGGTCATCAGGATCTCGCCAGTGTGTTATGTCAAATACCATGGAATCCATATAAAAACAGTTATAGATCATGACCATCAGATAATAGTTTGTAGTGGAACTAATAGGAATGATAGTGTCGTGTGTGGTAACAGATTTACTGAAGCAGAATTGCAGTGATGACCATTGTGCAACCGAGCAAGCTTGAGTTTTAAAAAATTCAGTGGCAGAATATAAAATCTTTGATGTGAATTGAACTCAAGCATCTATAACCTTTCTAGCAGAGAATAACCTAGGGCTGCACATTAACTGAAATCAAACAATGGAACCACACAAGTTTCCTTGCTCCTTGCATTTAAATTCTGCTAATGAAAAATATTCAGCCTCAAATCTCTAAAAATACAGTTCCTTATCCATTGTACCTGAGTGAGATAACCCAGATCCCAGAAATACGCAGGGTATGTACTTACTTGTAAGTGGAAATTAGCCATAAAGTACAGGATAACCATGTTATAATCCACAGATTCAAAGAAATTACATAATAAGGAGAACTTAAGGAAGGATGCATGAATCTCACTCAGAAGGGAAATAAAATAGACTTCAGAAATGGAGGTTAGGAGGGAACTGAGTAGGAGAGGCAGTTAGGAGGGAAACAGAGGCAGGGATCAAATTCTGGGAAGAGCAGGAGCTTGAGAGGGCTGGGAGAGAGAGGCTAGAAATCAGTGGGGGCCATCTGTGGGACTAACCAGACACTTGGGATGGGGAAGGCTCCTGGGAATCTATGGGGTGATCCTAGCTAAAACTCCTAGTAGCTGTGGATATGGACACTGTGTTTTCCACCTCCAGTAGCCAGACAGGATTTCCAGTGGAGAAAGTAGGACATCAACAAACCCACAAAACCTTCGACCCAAAATTTGTTCTGCCTACAAGATGCTTAGGAATAAACATGGGACAGAGGTTGATGAAATGGCCAACCAATGGAAACAAATGCAGAGACCCACGGCCAAACATCAGGAGCTCAGAGAGTCTTTAGGAAGAGGGTGGGGGAGTGTTGGATTCAGTGAACCAGATGGGTCAGGAACACCACAAGAAAACCTACAGAGTCAACTAACCTGGGTCCATGAGGGATCCCAGAGACTGAAACACCGACCAAAAAAACATGTAGGGGTAAGGCCTAGGCTTGTATATCTGTAACAGATATGCAGCTTGGTCTTAAGGTGGGTCCCCTAACAATTGGAATGAGGGCTGTCTCAGACTCTGTTACTGGTCATTGGATTCCCTTCCCTTAGCTCTTCTGCCTGGTTGGGCCTCAGTGGAAGAGAATGCACTTTGTCCTGCTGTGACTGGATGTCCAGGGGCAGGATGGTATTTAAGATACTCTCTGAGGAGAAGAGAAAGGGGTAGTGGGGGAAGGGCTTTGTGATGGTGATGCTGGGAAGAGGGGAGGGAGGGGCTGCAATTGGGATGTAAAGTGAATAAGCAAATAAATTAATGGAAAAAAGAAAGAAATGGCAAAAAAAAATAATCAGTCTTGAAAAGAGAATCTACCTCTACATCACTTGTGACACTAAGAGAGAAGAAAGAACAGCCTCACAAGCAGGAACCAGGACATATAGGGTTCTTGATGCTAGCTTTCTCTATTCCAGTCACACCCTCTGGCTGATTTATAGATGTCTCAGAGATACATGTTAGCAGGAATCTACATGGAACTTACCTATATTTTACAATATGCTTGAAATTCTCTCTGTCTCTCTGTCTCTGTCTCTGTCTCTTCCTTTTGTGTGTGTGTCACATGTGGGAAATTCTTGTGCTTGCAGGTATGTGGAGTGCAGAGGACATTGTCAGTCTGCAGGACCCTTCAATCTTTCCTTTTCTGTGGAATAGAGGGTTTTTTATTGGTTATTTTATTCATTTACATTTCAAATGTTATCTTCCTTCCCAGTTTTCTCCTTCACACAACCCCTATCCTCTTCCCCTCTCCCTGCTTCTATGAGGGTGCTCCCCCATACACTCAATCACACGTGCCTCACCGCCCTAGCATCCCCCTAACTGGGGCATCAAGCCTCCACAAGACCAAGGGCTTTCCCTCCCATTGATAGCAGGTAGGACAATCTCCAGCTATATATGCAGCTGGAGCCTGATCCCTCCATGTGTACTCTTTGGTTGGTAGTTTAATCTCTGGGAAATCTGCAGAGGTCTGGTTGGTTGATATTGTTGTTCTTTCTATGGGGTTGCAAATCCATTCATCTCCTTCAGTCCTTCCTCTAACTCCTCCATTGGGTTCTCTGTTCTCAGTTTGATGGATGGTTGCAAGCATCTGTAGCTGTATGGTCAGGCTCTGGCAGAGCCTCTCGGGGGATAGCTATACCAGGCTTCTGTTAGCAAGCGCTTCTTGGAATCAGCAATAGTATCTGGATTTGATCTCTGCAGAAGGGATAGATCCCTTGGTGGGGCCGTCTCTGAATGACCTTTCCTTCAGTCTCTGCTCCACTCTTTGTCCCTGAATTTCCTGGGTTACTATTTTTGAGATGAGTGGGTGGCCCCATCCCTCAACTGGGGACCAGGTCTAACCTCTGGATATGGTCTCTACAGGTACTCTCTCACCTTTGAGTATTTCAGCTAATGTCATCCCCATTGGGTCCTGGGAATCTCTTGCTTTCCTGGCATCTAGGTCCTTGTAGTGGCTACCCCCAGTTCCCCGTTTCCCACTGTCACACACCTCCATTCAATTTCCTGACCCTCTGTACTTCTCTCCTGTCTCCTCCCCCACATGATCCTGCCCCTTTTTCCTGTCCCCCTCCTCTTTCCATCCCAGGTCTCTCCCTCACTCTAGCACCCTTCTAAGTAGGACTGGAGCATCCACACTTTGGTCTTTGTTCTTCTTGAGTTTCATATGATCTGTGAGTTATATCCTGGGTATTCTGAGTTTTTTTCTTAATATCTACTTATCAGTGAGTACATACCATGTGTGTTCTTTTATGACTGGTTATCTAACTCAAGATGATATTTTCTAGTTCCAACCATTTGCCTAAGAATTTCATGAATTCATTGTTTTTAATAGCTGAGTAGTACTCCATTGTATAAATGTACCACATTTTTTGAATCCATTCCTCTGTTGAGGGACATCTGGGTTGTTTCCAGCTTCTGACTTACTATAAATATGGCTGCTATGAACATAGTGGAGCATGTGTCTTTATTACATGTTGGAGCATCTTCTGGGTATATGCCTAGGAGTGGTATAACTGCGTCCTCAGGTAGTACTATGTCCAATTTTCTTCAGAATAATTTCCAGAGTGGTTGTACCAGCTTGCAGTCCTACTAACAGTGGAGGAGTGTTCCTCTTTCTCCACATCCTCACCTGCATCTGCTGTCACCTGAGTTTTTATCTTAGCCATTCTGACCAGTGTCAGGTGGAATCTCAAGGTTGTTTTGATTTGCATTTCTCTGATGACTAAGGAAGTTGAACATTTCTTTAGGTGCTTCTCGGCCATTCGAGTTTCCTCAGTTGAGATTTCTTGGTTTAGCTATGTATCCCATTTTTAATAAGGTTATTTGGTTATCTGGAGTCTAACTTCTTGATTTTTTTCTATGGCCTTGAAACTTACATGGAATGGCTGATGACCAGCCAGTCACAAGGAACTATCCAAGCCTGTGTCCCAGAGATGGGATTGCAATTATGCAACATCTTACCCAGCTTTAGACATTTCTGTAACAAATATGTCATTTTTTCTAAATTAAAAGAAAATAGTCAAATTTGAAAAAGTAGATTTATGTTGACAGCTATTCAAAGTGGCATTTCTTCACTGGGGAAATGAACTAAAATAGCCAAAAAGAAACATTGAGAAGTCATATAGTCATAGTCATGTAGTCAGATAGTCACGTACAGTATGAAGTACCTAATGCATTTCACTTTTCCATCATTCTCCTTTAGCAGTTAATAGGAGACAGTGACTAACTCTATCATCAAGAATATTGATATGCATATATCTTATTCTATCATCTATCATCTTTCTGTTTGCCTGTGTATCATCTATCTATCTATCTATCTATCTATCTATCTATCTATCTATCTATCTTCATCATCATCTATCATCTATCTGTCTTTCTATCTATCATTTATCTATCTTTCTATTTTTCAACCTATTTACCATCATCTAGCTATATATACATCCATGTATACATGCTTTCTTGGATTTCAAAACTTCATTCAATCAACTGTTTTTAAGTTTTATTATTTCAATTTGGTACATAACATTTATATGCATTTATGACTACACAGGGTGATGGCTATTTTGATAGATGTATATAATGGTGAATGCTTATATTATGCTAATATATCCATCATCTCAATTACTTACAGTTGTTATAGTCAAGATATTTAAAATTAACTCTTTAAAGGTGTAAGATATGTAATACACTATATACAACTTTAATTAGCAATTTGTATAGTAAGATCTCAATTTCTGATTTATTTTGTGTAGATGAAAATTTATACCCCTTTCTCAATACTTCCCCATTCCCTGTCCTCTTTGTCTTCAGGTTTTTGTGACCACTGCTACACCCACATACTTTCTTGAAATTTTCATTTCTAAATTATGCATGCATGTGTGATTGTGTAAAATTTATCACTTTATTTCTGGTTTGTTTCACTTAGCATAATATCATCCAACACATTCTATGTTATCACAAATGACAGAATGTCCTTCTTTGGTGAGGTCAAATAATACTAGTGTGCCTGTGCATGTGTGTGTGTGTGTGTATGTTTGTGTGTGTGTGTGTATGTGTGTGTGTGTGTATGTGTGTGTGTGTGTGTGTGTGCATGTATACATTTCTGTTGTATGTTTATCCCCTGATGGATAATTATATTGAATCCATGTGTTGGATATTTGAAAAACATTATACTTACATTTATTTCACAAGTTGGTTATTTGTAAAATGTTATTTTTCCAATGACTACACTAATTTATACATACAAAAATGCTTATGGTCTTTAAGTATTGGCTCACTGTACATAGTATATGGTACACAAGGGTGTTGAGCAGCAATTGGAGGCAGTGCATGGGTTTATGGTCTTGTGGAAAATCAAGGGAAACTCACATAGAATTCTGATGAGATGATGCGGTACAATAATATTTGGATAGGTAAAAAATAGTATGAAGATAAGTGGAGGCATAGATTCATTATATGGGATAGGTGGATATAATTTAGGCCCTGACTTGGTCAGGCCTTTACTCCTTCCTATCTCATAGGGGAAAGAGAGAAAGAGAGAGAGAGAGAGAGGACAAGGAAGAGGGAAAGAGTCAGAAAGCACACAGATACAAACTGGCTAAAGGACCAATTGTCAGGCAAACTCCAAATAATTATAAATCATCACCATCATTTTAAATGACTGTCATATTTATTGTCAGGTGTGCACCACATGATGGATTTTCTATCTCACATTCCAGATATAAACCAAAAGCAAACTGTGATGTCCATGGCTTTATATGACAAAGGAAAATGAAATATGCAGGAAAACTCCTGTTTCTGATAGATACCCCATTCTCTGGTAATGGGTGGAATGGTTGAACTCTGGATTTGTAGTAGGCATACTACTCTGTCGTTTTTTATAGATTCTGTAAATGTACATATACATATATGTACATAGTATATAAAATATACATCTACAAAGATGTATTATATCACACACACACACACACACACAGAGAGAGAGAGAGAGAGAGAGAGAGAGAGAGAGAGAGAGAGAGAGAGAGAGAACATCTAATGAATATCATGATTTGTGCCAGAAGTCCAGAGGAAAACTGACTTAGGAGCACTGATTCAAGGCAATAATTTTTCAAAAATTAAAGCAATGGTGAGCATAAACTGTAGGGTAAGAGGTAAGAGGCATTTTAAGCTGTGAACTAGGCAAAGATGCCACTGGGCATTTTCTTCCATTCCTTTACCCACTTCAGATGCCTTTATTCATTCTAACTCTGAATATATCTATAATCATGGTACAGTAAACTGAGAAGACACTTGAAGGAATATTTGTCATGTCTTTTCAAATGTTATTTTCTTGCCTACCTTCGATCTATTCCTCTTCTAAAATTCAATTCCCTCTCTGAGCAGTGATTCAGAAGCATGGCATGAGATGGCATTTCCCTGCGAGTGATGTCTGATAGGCTCCTGCCATATGCTCTAATCCAATTATTGGGAGCTGAGGAAGAGTCTAAAATCTGGCTTCTGCTCAATAAAAAGTGACTGATAAAACCTTGAACAGGGAAGAGAGGGACTGTCAGTGCCACAGACATGTGTGTCTTTTCTCATCTTAAGAAGTGTCCTATGAACTAGATGCTTTTTTTCCTCTTTCTTTCTTTCTTTCTTTCTTTCTTTCTTTCTTTCTTTCTTTCTTTCTTTCTTTCTTTCCTTCTTTCTTTTTCTGAGACAGGTGCTTTTGTAATGAGAAAATGGGTTTAGGGAAATGTTCTTGGTTATAAAATACCCTTAATTCCTGTGCTATGAGACAGTAGCACTAACTGAGATAAAAATATAAAATAGTCATGGAGGGGCAATTACTGGTCCATAAATTGCCAATGGGTTTGTCTTAGTACCAACTCATTTGAATTTTGGATAGGCGTTTTGCAGACACTGTTTCATTTAATCACCCCAATGATTCTTTTGAGTAGCTACGGGTGATCCTAAGCATTGACTTGTAAGGTCAAAATCAGGTAGTTGAAACTGAATTTATACCCACCAAGGAAATATTATAGTTCCAATTATCTTCCATGACTGCATTTAGGATGCTGCCTTTATGAGAACAGAAAAACAAATGGGCAGGATGTTGCAATGTCCATGTTCAGCTGTGACAGCATAACAATTCATTAAGATTGTCCTGCTGTGCTGGTTTAGAGGTGGTCTGGAAGCAGTGAGCAGCTGTGTGTACTTGGCTTTATTATCACAAATACAGAGCACCACTCCAATAAGAGTGATATTTTATACATACATTTTATTTTGTTTAATTAATTACACACATGCTTTTAATTTTTTTGTATTTTTCTGTTCTTTTTCATTAATTATTTATTCACTTTACATTCCAATATCAGCCCACAACCCATCTCCTCCCATTGCCCCCTCCCTAGCTCCTCCTCCCATTTCCTCTTCCTCTTCTTCTCTGAAAAAGGGGAGAACCCCCTGGGTACCACCCCACCCTGCCACATGAAGTCACTGCAGGACTAGGTGCATTCTTTCCCACTCAGGCCAGATGAGGCAGCCCAGTTAGGAAAATGGGATTCACAGACAGGCAAGGACAGCCCCTGCTTCAGTTGCACATCTGCGACATAAGTGCAGGGAGCATAGGTCCAGACCATATCTAATTTTTACTGATTCAGTCACTGGGAAACTCTGTTAGTCTTCTTGTGGAGTCCACATCACCTCTCGGTTCCTCAATCCTTTCCCCAATTCTACCTCAATCCCCCTCGAGCGCCAACTAATGTTTGGCTGTGGGTCTCTGCATTTCTACTGACTGGTGGAGCCTCTCAGAGGACGGGCTGCTGCAAGCATAATAGAGTACCACCCGATTAAAAGTGTCACTGATTACTTCTTGCCCATGGGATGGGTCTCAGTTTGGGACAGTCATTGGCTGGCCATTTCCTCAGTCTCTGCTCCATCTTTTTCCGTGAGCATCTTGTAGACTGGACAAATTTTGGTCTAAAGTTTTGTTAGTGGGATGATTTCATTATCCCTCCACTGGGAGTCCTGTCTAGCTACAGTAGATGGCCAATTCAGGCTCCATATCCTCCACTGCTAGGAGTCTGAGCAAGATTCACCCTCATAGACTCCCTGCGCTTCCCCCTCCTGTTCCAGGTCTCTGGCACATCCTAGAGATACCCTTTTGTCCACTGTCAATTTCTGTTACCTCCTCTCCACTCTTCCTAAACCTGATCCACCTGCTGTGTTTCCCTTTCCCACTCCCTCTCTTACCAAGTTTCCTTCCTCCATCCATCAGCCATGTCTACTTTGGAGTAAGATTCAAGCATTCTTCCTTGGGGCCTCTTGTTATTTGGCTTCTTTGGGTGTGTGGACTATAGTGTGGTATTTCTGTACTTTATGGCTTATATCTACTTATAAGTGAGTATAGATCATATATGTCCTTTTGGGTCTATATTACTTTACTCAGGATTATATTTTCTACCTCCATCCATTTGTCTACAAAATTCATGACATCCTTGTTAATAACTGAGTACTATTTTATTGCATAAATGTACCACATTTTCTTTATCCATTCTTCAGTTGAGGAAATTTCTGGGTTGTTTCTAGTTTCTTGCTATTACAAATAAACATGCTATGAACATAATTGAGCAAATGCCCTTGTGGTATACTGGGCCATCTTTTGAGTATACATCCTGAAGTGATATAGCTGGGTCTTTAGGAAGAACTTGTCCCAATTTTCTGAGAAACTGCCAAATTGATTGCCAGAGTGGTTGTACAAGTTTGCATTTCCACCAGCAATGGAGGAGTGTTCCCCTTTCACCACATCCTTGCAAGAATGTTCTGTTCCTTGAGGGCTTTTTTATGTTAGCCACTGTGATGAGCATAAGGTGGAATCTCAGAGTTGTTTCGATTTGCATTTTCCTGATGATTAAGGAGAGTGAACATTTCTTTAAGTGTTTCTCAGTTATTAGAAATTCATTTTTTGAGAATTCTCTGTTTACCTCTGTACCCCATTTTTCAAATTGGGTTATTTTGGTTATTAGTGTCTAACTTTTTGAGTTCTTTACAAAATTTGAGTATTAGCCCTCTGTCTGATATAGGGTTGGTGAAGATATTTTCCCAATCTGTAGGCTGCCATTTTATCCTATTGATGGTATCCTTTGCCTTACAGAAGCTTTCCGTTTTTATGAAGTCCCATTTATTAATTGTTGATCTTCATGCCTGAGCTATGGGTATTCTGTTCAGGTTGTTGTCTCCTGTACCAATGAGTTCAAGACTTTCCCTTACGTTCTGTAATATTAGTTTTACTTTATCTGGTTTTATGTTGAGGTCTTTGATCCACTTGAGTTTTGTGCAGGTTGATAACTACAGATCTATTTGCATTCTTCTACATGCACACATCCAATTAGAGCAGCATCATTTGTTGTAGATGATTTTCTGTTTCCATTGTATGGTTTTGACTTCTTTGTCAAAACTCAAGTGTCCATAGGTGTGTAGGTTTATTTCAGGGTAATTGGTTTGATTATATTGAACACCCTTTATGTTTCTATACTAATACAATGAAGTTTTCATTACTATTGATCTGTAGTACAGCTTGAGGTTAGGGATCGTGATCCCTCCAGATGTCCTTTTATTGTACAGATTGTTTTAGTTATCCTGGTTTTATTTTCCATATAAAGTAGAGAATTGTAATTTCAAGGTCTGTAAAGAATTGTGTTGGAATTTTGATGGGAATTGTACTGAATCTGTAGATTTCTGTTGTAAGGTGGCCATTTTCACTATGTTAATCCCACTGATTCATGAGCATGGGAGATCTTTTCTGATATTTTCTTTAATTTCTTTCTTCAGAAACTTGAAATTTTTATCATACAGGTCATTCAATTGCTTGGTTACAGTTACACCAAGATATATTATAGTACTTATGGCTATTTTGATGGGGAATAAAGAAGGTCTCTTGATTTCTTTGAGTTAATTTTGCATCCAGCCACTTTGCTGAAGGTATTTATCAGCTGTAGAAGTTCTTTGGTTGAGTTTTTGGGATTACTTACATATATTATCATATCATCTGCAAAAAGAGATACTTTGACTTCTTCCTTTCCAATTCATATTCACTTTATCTCCTTTAGTTGCCTTATTGCTCTAGCTAGAACTCTGAGAACTATGTTGAATAGATATGGAGAGAGAAGGCAGCTTTGCCTTGTCCCTGATTTTAGTAGAATTGCTTTAAGTTTCTCTCCGTTTAATTTGATGTTGACTATTGTCTTGCTGTATATTGCCTTTATTGTGCTTAGGTATACACTGGTATCCTTGACCTTTCTAAGACTTTTAACATGAAGAGGTGTTGGATTTTGTCCAAAGATTTTTCATCATCTAATGAGATGATCATGTGGTATTTTGCTTTCATTTTGTTCATCTAGTGGATTGTTTTGATCAATTTTCATATATTGAACCACCCATGCATCCCTGGAATGAAGCCCATTTCATCACAGTGAATGATGTCTTTGATGTGTTCTTGAATTCAGTTTGCAAGTTTTTTTATTGAGTATTTTTGCATCAATGTTCATGCAGGAAATTGCTCTGAAATTCTCTTTCTTTGTTGAGTGTATAGTTTAAGGTTCTACAGCCTCAAAGAGTGAGTTTGGCAATGTCCCTTCTGTTTCTATTTTGTGGAATGGTTTGAGGAGTATTGGTATTAGCTCTTCTTTGAATGTCTGGTAGAATTCTGTGCTAAAACCATCTGGCCTGGGCTTGTTTATTCTTTTCTTTTTTGGTTTTAAGACTTTCAAGATAGCTCCCATTTTTTAGGTTTATGGGACTATTTAGTTAACTCACCAGATCTTGATTTAACTTTGGTAATTGGTATCTGCCTAGAAAATCATCCATTTCATTTGGATTTTCCAATTTTGTGGAGTACAGGCCTTTGAAGTAAGAGCTAATGATTCTTTGAATTTTTCAGTGTCTGTTGCTATGTCTTCTTTTCATTTGTGATTTTGTTAATTTGGGTATTGTTTCTCTGCCTCTCAGTTAGATTAGATAAGCGGTGTTTTATCTTGTTGACTTTCTCCTAGAATCGGCTCTTAGTTTCATTGATTCTTTGTATTGTTCTCTTTGTTTCTAATTTATTGATTTTAGCCCTGAGTTTTATTACTTCCCACTGCCTAGTCCTCTTATGTGTATTTGCTGCATTTTGTTTGTTTGTTTATTGGTTTGTTTTTCTAAAACTTTTAGGAATACTTTTAAATTGTTAGTATGAGAACTCTCCAACTTCTCTATGAAGGTATTTAGTGCTATGGACTTTCTGGTTAGCACTGCTTTCATTTTATCACATAAGATTAGATATGTTGTCCCTTTTTTTTTTTTTTCATTGAATTCTAGAAAAGCTTTAATTTCTTTATTTCTTTCCTGACACAGTGATCATTGTGTAGAGAGTTGCTCAGTTTCCATGAGTATGTAGCTTTCTGTTGTTTCTATTGTTGTTCAAGTTCAACTTTTGCCTGTTAGGATGCAAGGAATTATTTTATATCTGTTGAGGAAGGTTCCATGAGATCCTCAGAAGAAGATAGAATCTTTTGTGTTTGGGTGAAATTTCTGTAGCTATCGGATTCATAACCACTGTTAGGTTGATTATCTCTCCTGTTAGTTTCTATCTCTGATGATATCTGTCCATTGGTGAATGTGGGGTGTTAAAGTGAAGTCTCTCAATATTAATGTTTGTAGTCCGATGTATGATTTAAGCTTTAGTCATGTTTCTTTTACAAATGTGGATGGATACCTTTGCATTTGGGGCATTGCTGTTCAGAACTGAGACTTCATCTCTGCGGATTTTTCTTTTGATGAGTTTGAGGTGTTCTTCCGCATCTCTTTTTATTACTTTTGCTTGAAAGTTTATTTTATTAGATATCAGAATGGCTACTTGTTTCTTGGGTCCATTTTCTTGGAAAACATTTTTCATGCTTTTACTTTAAGGTAATGACTATATTTGTTGCTGAGATTTTTTTTTTTTTTTTTAATGTAACAGAATGATGGATCTTGCTTATATATCCACTCTGTTAGCCTGTGTCTTTTTATTGGGGAAATGAGACCATTGATCATAAGAGATTTTAATGACCAATGATTGTTAGTTCCTGTTATTTTAGCGGTGGTTTTGGTACTCTGTGAGTGAGTGTGTGTGTGTGTGTGTGTGTGTGTGTGTGCGTGTGTGTGTGTGTGTGTGTGTGTGTGCATGCGCATGTGCGCATGCACATGTGTCTGCATTTTTCTTCTTTTGGTTTTTCTGTTGGGGAATTATTTATTTATTGTGTTTTCTTGGCAATAGTTACTCTCCTTGTGTTGTAGTGTTCCTTCTAGTTTCATCTATAGGACTGGATTAGGGAAAAGATATTGTCTAAATTTGGTTTTGTCATGGAATATCTAGTTTTCTCAGTCTATGGTGATTTATTGTTCTCCTGATTATAGTAGTTTGGACTGTCACCTATGATCTCTTAGAAATTATAAGACATCTGCTCTGGCCCTTCTGACTTTTAAAGTCTCTGTTGAAAATTCTAGTATAATTCTTATTGGTCTGCCTTTATATGTCACTTGGCCTTTATCTCTTGCAGCTTTTGATATCTTTCTTGGTTCTATACATTTAGTGTTTTGACTTTTATGTGTCAGGAGGATTTTCTTTTTGGGTCAAATAGGCTTGATGTTCTGTAAATATTTTGTACCCTTATAGGTAACTTTTTCTTTAGGTGAGGGAAATTTTATTCTATGATTTTGTTGAAGATATTTTCTGAGCTTTTGAGTTGGGAGCCTTCTCCCTTTCTTATTCCTATTATTCTTAGGTGTGATCTTTTCATAGTGTCCCAAATTTCCTGGAAGTTTTGTGTTAAAAACTTTTTAGCTTTAACATTTTCTTTGACCAATGTATTAATTTCTTCTATGGTATCATCTATGCCTGAGGTTCTCTCTGCTACCTCTTGTATTCTGTTGGCAATGCTGTGTCTGTTGTTTCTCTTTCCTAAGATTTTCATCTCCTGGATTATCTCAGATTGTGTTTTCTTTATTACTTCTATTCTTTCTTTCAGGTCTTAAATAGTTTTATTCATTTCTTTCACTTGTTTGATTGTATTTTCTTTTATTTCTTTATATTTACTCATTTCATCATTATGGGCCTCTAACTGCTTATATTTTTCCTTATTTTGTTCAGCGATTTATTAATTTCTTCTTTAAAAGACCTCTATTTTTTTTTGTCAGATTAGATTAATGGAAATTTTTGTAGTTCAGGTGTGGGAGAGCATTTATGGCTTGCTGTCGTAGGATAGCTGGGTGCTGGTAGTGCCATATTGCCCTGGCTTTTGTTGATCGTGTTCTTACACTGGCCTTCAGCCATCTAGTTGTCCATAATGTTGGCAGGCCTGGTAATCTCTGATAGGAGTAGGCCTCTGAGGCTGCAGGTCGAGCAGGTAGTCCCTGGCTTCATCCAGCTCTGGGATTGCAGGTATAGTTGGTTGTTCCCTGTGGCATCAAGCTTCTAGGGATGAAGGCTGAGCTAGTAATCCCTGATTGCTGCAGGCTGCTAGTTGTCCCAGGTGAGGGCATGCCTCTAGGTATGCAGATAAAGCTAGTGGTCCCTGATACTTTCAGGCTTCATTTTAACTGGGCAGCAGCAGGGCTGTAGGGCTCTACTCCCAGGCTGAGGTATGTCTAGAAAAACGGGGTGCAGAGGGCAGGGTGGAGCTTCCTGCTGCTGCGTTTGTCCAGAGTGACAGGAAGGCAGAGAATTAGAGTAGGGGTCTCACCTGGTAGTTGGGGACAACTGCAGGCATCTGGGATTATGGTTGGAGGTGTAGACTGAAAGATGGAGTACAGAGGGGCAGAACAGACCTCAAGGTTTCCACTATACAGGTTGCGTGGTATAGAGCGTGCATGATTGTTAAAGAATGTGAAAGCAACATACTAAAGGTCATTGTTGTCTTAAATCTCCACAGTTTGCTGAATGGAACCGATTAAAATTCAGAATAGGAAGAGCCATGGCAAAGTTCCATGTCACCAAGAAACTTAGTTGACATTTCTATCATCCCAGAAAACTGGAGGTGAGTGGGCTCCTTCTAGACACTCTCAAGTCCTCTCATGTCTCCCATCCTCAGTCACTGTTATTTTGTATGTGGACTGGTCTTATAGTGTTCAAAATGCTTTTTTCTTGGTGTCTTCCATTATCTCTGGCTCTTAGACTCTTTCTGCCTCCCCTTTCCTAGGATTCAGAGTCCAGAGGGAATGGATTTGATGAAGTCATTCAGGGCTAGTGTTACAAGGTCTCTCACTTACTGCATATTGTCTGGTTGTGGGCCTCGATATTTGGTCCCACCTGTTGCAGGAGGAAGCTTTTCTGATGATGGCTGAGTAGGGCATGCAGATCTATGATTATACCAGAATGTTGTTATGAATATTTATTGCTATGTTCCTGTAGTTGAATAGCAGTATTTGGTTTTATCATAGGTCCCTTGGCTATTTAGTCTTAGGTTCTTGTTCAAGTTCAATTATGGTGTCCATCTCCTGGTGTGGGCCTTAAGTCAAATCAGATGTTGCTTGGTTACTCACACAAACTTTGTGTCACCATTGCAATAGCATATCTTGCAGGAGGACACCATTCTTGACTGAGGGTTTGTAGCTGGGTTGATGTTTATGTTTCTCCCTTTGGTAGACTAAAAGGTACCTCCCACTATCAAGAACACTAGCCTGTCGGGGGTGAAGACTCCAGGTAGGCGTCAGCTCTACTTCTCAGTGTCTAATGAATTCTTTAGTATTATCTTCAACAGTAGACCCTTCATTTTGTGGAAAGCAATCTATACCTCTGGCAACAGCTTGGGTTGTTTGGGGGTTCCCATGGTACCTCTTTAGCCAATAAATCAATTACATATAACCCATTGACATAACTAGAAGGTCCATTAGTTGCCAAGAAATGTCCAGCTGTTGCCCTATCTCCTTCATTATTTGGTGATTTCATTTAGATTGCCTTCAAATATGTCCATATCTTAGGAAGCTTCTACTGCATTAGGTTTCCAGACTACTCCTCAAATTGCCTTTAATTTTAGCTGTCTCTCTCTCTCTCCTATCCCACCCCTACTTGATCTATCCATTGTAGTTTGCCTTGCCCCATCTATCCATAATGATCTATTTCCTTTCTCATTTTAAACAAAATCAAATGTGCCCCTTCTAGTCCCTTACTTTATACTTACCCTCTGTGATTCTATAGATTTAGCTTGCTTATCATTGACTTATCAGCCAACAGCCACACATAAGTGAATAAATATCATATTTGCCTTTCTGGGTATGGGTTACCTTACTCAGGGTGATTTTTATTTCTCATTCCATTCATTGTCTATGATTTTCAATTCAGTTTTTTTTTAATCAGCTGGTTAATATTATATTGTATAAACATAGAAGATTTTCCTGGTCATTTATTCATCAATGGACAATTAGGTTGTTTCCAGTTTCTGGCTATTATGAATAGAGCAGCAGTGAATAAGATGAATCAAGTGTCTCTGGAGTAGGATGAAACATCCTTTGAGTTCACCCCCAAGAGCAGTGTAGCTGGAACTTGACGTAGATCCTTTCCCATTTTCCTGAGGAGCTGCCACACTGATTTTCATAGTGGCTCCAAAGTTTGCATTCCTGCCTGTAACAGATGAGTGTTCCTCTTACTCCACATCCTTGTTAGCGTGAGCTGTCACTTGTGTGATTCATCTTAGCCATTCTGGTGGATGTAAGAAGAAATCTTAAAGTAGTTTTGATGTAATATGTTGCACATTTCTTCGCATGTTTCTCAGCCATTAGAGTTTCCTCCTTTTAGAATATCTGTTTAGAATAACTTGATATGAAGACTACCTTGATAGGCATGCCAGTTAATCACTCAGTGGAAATGCTTAGAGTGGCAGTTTAACAGCTTGCCTCCTAGATTTAAGTTATCTCTCATGAGTTTTTGACCATCATTAATTCAAAGGTGGAAGAATATGGGTAAAAAGGCTAAGAAAATGTAGAAAGTGTATTTTTGCAATGGCATAGTTGCCCAATTAGTCTCCTGGGTTGTTTGTCTTTGTATAATGCAATTGTGTTCCCAACGTGACACAGTTCTTTCAGAATGGGATGGCTGAGTAGAAATGTGAGCAACATGTAGAACAGTTAAATAATATGAAGCATTCAGAGTGGCCCATTACAGAGGAGAGGCCAGTGCCCTGAGGTGGTGCACATTTCAATTTCCCTTGCCAGCACATCAAAGCAAGTCACCATGGCCTCATGTGATTAACAGGCAGCTCGGCCCACCTCTCTACTCCTTCCCAAGGTCAGGAAAATGGAAATAAGAAAGTCACGTTTTCTTTTTCTTTTTTTCATTCCAAGCTGATTGAATTTCTCTAAATTAAAATGGACTCTGCATATGTAAAGGTCATTTTAGCCTCTGCGTTGTCTTCCTTAATAGCAAACTGAAATCTAGCTGTCTCTGCTTTTACCCAATCATGATGCCTGAGGATGCCATCAGCAAGGCCCAGTGAAGCATAGAACCACAGACACAATCAGTTTCAGGGGCAAGAGGCAAGCATGATTTAGTTCACAATATTTGGTTTATATTAATATCAGAATTGTAACTGTAATTTCACTGGGTTTTACAGCATACTGCTTCTTTCAACATAAGGAGTTTCTCCAAGAAACAATAAAATCATTGTGTTACAGATTTCTGCTTACTCAGACTTTATGGTTTATTAGAAGCCAGGCAGCTTTTGTGACCCACTGTGGTTCTTTCTCTATAGAAAGGTCTTTGTCTCTGTTGATATATTTCCTACTACCATAATGCGTAGCCTCTTTCGAGATATCAGTTAAATGTCTATTAATAAATATAGGATAAGGTACAATGATTGGAAGTTTTAACAGAATGAATTGGAGGTGACTCAAACAGAACAGGAAAGTGTGATGGGTGAGCAGACTCAGATGACCAAGGCTAAGTGGATTATAGGAACAGATGACATGTTAAACACTTAGTAGAATTTAACATTTAATTTGATATAAATATCAAGTTAATAAAAATATAATATTGTTATACACAATAAAATAATATTGCTTGTGAATAACTTATGTTAAACATAAATATTTATAATGTATAACTAATAATAAATAATAAAATAAGAGTTTACTCTCAAAACTTATATATATCTAATATATAGAAAAGGAGATGCAGTAAACCAGTTGATGAACATGCAAGTTCATTTATAGTGAAGTAATAAAAGCAGAAGAATTAAGTGTTAAATACGAATTCCAGAGAATATATCTGTAAATTTATTAATTTAGCCTATTCCAATGTGTTATTTTTTGTTTTATCTTATTATGATTGTTTCATTATTATTTTGGTTTGTTTTCTAATGAATAATAGAAAGAGTGTGAATGCAGATAAAAGGAGAGGTGGAGAGAAGAACTTGGAGGAATAGAAGGAAAGAAAACTGTAATCAGGATGGATTAGACACAAAAAGTTTTATTTTTTTATAAATTAATTTAAAACTAGAAAAACCAACAGTAAATTAGGAGACAAAATTTCAGAGACACATTATATCTGGCTTTATTTTTTTATAAATTAATTAAAAAAAGAAAAACCAACAGTAAATTAGGAGACTGAAAATTTCAGAGACACATTATATCTGGTTTGAAGACAGATGCAATTTTCTAACCAAATAATGTAAAGACAGATTCCCCTTAGATGCGGGGTAACTGTGATATGAGATAAGGCTTCCGTGGCTAGAGAAATGAATCCCATGGACTTCTCAACATTATGAAATTCATTCATTTAACTCATTTATTCAGCAAGCATTTGTTAAATTTCTTATGCGATGTGATTCAGACAACATGTGATAGACTGGGCTTAAGGAAATGAGTGGGAGATGGTCCCATCAGAGGGGGATCTCAAGGTCCCAATCAGAATGATAAACCAGATGTCTGAAGTTAGACATTATAAGGCAATCAGTCACAATTTCACATGTAGAAATAAACACATGACTGAAAAATATCCTTGTTAATACTATACTTGTCATCTGTGAAATTTTCAACAGATTATATAATTATTATTTTGCATATTCTTTTACTCCAGTGTAGTTTTTTTTTTTTTTTTTTTTTTTTTTGGTCCCCAAATGTAATGTGTAGTTTTATTTTTTTTTTATTTTTTGATACTTTATTTACATTTCCAATGTTTCCCCCTTTCTAGGTCTCCTCTTTGGAAACCACCTATCCCCCTCTCCTTCCCCCACCTCTATGAGGGAATTCCACCTCCCACCCACCCCCATATTCCCACCTTGACATTCCCCTTTACTGGGGCCTCTCCTCCCCCTGATGGCCAACAAGGCCCTCCTCTGCCACATGTGTGATCGGAACCATGGGTCCCTCCATGGGTCCCATGGTTGGTGGTCCAGCCTCCATGAGGACCGGGGGGGGGGGGGGTCAGGCCAGTTGACACTGTTGCTCCCTCCTGTTTTTGAAATTAAGTCCATGTGATTCAGGCTGGCCCAGATTTTCTGCATATCTTAAGATAGCCTCATACATACTAACACTCCTATCTCAGATTGCTGGGTGTGGGAATTACAAGCGTACATCATCATGCCTGGTAGAAAACCAGCTTTCTTTTATATTTTTTAATTACTTAAAATAAGTTCTAAATTTAAACGTGTTTGTATCATATTCTTCTGCTTGCCTAAATTCTTCCAAATCTTCTCCCTGTCCTTACACAAAGCTCAAGTCCAAGTGGATCAAAGACCTCAACATAAAACCAGATACATTGAACCTGATAAAAAGAGGAAGTGAGAAATGGCCTTGAATGCATTAGCATAGAAGAAGACTTTTTGAACAAAACACCACGTTTTCAATGTCTTTATTTATTCTTCTCTCATATATTACATCCTAACTTCAGTTTCCCCTCCCTCCTCTCTTCACAGTCCCTCCCACCCACTTCCCCTCTTCATTCATTTCTCCTCAGTTTCTTTTCAGAAGAAGTCAGGCTTTCCCTGAATATCAAACACACATGGTATATCAAGTTGCAGTAAGACTAAGCAACTCCTCTTCTATTAAGGCTGGATATGTCATCCCAGTATGCTAAGTCCCAAATGCCGGCAAAAGTGTCAGAGAGAGCCAATATTCCCACTGTTAGGAGTTCCTTAAGAAGACCAAGCAACATAACTGTAGCATTTATGTAGATGGCCTGATATGGGTCTGGAGGGACCCATACAGGCTTCCTGATTGTCAATTCAGTTTCTGTGAGCCCCTATGAGCCCAGGTTAGTTGATTCTGTAAGTTGTTTTGTGGTGTCCTTAACCCTGTTTCCTCCTATTTTATATTTTATTGTGTCATCTCTATTATTATCCTCTTTGGTGAAATATATGCTCATGTCAGTAGCTTGTATTGTAAATTGTTTATTTACTTTTATTTGCTAATAATTTTTGAGAGACGGTTATATACTCTACAAACTAATATTGTAAAAGTAAATTTTATTCACCTAATGCAATTCATTTTTTGTTGCTTACTTCTGTCTACTAACCTAGGCCTAATCCTAGAAGCTTCTAGTCTCCATATAATCTCTGTGTTTTCAGCCTTTGAGACTTACTGCTGAGTTTGTTCACCCTATCTTGCTCTATCTGAACTCTGGCTGGGTGTTTCAACTTAGCTGTTCTGGCCCAAACTCTTCTATCTCCAAGTTGACTGATTTAATCTGGCTTCTCTCAGCTTCTCACTGAATTGCTCTGCCTGGCATCAAACTAGCTCTGGCAATTTGTTCTAATCTTATGGCTCCTTCTTAGTCTTTTCTTCTATTGCCTCTGCTGCATGAACTGAGAAGAACTGAATACAACTCCACTATACTGCCAACTGCAATGACTCCTACACTGACTGACTAATTGAACTTAACTGACTGAATAGAATTGACTCAAATGGCTTTTTTCCCTGTACTGCTTGTAAATAGCTTCTCTTTCCTGTGCTATTCTTGTGAGAGTTGCACATATCGTATCTCTGACTCATTTTGTCAACTCTTTCTCTGATTCATTACTTCATCTATGCCTCAATTAAATATCACTTTCAATCATGGCTGCTTTCATCTCCAAACTAATTTAACCTTATAGATGTGTAGTAAGAGTATGTCTGTTTTCCAGCCAGAGGTATTAAAGATGTATGTATGGTACCTTGCCAGAGCAGTCATGTTGCTGAATTAAAATTCCTCTAAATAATACTCTGAATTTTTGTTAATAGTTTTTTTTTTAATGCAGCATATCTAATCCCAATTTTACCTCCCTCAACTCCTTCCAGATCTTCTACAGCCTTTCTTGCTCTCTTATTACAAAACATAATAATAAAATGAAAGAGAAGAAAATAAACAAACTAGAATAGGTCAAAATAAACAAACTGAAAAAAAGAAGATACGAAGAAAAAGCACATGAAATAGATTCAAACAAACACATAGAAAATTCCAATAAAAACACAAAACCAGAAACCTTACTATGTAAACAAGAAGACGAAGAAGAAGAAGAAGAAGAAGAAGAAGAAGAAGAAGAAGAAGAAGAAGAAGAAGAAGAAGAAGAAGAAGAAGAAGAAGAAAAAGAAAAGGAGGAGGAGAAGGAGGAGAAAGAGGAGGAAGAGAAGGAGGAAGAAGAGGAGGAGAAGAAGGAGGAGGAGTCGGAGGAGGAGGAGGAGGAGTCGTCGTCGTCAAATGAAATCAAGGAACAAAATGTCCAAACACAGTGTTATGAGACAAAGAACATCCAAAAACATCACTGAGTTGGCTTTGTGTTGGCACCTGCTTGTGGGCATGGGGCCTGCCATTGAGTGTGGTTTATATACTGAGTGAGACTCGCCAGTAGAAAACTAACTGTTCCTTTTCCAGTGGTTATCATTTAGAGATAGTATCTAGGTTATGGATAGGGGCTTCTGTCCACTTCCCCTTTCAAACCTGGGATTCCATCTGGCTTAGACTTCTGCAGGTCCTATGCATGCTGCTACAGTCTCTGTGAGTTCATATGTGCATCATCCTGTTGTATCTAGAAGGCCTTGTTTTCTTGGTGTCTTCTATTCTTCCTGCTTCTATCTTCTCTTAAATATTCTTCCCTGAGAGATGGGGTTTTGTGGATATATCCCATGTAGGACCGAGTTTATCAAGGTCCCTCACTCTGTGAACATTTGCCAGCTGTGGGTCTTTGTATTTGTTTCCATCTACTGCAAGGGAAAACTTCTTTAATAATGGCTGAGAAAAAAAACCTACTAATTTATGAGTACAACAGAATGTTATTAGTAGTCACTTTATTGCTATGTTCCTTAGCCAAACAATAGTATTCCATTTTCCCCTAGATCTACAGTCTATCTACTCTTAGGTTTTGATCAACCATCACAGTAGTGTCCTCATGGAGTGCAGCTTAAGTCCAATCAGACAGTAATTTCTTACTCCACCAACTTTGTGTCACTGCTGTAGCAGCCTATCATACAGACAGGTCAACACTGTAGGGTTTGTACCCAGCTTGGTGTTTGTCTTCTCCTCTGGTAGCATGCAGAGTACCTTCCAATATAATAAACTCTAATGAGAGGTTAAGGCTGTAGGTGGGCAACAGATCAACTACGTGCTCAGTGATTTATATAGGTGCTGTCCTCACTAAAACAGCTTTACCATTAGCTTGTATAGATTGCCCCAGAATTTGGCAAGAGCCTGGTTTGTTTGTGAATTTGCATGGGGTCCTTTTGGATAACAGCATGATTCAGTATAACTCAGTCTTTCATTTCATTTTATTTCACTGGTAAATGTAACTAGAAAAAAGTCACCTTGAGACATGTAACCAGACTGCCTTCATTGTGTCACATTGGTTTGGATATGTTTTGTTTTCCTTTTTATTCTATTCTTAAAAGCTTTTAATTTCATTATTAATTTCTGTCTTGACCAGTTTTTCATTCAGTAGTGAGTTGTTCAGTTTCCAAGGCCATATAAGCTTTTGTTTGTTCATTTGTTTGTTTGTTTGTTTCTATTGTTATTGATACCTAGCTTTTAATCAGTTGTGGTTAGATAGGACACAAAGTGTTATCAATTTTGGTAGCTAACTAAACTTGCTTTGTATCTGAGCATGTGGCTATCTTTGGAAAAATTTCCATGAGTTGCCAAGAATCAGAGATATTTTTTTATATTTGCATGAAATGTTCTGAACATATCTATTAGGTCTATTTGCTTTTTTTTTTTTTTTTTTTTTCTGGTTTTTCGAGACAGGGTTTCTCTGTGTAGCCCTGGCTGTCCTGGAACTCACTCTGTAGACCAGGCTGGCCTCGAACTCAGAAATCTGCCTGCCTCTGCCTCCCAGATGCTGGGATTAAAGGCGTGCGCCACCACTGCCCGGCTTAATATTGATTTATAAAGCATCCATTTTCTTTTTGTGTGGATGACCTGTTTCTAGGTAAGAAGGTAAGAGTGTGGTATTGAAGACTCCCACTCTCAGCTCACAAAGGCAAATTACAGTGGTGTTTCTTTTACTAAATTGAGTGCCTATGTTTGGTGCATAGCTTTTAAAAATTTAAATGTCCTGCTGGTGAAATTTTCCATTGATGAACATGTTGTGTCTTTTCCTATTTCTTCTGATTTGTTTTGTTTTGGAGACTATTTTGTTAGATATTAAAATGGACACACTAGCTTTGTTCTTACATCAATTTATTTGGAGTGTCTCTTTCCATCATTTTGCCCTTAGGTGGGGTCTATCTCTTGATGGTCAGAAGAATTTGAGACTCACACCTAAATGGGATATCTCTATCAAGTCCTTCCCTTGAGCTCAGGGAACCCAGCAGAAAGGGAAGCAGAAAGACTGGAAGAACCAGTGGGGAGGGAAGACAGCAAAAATACAAAGGCTTCTAAATCAGTGGTTTTAAATCTGTGAGTTTCAACCCCTTTGGGGTTGAATGACACTTTTATACCTTCAGAAGACACAGAAATTTATATTATAATTCACAGTAGCAAAATTACAGCTATGAAGTACCAACTTCAATGTGAAAGATTTTGTTGTATTTTATTATATTTTATTTTGATATTTTTAAAAATCAAATTAGTGAATGAATACCTAGTCACTAGATTAAAGGCTAAGAGCAATGGAACTGTCATTTATACTTGCTGGGAGAAGGAAAGAATCAGTTTTCTCTAATGTAGAGATCCTGAGTGTATCAACCACTCCAGGCCAGTTTTCATGTTTAGGAGTATTTGACCAATGTATTATGATTTCGTAGCATTTTCATGTTCTTTTATTTGCTTCCATTTGCTGAGTTTTTAGAAGGGGGATTGTAGTTTTGCTTTCTTGGTTTTGGAGGCTTTCGTTGTTGGGTTGGGTTGTTGTTTGCTTTTTGAGAAATGATGTTAAGTTGGGTGGTTAGGGAGGAAGAGAACGTATGGATGTACTTGGGGAAGGAATAAAATATAAGCAAATACATTGAATTTTAAAATGTTTTATATAATAAAGATATAATAAAATACATGACTCTTGTCCACAGAAAAAGTATAACTTCATGCTTAGCTAATGAAAAGGAATACCATTCACACTGACATTTTAGAAATGTTGGAAAAGAAATTATTACAGGTCAAGTGCCTAGCATAGTATCTGGTAGTCAACTAATGATTACAATTCTATGACAGCTTTATAGACTGTAGCTAACATGTCTACAACCCCAGATTCACCCAAAGGCTCCCAAAAAACTCTTCCAGATTTTTAAAGCCTGTGTAAAATTCTTTTCCTTCTGTGGGAGCCTCATGACATAACTGAAGATGTATTTTAAAGGGTTTAAAGGCTTGACATCCCCTTATTATCTTGTGATCTCAGATATGTTACCTAACCTGTTAGAGCTTAGTTTCTCTAGGAAGAAAAATTGTACTAATACCTTCTGTATCACAGGACCCTTTAGAAGATACTAAATAATTAAATGTCTGCAAACAATGTAAACACTTCATAGTATAACTAACATTATTATAAGAAGCAGCAATAAATAATAAAAATTATTATAAAGATAATTCTCAGATATTGTTTGCTAAAATTCACATGTTTTGTTTGTATTCTTTGTTCTGCAAATTGTGTTATTGTTTGCTTGTTTATAGTGCTATGGACTGGTCCCAGGCCACGGTATATGCCAGAAGATCTCCCAACACTGAATTACATCCATAGCCTATTTGTTAAATTTTAAGACATGTTCTCATTAAGTTACTCACACTCATTTTGAGCTCAGTTGGTTTGTTTTTTAAACCATATTTTTATTTATTTATCCACTATGAACTATTTTTTCTTAAATTAGTTCAGATTTGTTTGGGTTTTTCCCATCATGTGTTTTCTAAGTTTAAATAAAATAAATTTCCCACTTTCCTTTCCTCTCTCTAATCCTCGCATATCCTCCCTGTAACATTTTCTGTTACCCCTTAGCCTCCCTCAAATCTATGTTCTCTCTGTCTCTGTCTCTCTCTGTCTGTCTGTCTGTCTCTCTCTTTCTCTCTCTCTGTTATTATTGGTATGTATTTATCAACAAATATATAAATACAAGTTTCTGAAAATTAAAACACTTTGATTTACATGACACATTTGTTACTGTCAATGACTGAATTGGGGAAGGGCATATGAGCGTGCGCACAGAAAAGCATAGGAAGACTCAGCAGCAGTGGATCTTCAAGAAGACAGGCGGATACATTTATGCCCTTACCTTATACTTATAGACAAGATACAATAAAAAGACAGAAGTGCTTCTGAAAAAATTTAAATCACCTATGAACATACTTAAGGAAAATCTGCTTATATAGAGAGTTTTAAATGTTTATTTTCAAGTTAGTATTTTTACTTAAACACACACAGAAACTAGCACTGACATTCCTTATGTAAAATTGATTCTCAATTTTTAGCAAACTGCTTTAAAGATAATAACCATGAGCCATTGTACTATAGTACACAACTGTTTAAAGGGGCAGAATTTAAAGTAAAACGTTTAGGTAATAAAAACTTAAGACTATCTTTGCTGTTTTATGTAAGATATTTCTTAGTTCAATAAATAGAATATTACCTAGATATAAAAGCTGTACAAGGATCATACATGCCCTGCCCTCCTGGAGATAAATTTTCCTTCTGACACACAACTTGGTCTGGCGCACAGCCAGCACTTCAGCCACCCTTTAAAACCCAGAGACAGTTTGACTCCCAGGAGGTTCATGACAACCAGGTTCACAGTTGAAACACCCACCACAACCTGGCCTAACTAGGACCCCCACAGGGCCCAGAAGACTAAGGACCACATGATCATCTCATTAGATGCTAAAAAAGCTTTTGACAAAATACAACACCCTCATGTAAAAAGTCTTGAAAAGAACAGGAATTCAAGGCACATACCTAAAGCATAATAAAAGCAGTATATAGCAAACCAACAACCAACATCAAATTAAATGGAGAAAAACTTGAAGCAATCCCGCTAAAATCAGGAACAAGGCTGCCCACTCTTTCCTTATTTACAATATAGTACTTGAAGTTCTAGCAAGAGTAATTAGACAACAAAAGGAGGTCAAACAGTAACCATTTGGAACGGAAAAATTCAAGGTATCACTATTTGCAGATGATATGATGCTATACATAAGCGACCACAAGAATTCTACTAGACAACTACAGCTGATAAAGATTTTGAGCAAAGTGGGTGGATATAAAATTAACTCAAACAAATCAGTAGCCTTTCTCTACACAGAGGATAAACAGGCAGAGAAAGAAATTAGAGAAACAACGCCCTTCACAATAGTCACAAATAATATAAAAATATCTTGGCTTAACTCTAACCAAGCAAATAAAAGATCTGTAAGACAAGAATGTCAAGTCTCTAAATGAAGAGTTCAAAGAAGACCTCACAAGATGGAAAGATCTCCCATGCTCATGGATCAATAAAATTAAAAGAGTAAAGATGGCCATCTTACCAAAAGCAATCTACAGATTCAATGCAATCCCCATCAAAATTCCAACTCAATTCTTTACAGAGATAGAAAGAGCAATTCTCAACTTCATCTGGAATAACAAAAACCCCAGGATAGAAAAATCTATTCTCAACAATAAAAGAAATTTTGGGGGAATCACCATCTCTGTCCTCAAGTTGTTCTACAGAGCAATACCATATAATACATGCTATTGTTAGAGAGACAGACAAATAGATGAATGGAATAGAATTGAAGACCCAGAAATAAATTCACACATATATGGTCACTTGATCTTTGACAAATAAGACAAAACCATACAGTGGAAAAATAGCATTTTCAACAAATGTTACAGGTCTAACTGGCAGTCTGCATATAGAAAAATGCAAATTGATCCATTTTTATCTTCTTGTACAAAGCTCAAGTCTAAGTGAATCAAGGACCTCAATATAAAACCAGATATGCTGAATCTAATAGAAGAGAAAGTGGGAAAGAGTTTTGACCACATCAGCATAGGGGAAATTTTCCTGAATAGAACACCAATGGCTCAGGCTCTAAGATCAATAATTCCTAAATGGGACCTCATGAAACTGAAAAGTTTCTGTAAGGCAAAGGACACTGTCAATAGGCCAAAACAGCAACCTACAGATTGGGAAAAGATCTATACCAACCCTACATCTGATAGAGGGCTAATATCCAAAATATACAAAGAATTTAAGAAGTTAGACTCCAGAAAACCAAATAACCCAATTAAAAGATGGGATAAAGAACTAAACTAAGAATTCCCAACTAAGCAATCTTAGTCATCAGAGAAATGCAAATAAACACAAGCCTGAGATTCCACCTAACACCATTCTGGATGGCTAAGATCAAAACTCAAGTAACAGTAGATGCTGGTGAGGATGTGGAGAAAGAGGAACACTCCTCCATTGCTGGTGGAATTGCAAGCTGGTACCACTTCTTTGGAAATCAGTCTGGCAGTTCCTCAGAAAATTGGAAATAGTTCTACCTGAGAACCCAGCTATACCACTTCTGGGCATACATCCTAAAGTTGTTCCAACATATAACAATGTCACATGCACCACTATGTTCATAGCAGCATTATTTATAATATCCAGAAGCTGGAAACAACCCAGATGTCCCTCAACGTAAGAATAGATACATAAAATGTGGTACATTTACACAATGGAATATGACTCAGCAATTAAAAAACAAGCACTTCAGGAACTTGGAGGCAAATGGAAGGAAGTAGAAAATATCATTCTGATTGAGGTAACCCAACTCCAAAAGGACATACATGGTATGTACTCACTGATAAGTAGATATTAGCTCAAAAGTTCTGAATACCTATGATAAAACTCACAGACCATATGAAGCTTAACAAGAAGGAAAGTCAAAATATGGATACTTCAAACCCACTAAGAAGGGAGAACAAAATAATCACTGGAAGCAGAAGGAGGGAGGGAGCTGGGTGGGAGAGGAGGGGGGGAATGAGGGGCAGAACCAGGTATTGGAAGAGACAGGAATGAATTCTAGAGGGCCAGGAGAATAAATATGAACAAGTAGCAGTAGGAGGTGGGAAACTTGGGGATCCAGTAGAAAATCCCAGATGCCAGGGATGTGAGAGGCTCCCAGGACCCAGTGGGGATGACATTAGCCAAAATAACCCACAGCGAGGAGATAGAACCTGAAGTAACCACCTCCTGTAGAAAGACATGGCCCCCAGTTTAGAGAAGGGGCTACCCACCCATCTTTTTCATAATATTACAGGGTTATATTTCCTTAATGTTAGCCAACAACTGGCTCAGGATAAATACATATGACAATTTGGCATGATTTTTCACAAAAAACAAACACAAACATATTTTTCCTTCTCTTTCTTTCCTAAGTCCTCCTTTAACAACTCTAAGACCAAATGTTATTTTAAAAAAAGAAAGAAAGAAAGAAAAAAAAAACCTAGAAGTTTCTCTACCTTAGGAAACTAAGGAAGCCAAATCATAAAAGTGACAGATGCTATCTAGGAAAAGCTATAGCAAGCAAATGAGTCTTCTGGAGATGGCCCACTGTTTTACATGGCTGTGATGGGAACACTCTGAGATGCAGGGTCCTCAGAGACTTCATCTCAGGATTGCTTTTTCCTGCTAATATGTCTTTCCTGACACTATTACATAACCTAATGATTCCTGGGTATCACTCCATCCTATTGGGCACATTTTCTACTGATTAACATGAAAACAAACTTTCATGAATAAATGCCATTTAGATTAATTAAGGACTTTATAGAATTTGTGAATTGATTCAAATAATTTTGGGAATAAATTTTAAGGAAAGGGATTTAGCTATTTTGCCAGAAAGACGTAATATAGTTAGAATCAAGACTATGATGTGCCCCCTTCTTATAGAATAGTAAGTAAAGGCTGCATAATAAAGGATATAATCAGATTCCACAAATTACACTGAAAAAATTAAGCTTGGGATCAATTTGATATCAAGGAAAAACATTCATTTTAGGTCAGGTCTAAGGGTGAAGACACAGATGTGCACTATGACAAAGCAAGGCCATGTGAAATTGTTGCTTTGAACTTATAATGAGCTTATAGAATAAACCACTGCTGTGAACTTACTATCAACATCCTTCTCAATTTCACTTTTGTGTAACAGTTTATCTACAAAGTGATTCTTTCTTACATAGAGAACTCTTTGTCTCAAAACCTAAAAGCAATGATAAAATTTTGGTGTAGAATTTTGGCGTAGCACCTTTCTGTTTCATCCAGTATGCATGTTGTCTGTGTTCCTGACTTTCTTTTCCTTTCTCCTTGGCTCTTTTTTTTTTTTTTTTGAGACAGGGTTTTCTCTGTGTAGCCCTGGCTGTCCTGGAACTCATTCCGTAGACCAGGCTGGCCTCGAACTCAGAAATCCGACTGCCTCTGCCTCCTAAGTGCTGGGATTAAAGGCATGTGCCACCACTGCCCTCTGCCTGGTAAGCAAAGGTCCCTGGAACTATCGAGAAAAGAGCCCAAAATAACTAAGCTTTTGGTCTTAATTTCCAGCTGCTATCAGCAAGGGTTATATTCCCAGAAGCCACCTGTTTCTGGCCTTGGAGAGAGAAAGAGTTAAATTTCTAGAACCAGCAGCTTTGGCCCCAATCACCAATTCTGTACCCTGCTGCCTTCCTCAGTTGTGGATGCTGGGAAAGACTTTTCAGCAATAAAGTGAGTCTTTGAGTGGTTTCCAGGCTCCTATGTTTTATTTACTTAAACAGATCTGCTTGTCTGAGAATAAAAAACAAAAAACAAAACAAAACAACACTGTATTGACTTAAGTACCATATTTTGTGCTCATGAGGTACCCAGCCCTAATATATACATCTCCATCACAGCTTCTGCACTGAGGATCAGGGAACATTTTGCAGAAAAGGAAGCAGAGAAATTTTAAGAGCCAGAAGACCAGGGGTTCTACTGTGAGATGATATCTCCTAGAAATGACACCACCATAGGGAACATACATTCACGATACTTCAACAATATGGCTGCCAAAACAAGACCCATATGAAGACATAACAAATAGGTCTACTAACCTAGAAAGGAGAAACATCACTGGGTCCTGCACCTATGAAATAACTAGAGCCAACTAATAATGACTGCTAAGAAAAGGAGAAATAGTCTTCCTCAACCCTTAATGGGTTATCCAATTCCAAGTGGTCATCTCTGAACACATGTGCACACAATTTACAATTGAACAGACTCAATAGTTTGTGTGTGTGTGTGTGTAAGAAAGACAGAGACAGAGAGAGATATGGAGAGTGACAGAGAGACAAACAGAGGGGGGACGGGATGAGGAGGAGGAGGGGGAGAGAGAGAGAGAGAGATGGAGAGGGAGAGGAAGAGGGAAAGGCTCAGAGACAGAAAAAAGAGACAAACAGAAAGAATTCACTAAAGAAAGGGCATAAAGGTGAGAGGAAGTAGGATTTAAGTGGAAGGTATTGGAGGGAAATGAAGGAAGGAAAAAGTAAAACAATATATGTAAACACACACAAAGAAACAAACATATACAGTCAAAATTTTAAATCAGTAAACATGGTTTCCAGAGGCTGGGGCCCAAAGTTTGAAAGACGTTGGTCATTGGATGCAAAGTTTCAATTAAAATAAGAGCAATGCCTTCCAGAGATTTGTTATATATCAGAGGGGCAACAGATAGCAATACATTGCATATTTGAAATTTGTAAAGTTAGATTCTAAGTATTCCCTCTCATGATTATAAATTTGTGAGGAAAAGCATAATTCAGTATCCTGATCTGGCATTCCATGACATTCACATGTGTCACAGCCTGATATTTATACTTTAAGTGTAAATAGTCACTTGTTAATGGCTATAAAACACCACTGCAATCCACTTATTCACTTCGTTATAAATACATATTTACAAAATGTTAATTTATAACCTAACAAAACCTAACAAAACCGATAAATTCTTAATTATGTTTTAAGACTGACTTTTTAATTGACTTTCTGTACTTGAAAGTTTATACATGTATACCTCAGACTGTCACACAGAAGCATTGTTTGCACTTACACAGTGATGCATTGTGATATCACATGCAATGCACTGCAGTTATTTAAAGTTGCCTTGTGATACCGCACTGGAGCTGTGTCATCACATTGGAGCTGAAATATCTCAACACATAATTGTGACTATACAAAAGATCATTTTCTGTAAAAATGAAAAAAAATTCTGTCATGATGTAGCATTTTGTACAGCAGGATTCAGTGGATAATTTCAATTCAATGATCGTACCTATGGTTAAACCAAATGCATCACAAAACAAAGACAAAATGGTGCCTCTGGGAAAGGGGCTAGTAAGGCTGATACTTGCAACTGATAGGAACGGGAGAGAGATAAAAGAGGCCTGTAGGAGGTAACCAGAAAACCCTGGCAGTATCTACAAAGTGCTTGATGATAGGATTCTTAAATATGAACAATGTTCAGGACCCTAAACTTCCAGAATTTATAGTCCAGCATATTAGAAATGGCAAAGGTATAACATTCATAATACTGTTCCATTCTCTGTAACTGCTATGGGTATTTTAAAGGAAGAATGCATAGTATTAAGAAATTTTCCATAACTGGAGTAGGACAAAACTCAATAATACATGTATATAGGTTCAGCTTCTAATGTGCCACCTTGGTTATGGTCTGTGGCACACAGTGAAAGAGAAGATGCTTTGATACAGGGTATCGTCTAACTGGAGCCCATCTCCAACTAATTCCAAGTCAGCCCTTTATCTATTTTTTAATGTTGCTTTTATGAAGGTTTATGTTGTTCTAATAACTATTCATTGATTATTTTCCTGTATAGGAAGTACTTATCTTTGCACAGTCTCTAATGACAGAAGCATACCAAAGTGGGCAGACTTCCAAGGATAATTTAGAAATTTTATGCATTGAATGTAGGTTCATAATGGAACAGGCATTGATAGAACTCTGGGTCTTGTAATTATTATTACTACTACTACTACTACTATTATTATTTTGCAAAATGAAATGGTTGAAAATGTTATCAGTATCAGCAAAATTCTTATGTTCACAGCAGCACAATTTAAAAAAGGAGTTAAGTAAACTTAATTATCTTGTTGTAAAGTTGGCTCTACAAATATGTCTGGCTGCTAGTAATTTATTTTTAACTTATTTTTTTATCTCTCTTGTTTTTATCTATATCTCTTGTCTGTCTGTCTGTCTGTGTCTGTGTGTGCTTCTTGCTGTCTTTCTGTTTCTCTGTCTCTGTCTCACTGCTTCTGTCTATCTATGTGTGTCTGTCTTTGTCACAGTGTCTCTCTGTCTCTCTCTGTCTATGTCTCTCTGTCTCTCCCTCCCCATCCTCCTCTCTCTTCCCTCCCCCTTCCACTCCCCTTCCTTCTCCCCTTCCCAGCCTTCTCTCTTTCCTTTTCAGGTTCTGATTATGTAGCCCAGGCTGATCTGTAACTCAACATCTGTCTCAGCCTCTCAAGTTCTGGTCTTAGACAGTGGTTAGGTTTCACAAGCATCCTTTTTCATCCATTTAAAAATCGTCCCCCTTTGCCCATCACAACTGTAAAATATAAAAGGCAATGAATTTGCTACTTAACTTTGCAGATTCATGTTTTACTCATCACTAGTGTCTCCCATTCATGTACCTGATATGAGCTTCTTTTTCTCACAGTGCTACAAAGAGAACATTTAACTCATGGGATTTTAACAAAGACTCTCCTGTGCTCTTAGGTTATGATGAGGAGTGCATGTTAATCATTATTCTTCTTTGTTTCCTTTTGATAGAATCTGCATCTACACTTTTCCTATATGAAACACTCAGCATGATAATTATAGAGAAAAATGCTGAAAATAATTACAGTTTAGGAGAGAAATATAATGGCCACAAAAAGAGACAGAGACCTACCATTTCAAACAAAGTATCTCTTAGATATTAATGTATAAAATTGACCTGAGAGAAAATTATTGATCCTTTATTGTCAGTACAAAAATGTGTACATGTACAAATAATTGAGCTTGGCTTTTGCAAACCTTGGTTATTCACAGACCCAAAGAGTCCTTTGCGTTTTGCAGGGACTCAGAGCATTACTGAGCATCATAGTTCATTTTAAGTAGAATTCAATATTTAAAAACTGAATCACCACCGACTTTGCAGGAATGTAGCTATTACTCCTGCATAAAGCAAAACCAAAATGACATTAAAATCTGTAGCCCAGCAGGGTGGCTTCTCCAGCACAGGAAGTCCCATCAATCCCAACCATTATTTTTCAACACAGGCTATTCTAGTGTGAAGTTAATGTCAGGCCCCAAAATGTTCCCACCCAGAATCTCCCTAGGACTCAGCAATTTAGATCTATGGTTCTTCTTAATGGGCCCAGACAGAGGAAGAATTCTTAAGGAGTTTAACTACATTTAATAAACATAATTGGGGACTGGAAAATTTGTTTTATGTTTGGCAATATTCCTATTCCTTAAGGAATGAGCTATTTAAAGATGCTTGAAATGCATTCCTTTGTTGTAAGCTATATTTTCTACAAAATGGCATAAGCCTTGGCTCATGGGAGATTTGGTCATTAAAACATGGCCTTTATATCGCAGGAAAGAAATGTTAATGCTGATAGATTAGGGATCAAGAAGAAATAAATCAATAAAATGCAACCCTATTGGCCATTGGCACAAAATTCGCTGCAGCTTTAGGTTTAATGCACAACCCCAATAATATGACCCTTCATATTTATGAGTCAATTTATTTTAATTGGCATGTTACATTTGTACATATTTATGGGGTACAGTTGCAATTTGGCATATATAATACTATTTATGAAAATCAAATCAGAGTAATGCTTACTTCAATCCACTTTATATTATAGTTTCTATGTTTGGATGTAGTTTAGTGGTGAAGAGCATGCCTAATATTGGTATGTATGAGTCCCTTGGTTCAATTCCTTGTATGGTATATAGTAAACAATGTACAAATGCACACATACACATATCTATAATCTATCATCTATCTATCTGTCTATCTAATTATCTATTTATCTATGCATCTATCATATATCTCTCTAAATATATCATCTATCATCTATCATTTATGTATCTGTATATATAATTTATACATTCATTTTCATTTGGTTTTCATGTTTAGATTTTTCCCATTAAATTCATATACAATACTCAATGGAAAATGTTAATTAAATTTTCATGGTTGTCACTTTCACGGTTATTTTTGCCTAAGGTTTTCCCTTTAGAGTTGTGATTAATATTAAGAATTCATTTATTACCAAGAGCCAATTATCTGTGTCCATTAGCTTCTTATTTAAGATACAATTTGAAGGAAAATTTATAAGCTCTCTTAGAATCAATCTTCCTAAGCAAGGTACAATCTGTGTATATACAGTTAGATCTACCCATCTGAAGGTGGACACTATTGAGGAAAGGACACTGTGTTGTTTGAGAGGAGAATAGAATGGGATACTTACCTCATCCTCACTGGGGCTTGACTGGGAAATTCTTCTTTTGTCATTTTCCTCCTAGCAATGGTTTCTGTGTGTGGTATTACTATGAGGTTCTGAGCAATTGTTTCTCCAAAGACAAGTCTCCTGTGCTTTGTAAACTGTTAAACTCCAAAGCCAGGGACAGATTGTAACTTCCTGCTGTAATGTGTGATGGTGCCTATGTGTCTGTGGTTTATTAGTTATGAGAGAGATATAAAAGAAGCCTGTAGAAGGTAGAGCAATCAAAATACATTGTTAAAGTATATGAAATTCCTTTTTTGAATAGTATATTTGAGATGTAATGAGCCTTTAAACCATTATTCCCAGAGTTTTCAATAGTGCTAGGTTCTGGGCAGCTTGTGGTTCCTGAGTACAGGAGTTGGTTCTACCTAGAAAGCTTCTCAAGATCAATTAAATGCACAGGTATACATCAAATGACTCACTATATTTAAGATTGCTCATTTTTTTCTTTTAACCTCAGCCTTCTTTGATTTCTACTTCTCCTAAACTTTCTTCATGTTATCCAGCTACACTGAGAAAATAGTTGAGACTGACTATCTTGTATATGCAATATATACTATGTGATGGTTTGGTCCACATGAACTATAAAGTGATAGTACAATAAAATCAATATATCTAATACAACATAATTACTATACTATGTGCATGTGCGTGCACACACACACACACACATGCACATATGTGGTGAAGTTACAATAAATCAGAGTCAAATGTCATAAAAGTTTTAAATAGTGGGAGGTTTTGCCTGATCATTTTATGTCATATCTAAAATTTGAAGGCAACATTATAACCTTCTTGGGACTGGTAATTTTAGTATGAGTGCCTGTGATGACAGCTAAAGGCAGAGAGAAGGCTCTTAATGTAATTACTTGGAAGAGTGGCCAGTGATGTTTATAATAATTTGATCTCATTATTTTTTCTTAAGACCAGTTTTACTTTTCATTCTTGGATATTTTAAAGAGAACATGTAAATGACATTTTGAATAAGTCTCTCTTCCCTTTTGATAACCAAACACAATATCCTTCACGAAATTTGTAGGCACCCTACTAACTAGTGTTTTAGTGCAACAGTGTGTAAATTCATAAATGAGTATTATCTCTTTTAACTACCCATTCAGCTATAATCTGAAAGCCCCTTATAATTCCAGGTCTGTTTTCTCTTTGATCAACTGGCAGATATGCAACAGTGTATCTGAGCTGCAAGAGTGTCTGACCTAATGCCAAATTGCCGAGTGTAAATAATCATGGCTTCAAATAGGTTGTCTGAATTTCATACAGATTTTTGAATGAGCCTAACATAGAGCCTATGGGTTTGGAATCAGAGACACAATTTTAGATAAATTGCTCAAAGCAAAGATGAAAGGGAGGTCACATTAAGTCCGGACTGCTGTAAACAGTGTGTATCTGTCATACAAAGAGTTTGTGCTGTGTTTTATTTTAACCTGCCAAAAATATTAATAATTGAAATCAAAGGTGAATTTCAAGATTAATAACTGAAGATGTTCCCCTTAAAATGGGCATAAGTCCCCCAAATCTGTGGTAACTTGACATGATGACAATCCACTTGAGTTCACAACTCAGTGCAGGATGCTATCGTGTCTTCTATTCATTCTTATGATCGTTTGCCTGGCTAGGATTTCAGTGTCTTCTCAGTGAGTGGCCTTCCTATATTAAAAGCTTTATGAAACATTGTTCACCTACGCCATCCTGTGTTACTAACCCCTCTCCCGGTTTCCAAATGTCCTCTCTTACTCCTTATTAACTCCACAAAATTTATTTAGAAATGAATAAAAACAGGAACATTTCAGAGCTTTAGACAGTGCAGGCCAAACCTTACCTAGGGCAATTTTTACACCTGAGTGATTATTATTGAGGAACTGAATGATATTTTTGTTTATTCTTCTCTCATATACTACATTCCAACCACAATTTCCTCTCCTTCAACTCCTCCCACCCTGCCTCCAACTTCCACTTCTCCTCTGTTACCCTTCAGGAAAAAGTAGATTTCTTAGGGATATCAACTGAACACAGCATAAAATGTTTCCATAAGACTAGGCACAAATCTCCATATCAAGGCTGATTGAGACAACCCAGAAGGAGGAAAAGGGTCCTGAGAGGAGGCAAGAAAGTCAGAAACACTGCTAGGAGTCTCACAAGAACAGCAAGCTGCACAACCATAACTTATATGCAGAGAACCTAGCACAGAGTATAGCGTCAGTCTCTGTGAGCTCCTATGATCCCTGCTTAGATGATACTGGGAGCTGTGTTCTTGTGGTGTTATGGACCAATCTGGCTCCTAAAACCCTTCCTCTCACTTTCCCTGGGAGTTTCCTGAGTTCCACCTAAACATTAAGAGGAACTAAATGACTATAACAGAAGCAGTGGATATGTCCGCAGTCACTGAAAGTAGGAAAATAGAAGCTTAGTCATTCTTTTCACCAAAACAAGTCTATAATAGCAAATGAAACTGAAAGCGCTTAATGGTAAGTTTAGAGATGGAATAAGTATAAAATAGGTGAAGTAGGAAAGGCACCTGGCTTTGAAATAAAGCCATTAGGAGAAAGAAGGCTTGCGATTCTGAGCAGCCAATCAATAGGAACTTTGAGAATTGACATCTAGATTACTAATTGAAAAATCAGTGTCCTTTGTTTATTTTTTTATTTTTTATTTTTTTATTTTTTTTGGTTTTTCGAGACAGGGTTTCTCTGTGTATCCCTGGCTGTCCTGGAACTCACTCTGTAGACCAGGCTGGCCTCGAACTCAGAAATCCGCCTGCCTCTGCCTCCCAAGTGCTGGGATTAAAGGCGTGCGCCACCACTGACCGGCCCTTTGTTTATTTTTAAGTGTAGTGTTACCACTGTGTCTCAAGATTCTTTCTGTTATAAATAAGATGCTGGGTAATGTACATAAACTTTAAAAATTGATCCTAGAAACTACAAAAATGGAATTGGTGCATTCTATTCTGATTATTATTAGACTCTAATATTCCCAGGGAGTACCAGTGTCTTTAGCCAATGTGTTGTCAGTGAATCCTACTCTCTCCAGATTCAGAAAACTCACAACCACCGTACTTAGATCCAATATCCCTTCTTCACTGTGATAAATGGACCTGTACTTAGCCTGGAGAGAAAATAATATCATTACAGGACTTCCATATGCATTTTAAGGGAGAAGAATATATTTATAACTGTCTTCCAGCAAAACTCAAATCCAAAGAATCAAAGAGCTGAATCGCTGAAACTCCTGGAAGAAAAAAAAAATGTATGTCAATAGATCAGCCCAAAATAAGGATTTTATGACCAGGACTCTGGTAGAATAGAAAATAAGATCAAGAAATGACCAATAGGACTTCAGTCAAAGAAGATGCTTTGGTATAGCAGAAGAAACTATCAAGCAAGTGAAGAGGCAGCTAATGGAATAAAAAATAAATAATCTTTGCTAATATGCTTCTGACAAAAGATTACTGCCTGATATGTACTAAAAACTCAATAAACTAAATACACAGGAAACTAACTCAATTAAAAGTGCGATCTGGAATTGAACAAAGTGCTCCCTAATGGAATGGCTAAGAACAATGTGTTGGCGGGACCATAAATAGAGGAAGCATGAATAGATATGATATAGTATATGGTATAATAGCATATGATACAATAATATATAGATATAGCATTCACGAATGGATTTTTAAAAATTGAAAGAGAAATGACAATAAATGTTGATGAAGAGGTGGAGAGAGGAGAAATCTTGTTCAGCATTGTGTTACTGGGAGTAAAAGGTAAAAATATATTTACCACATAACATCCTAAGCTGTACCATTTGGAAACAAACATAAAGAGCTTTACATCCTCTATAGAGATGCTCACTCACCCATATTCCTTGCAACTCTATTCTGACTAGGTAAGCATTAGAAGCAGATTAGATGTTTGTTAACTGATAAATGAATAGTGTAAATATGCTATGGATACACAGTGGAGTTTTACTCAGCTACAAAGAAAATGAAATTTGCAAATAATGGAATGGAGCTAGAAGAAATTATAGCAAGTGAGGTAGCACAGATGGAGTTTAGTGAATCTCTTATTTCTCATCAGAGGATCTTATTGCAATTGATAATAGTTAATACATTAATTTAAATATGATAGAGGTACACAGAATAATTATCCATGAAGTACTAAAGAATAAATAATACCATACCTTTTCTCCCATGACTTACAACATTATAGAATAAGATACATAAATATTGTATCTACAAGATCCTGGTGAAGACTACTAGGGAACAGAATCTTCTAGACACAACTCACCATAGCTTTGCTTAATATCACAAGACATGCTCATGGTCAAGCCAGTCATGATTCCTGCATGAACAAAAGGAGGTCCCATGAGATTCTACTCCTAGCTGAGGAGTGATTGGCAGTTGATGGCTCCTGGGGATAGAAGACTAGGTTTCTTGCAGGGTTGTGACCTGTACTAGATTGATGATGCTCCAGTGTAAGGTCCTGTTCTGACTTCCTTTCATGATAAATAGTGATATGGAAGTATAAGCCAAATAAATTCTTTCCTCCCCAAGTTGGTTTGGTCATGATATTTCAACATACTAATAGAAACCCTAACTAAAATAATGGGCTACTAATTTTCTGCCCAAAACATGTCTTATCCTTTCCTACAGAGGTCACATGACATAAACTATATACAGCTTCTGCTAGATTTAGAGAGCATCAATTCAGGGTTCTCTCTTCAGGGATGAAGGGAGAGACCCAAATCACACTGAGCTGAATAAAGTAATACTTCAACACCAAGATACCATTGTCCTTATACTACAGTGCTATCTGTCCTCTGACTTCTGCATATATCTATTTTCTCCTCTCTGACAATGGTCTTCTTGCTCCATAGCCTTATCCAGATCTTGAGATTAAATTGGGTCACACAGATTATCCAGAGTAATCTCCCTTACTCATTTTTTTTTAAAGATCTGATTTTTTTGGGGGGGGGGTATTTTCTTTATTTACATTTCAAATGTTATCCCCTTTCCCAGTTTGCCCCCCTAGAAACCTCTTATCTCATCCTCTCCTCCTGCTTCTATGAGGGTACTCCCCCACCCACCCACCTAACTCTCTCCTCCCTACCCAGGAATTCCCCTACACTGCTCCACCGAGCCTTCACAGGACCAACATTTTCTCCTCCCATTGATGCCTGACAAAGCTATCCTCTGCTACATATGCAGCTGGAGCCATGGGTCCCACTATATGTACTCTTCGGTTGGTGGTTTAACCCCTGGGAGCTATTGGGGATCTGGTTGTTTGATATTGTTGTTCTTCCTATGGGGTTGCAAACCCCTTCAGCTCCTTTAGTCCTTTCTCACTACTCCACTGGGGACCCTGTGTTTTGTCCACTGTTTGGCTGCAAGCATCTGCCTCTGTGTTTGTCAGGCTCTCGCAGAGCCTCTCAGGAGAAGCTTTATCAGGCCCCTGTCAGCAAGCACTTTTTTGCCTCCACAATAGTGCCTGGGTTTGGTGACTGTATATGTAATGGATCCCCAGGTGGGGCAGTCACTAGATGGTCTTTCCTTCAGCCTCTGCTCCACACTTTGTCTCTGTATTTCTTCCCTGAGTAATTTTTCCCCCTCCTAAGAAGGACTGAAGCATCCACACTTTGGTCTTCATTCTTCTTGAGTTTCATGTGGTCTATGAATTATATCTTGGGTATTCTGAGCTTTTAGGCTAATATCCACTTATCACTGAGTGCATACCATGTGTGTTCTTTTGTGATTCGGTTACCTCACTTAGGATGATATTTTCTAGTTCCATAATATTACATAAGGTCCCAGCTATACCATCTTGGCATATACCCAGAAGATGCTCCAACATATAACAAGGACACATGCTCCACTATGTTCATAGCAGCCATATTTATAATAGCCAGAAGCTGGAAACAACCCAGATGTCCTTCACCAGAAGAATGGATACAGAAAATGTGGTACATTTACACAATGGAATACTACTCAGCTATTAAAAGCAATGACTTCATGAAATCCCTTTCTTATTTTTACTCACATATACATAGACACTCTTTCTTACTCCAGAAGACTCATAGGCTCAATATCTCTGAAAGAATTTAGAATCATTTTAAGGACAATGATAGCTACAAAGATTTCTTAGCAATTACACTGCATTTATTATAACTGCTTTCTTTGTATTTTAAATGTATGTATATATGCCTATATGAGCCTACCCTACTTCCACTTGCTGTTCCATTTGTTTCAGAAAAGTATAAGAAAGTTATAATGTGTTAAGTAGTTATAACGTAAGGCCGTTTGACTAGCCAATGCTGTTGTTGGGATTTGTACACATGCTGACTCCAGAAACAGGAACTCAAACAGGGCAGGAATCTAGAGGCAGAAGCTGATGCAGAGGCCAAGGAGGATGCTGCTTACTTATTTGCTCAACATGGCTTGCTCAGTCTTCTTTCTTGTAGAACCAGGACCACCAAACTGGAGATAACACTACCCATAATGGACTAGGCCTTCCTGCATCAATCCCACAAGAAAATGTCCTTTTAGACTTGCCCACACTCCAGTCTTACAGGGATATTTTCTCAATTGAGGCTCCCTTCTAACTGATGAGTCAAACTTGTGTCAAGTAACATTAAACTAGCCATTATGTGAGAGAACATAAAATACTAAGATTTGTGTGGGACACTACATACTCATTCTTGATAAATAATCTACATTTTGAATGTGATGCACATTGTATTAGACTTCCCATGGAATACTTATGCATTCAAGGCTCATTAACTTGATTTTTTAAATTCTCCTATAACTATAGGAGTATGGAGACTTTACAATTAGGTTATATTATCACTAACTACCATCATACCTCTAAGGCATTTTTTAAAATGGAAAAGAGTTTTATCAACTAGTCCAGAATAAGAGGCATAAACCGAGACATTTTCCGTTTTGGAAGCCAGGTTATGAATTTACTTAAAATAAAGTCTGTGACATGTTTCCTAAACAAATTTGTTCAAGTTACAAATAACGAGGTTTTACATTCACATTAGCAATGTGGAAAGAAATTGAAATGTGTAAAGGATATCAAAATTAACTTTCAGCAAATGTTCCACAAGGGTGAAGACAATTAATTAACTTACAGTATTGGATTTATGAAATCTACAATAGAGGAAAAACAACCACTCTAGGGAAATTCCTGAAAAATTATATAGTTATTAAGTACATACATTAACCTATTCTTCACTATATCTGTTAGATATCTATTAATCTCTTAAGATATGTCTGCCACAGTGCTAGTTTTTGAATTTATGGTCACGATAGAGGTATCTATGACTGTTGACTGAAAAGAGATAAAGAACCAGAGAAGCTGCCCTGAAGGGGAAAAGAAATTATTTAACATATTAGCAAACAGTTCAAAGTTTTGGTAAAGATAAAGAAAGAAGTGAAGGGAGCAGGAGCTGTGTCCAGATCTACCCAGGCTGTGAACATGTGGTTTGAGGCTTTCATTTGTAACCTAGTAAGAATCAGTCAAGAGGGCCTACACTATAGTGTGATATATACGATGTAACTTTCAGGAAAACAACTCTGAAGATTGCCTGATTGATATCTCTGAAAGAATTTAGAATCATTTTAAGGACAATGGTAGCTACAAAGATTTCTTGGCAATTACACAGCATTTATTAGAACTGCTTTTTTGTATTTTAAATATATGTATATATGCCTATATGATACTACCCTACTCCCACTTGCTGGCTCATTCGTTTTAGAAAAGTGCAATAAAGCTATAATGTGTTAAGTAGTTGTAACGTAAGGCCATTTGACTAGCTAATGCTGTTGATGGGATTTATACACATGGTGACTCCAGAAAGTAGTTATTGCACACTTATGTCTTAAATGAACAATGCCAGAAAGAAGGCAAAAAATCTTGACAGAAATTCTTCCTGATCCTCATTTTTCAGATTAGATTTTTTCAGAATCCAGAATGGGAAAAGTATTAGAGTGCTGTGACCTCTATGTCTTTGAGATTGCCCTAACCGGGGCAATAGTTAATGGAGAAACTACAGACACAGGCACAGAAAACTTGGGATTGGGTTGTCTGTGCACGCTGATGGAGCTGCACCAGTAGTAACCTGGACACCCAGGACTTTCATTGTAGATAGAACCAGTGAGGAGGGAGCTGGTTAGTTAATTTTGGAAAGAGGGTCTCCGTAGGGGGCTTCAATCTCAAGCTGAAGTCATCCAGGGGGAGGAAGTTTTGGTTGATAGTTCCTATACACCCTTCATCACCTATACTTAAGCTTGGGAGGCCTGGTCATTCCAAGGGGCTGAAGTACTGGGTCCTTGAAACGGATTTGTTATGTCAATTATACATATTGATTCAGAACTTCATCTGTTCCTCGTAATAGAGAGACTTTATGGCCCATAATTTTGATCAATAGATGTATAACAACAGCTGAAACGGTTTCTAAGCATGGCCCTGTTGAAACTGAAAACAATATGCTGGCCAGGGTTGGTGGTGCATACCTTTAAGGCAGAACTCTGTGAGTTCCAGGACAGTCTGGTGTCCAGACAGTGCCTGAACAGCCAGGGTCACTCAGTGAGACTTTATTTCAAAAAGCAAAGCAAAATAAACAACAACAACAACAAGATACATTTCTCTCAGGTTATGTTGAAGTCGAGATTCCCCACAACACATTGCTGGTTTCCCTCTACACAGCTAGCATGAGGGGCCAGAACAGACAGGCAAGTAACTGCTGCCAAGCACATGAAGACAATCCAGTTAGATTTATTCCAAGTGAACATAAACCTGAGCACAGTACCTTGTAAAGCTAGGGGATTTTTCTTTTTATGAGAAACTCACTGACTACTGGACAGATAATTGAGTAAGAGTGATTTATATAATACATGTGTCTAGATACACTCACACCACAATGAGAGATCTTTCACTCTATTCAGTTTGGCAATTTTTAACTCCTGGGCCAATCCTGACATATCCATATGTCTCTTATGGTTCTCTTGTTATCTGCATATGCAGAAGTGTTTACATTTTCCACAGCTTTCTGCTAACCTAATTGTATGTGAGCCACTCTAAAATCAAAACACAACAGAACTCTACAGAGTGATGTTAAGGCCAAAGCACTGACTTCAGGGTCTCTGGTGTGGCAATCAACCCTGTGCTGATCTGTTGCGGTGACAAAAACACCTGAGAAAATCACTGAAAGAAACCAAGTTTCCTTCTTTGTAGCAGGTGGTGAGAGGGGTCAGCATGTAAAGGCATTTGCTGCCAAGTCTGCCCACTGGTGATTGATGCCTGGAACTCGCAAGGTGGAAAGAGACACCTACTCCTACAGGTTGTCCTCTGACCTCTACAGGTGTTCTATGGCACGCACAGACCTACGTTTGTGAGTATTGACACAAATACATGTATGCACAATTTGTTTGTTGGCTTGCTTGTTTGAGACAGGAACTCACTATGGAGACCAGGCTGGCCTATAACCCAGAGATCTGCCTACCTACCTCTGCCTTCCAAGTGCTGGGATGAAAGGTATGTGTTACCATTGAGTGACATACGCATGCATGAAAAAGAAGAAAAGCTTATTTGACTCATGCCCATGGTTGGCAGGATCCATTGCTTTAAAGCCTGTGGCAAAGGAGGCACATTGTTGATATGGTTTGTAATGAACCAGCACAATGTGGTGGGGGGGTGTGCCTTAGCAAGCACCTGCTGAGGCCCTCCCCCCCAGGTACCAGCCATAGGACAAGTCTAGTATAAAATGAAGCTTATTTGGGGCATGTGAAGGGGGTTGAGAAGAGAGTGGAGGCAGAGAAAGAAAGGGGACCAAGAAGGACAGAAAGAGAGAAGAGATAGAAAGAAGGGAAGAGGCCTACCAGGAACACAAGGTGTAGAGGAAGGACAGGGAGAAGGGAAAGAGGCCAGAAAGAGTAATGAAGAGAGGCCAAACAGTCCTTTTACAACAGCCTGGTTCAACAAATGCTAACAATTATAGCAATAAGGTGTTAAAGAGAAATCTACCTACCTCACTGCGCCCAGGGGAGACAAGGAGAGAAAGTGCAGTGTATGCGTGTGTGTGTGTGTGTGTGTGTGTGTGTGTGTGTGTGTGCGCGAGTGTGTGTGTGTGGTAGCATTTCTTCTAGGCTCCACCCCACAGTTACTTGGCAACAGCCAGGTATGCCTGATTCACTATTAAATGCTTGCTCCCTCCTCTTCTTCTTTTCCCCTCTTCTTCTCTTCCCTCTCTGTCCCTTCTTCTCCCACTCCCCTCCTGCCTCTCCATGTGTTCATGGCCTATGCTGCTACTCCTCCCTCTCTCTCTCTCTCTCTCTCTCTCTCTCTCTGTCTCTCTCTGTCTCTCTTTCTTTCTCTCTCTCTGTCTCTCTGTCTCTCTGTCTCTCTCTCTTTCTCTCTCTCTGTCTCTATCTCTGTGTGTGCATTTCTCTGTCTTTACTCCCTCAACTCCCCTCCCTTGCCCTAAACCCTAAATAAACTCTATAGTTCTATTCCATACTATATCTATCATATGGCTGGTACCTCAGGGGTAGGGTGCCTCAGCATAGGCCTGCAGAGCCCCCCCTTCCGCTGCACCATACTGTGCCTCTACCAAACATGCCCCTTGCTTCCCTTTCTTTTTTATGAAACACAACAGTGAGAGAGTGACAGAGAGACAGAGACAGACAGACTGAGAGACAGAGAGAGAGAGAGAGAGAGAGAGAGATAGTGAGAGAGAATGTTATGTTATAGCAACTATGTTGGAATATTCACAAGAGTTAATGATTATGTTAACTCCCTCTATTATTTTGGTTAATTTTCCAAGAACCTTTAGAGGTAGGTGTTATTTTTGTACTTGAAAAAATAAAAGTTGAGACCAAGGCTGGTTACATAAGTCCCTAGAGATAATTCAAAACACGAAGAAGCTGACATCAGCATCGCAGAAGTATCTCACAATCACTGGTACAAGCCCACTTGGTTTCTTTTTGCTTCTTTCGTAAAGGCATAATTTTTTTCATTGTTTTCTGGAGTCTGAAGTATACAGAGTGCAAACACAAATTTCACTTCATTCTATTCATGGAAATGAGCTCAAGGTCACACCACTGAGCAAGTCCTGTCTCCAGCTATGTGTCAAAAGAAAAGGCCACACAGATTCCAAAAGAGTTGTATCTTGTATCTTGGTGCCTATTAGCCTATTAGCAAAGAGCCTTAGAGACACCTCAGAGGTGACAAGAGCAGAGCTAGGAAAAAAGACCTAGTGTGTCCCTGCTGGGAAGCAGCAGGGGATGGCTTGCCAATGAGCACTGGGCCATTAATAGTGTCTGTAACCTATCCCTAGCTGACCCTTCTATCATTAAAAAGGGAGCTTTGTACCTCCAGCCATTCCCCTTTTGTGGCCATTGCATTACCTCTTAAAAGAGGTTAATTTATAATTTATACAGGATTATTTTAAGTCTTCCAAAGAAATCCATTTACTTTAGAACATTTAGTAAGACATAAAATATGCTACCAGTGTGTTTTATAGATACTCTTACTAAAAATAAGATATTTCAATTGTGACTAAGAATTAAATTATAATACATTTGAAGAATTTATAGAGAATTCTGTTTTCAGCAATTTCCTCAACATACTTTTGTAGCAACACTTTAAAGGTAGGTTTCAGTTTCTTTTTTTTATTAGAATAAAATCTGAGCCTGAGACACTTTGATCTACATGTTATCACACACTTTACAATTGTCTATGCCATTTAAATGACCTAATACTAATACTCTTCAAACTATTCCACATAATAGAAATAGAAGGAACACTATCCATTTCATTCTATGAGGCCACAATCACACTGATACCAAAACCTCACAAAGACCCAACAAAGAAAAAAAATTTCAGACCAATTTCCCTTATGAATATAGATGCAAAAATACTCAATAAAATTCTCGCAAACAGAATCCAAGAACACATCAAAATGATCATTCATCAAGGTCAAGTAGGCTTCATCCCAGGGATGCAGGGATGGTTCTATACCCAGTAATTCATTAATGTAATCTACTACATAAACAAACTCAAAGAAAAAAACCACATGGTCATTTCATTAGATGCTGAAAAAGCATTTGACAAAATTCAACATCCCTTCATGATAGAAGTCTTGGAAACATCAGGAATTCAAGGCCCATACCTAAACATAGTAAAAGCAATATACAGCAGACCAGTAGCCAACATCAAACTAAATGGAGAGAAACTCGAAGCAATCCCACTAAAATCAGGGACTAAACAAGGCTGCCCCCTATCTCCCTATCTATTCACTATAGTAATTGAAGTTCTAACTAGAGCAATTAGACAACAAAAGGAGGTCAAAGGGATACAAATTGGAAAGGAAGAAACCAAAATATCACTATTTGCAGATGATATGATGGTATACTTATGTGACCTGAAAAACTCCACCAGAGGAGGAAGAGGAGGAGAAGGAAGAGGAGGAGGAGGAGGAAGAAAAGAAGGAGGAGGAGGAGGAGGAGGAGGAGGGGGAGGAGGAGAATGAGTAGACAATTTATGAGGGTGGAGACTGACAAACCAAACTGCAGAAAGAGAGAGGTTATGACTTAGAATGTCCTGTGAGCTGGGAAGAACACTCTAGGGTTGCAGTTATAGGTCCATCTTCATGGTGTTGGGGTAGGCTAATGTAGTGGTTTTAATAAAAATGGTCCTCACAGGCCTATAGGGAGTGACATTATTAGTGACATTACTGGAGTATGTTTTTCTTTGTTTTCTTTCTCTCTTTCTCTTCCTGTTGTGTACCAATCTGGATATAGAACTCTTAGGTATGTCCAGCATCATATCTGCCTGTGTGCCACCATGCTTCCTACAATGATTACAGTCGACTAAACCTCTGAGCTGTAAGACAGCCCCAATTATATGCTTTCCTTTATAAGACTTGCCATGGTCATGATGTTTCTTCTCAGCAATAGAAACCATAAGACTGAAATTGGTACCAGGAGTAGGGTACTACTATGATAGGCTAGAGAATGTTTCTGTTTGGAGGAATGTGGGCTTTGGGATTGGGGTAAGAAAATCAGTGAAATATTTTAAGTAGAGTTTCATAGATGATACCAGTAGAAGTATGGAAGACTGTGGTGCTGAGGAGTAATTTGAATTGAGGGGGCCTGGGTCAAGAGATTTCAGAGGAGAAGAATTTTAGTATGTGCCATAGAAACTGTTAATGTGAAAATTTAGCAAAGAATGTATCTACTTTTTGCATTTTCTGAAAGTCTGCCTGAGGCAAAAATGAAGAGTTTTGGATTTATTTTGCTGACAGAAGAAATGTCAAAATAGCCTAGTGTGGACTCTGTCTTGTACTTATTAGTGTTCATTCTTATGCAAATCTACAACAAAATAGAGGGAGCTGAACAGGGAACAATACAAAATGTACAGTTCTAGGAGAAGGAACATCAGGAAGTGGAATAAAGCTAAGTCCTGTGTTCAAGGAGATAAATAGATTAAAGAAAAGCCTGATGTCAAATGAAATAAAGGGAGTAGTGTTAATCTTTCCAACTTATTGAAAGGAATGAAAAGAAAAGCAAAAGGAATTAAAGAAGTGCTCATGCCAGTCCTGGTAGTGAATAACATTAATCCCAGCATTCAGAAGGCTGAGTTCAAGACCAGCCTTGTCTACAGAGAGATTTCCAGGAGAGCTATTCTTAGGCGTGAAGGAAACCATCAAAAACAGAGAGCTGATGAAAATGTATTTTAATAAGAAGACTATTTCAAATAACCCTATTAAAAAATAGGGTACAGAGCTAAACAGAGAATCCTCAACTGAGGAAACTCAAATGGCTGAGAAGTACTTAAAGAAATATCAACATCCTTAATAATCAGGGAAATGCAAATTAAAAACAGCTCTGAGATTATACCTCACACCAGTCAGAATGGCTAACATCAAACTTCTGGTGACAACAGATGCTGGTAAGGATGTGGAGAAAAGGGAACACTCCTCCATTGTGGGTGGGAATGTAAGCTGGTACAACTACTCTGGAAATCAGTCTGGCAGCTCCTCAGAAAATTGGAAATAGTTCTACCTGAGACCCATCTATACCAGTCCTGGGCATATACCCAAAAGATGCTCCAACACCTAACAAGGAAACATGCTCCACTATGTTCATAGCAGCCTTATTTATAATAGCCAGAAGGTAGAAAGAACCCAGATGTCCTTCAATAGAGGAATGGATACAGAAAATGTGGTATATTTGCACAATGGAATACTACTCAGCTATTAAAAACAATTATTTCTTGAAATTCACAGGCAAATAGATGGAACTTGAAAATATCATCCTGAGTGAGGTAACCCAGTCACAAAAAAACACACATGGTATATACTCACTGATAAATGGATATAAGCCAAAAAGAAGCTCAGAATACCCATGATATAACTCACAGACCATAGGAAAACCAAGTAGAAAGGAGATCATGCCAAAGTGTGGGTGCTACAATACTACTCAGTAGGGGGAAGAGAATAATCTCTGGGAAGTAGAGGGAGAAAGGGATCTGGGAGGGAGAGAGGAGGTGGAGAAAGAAAAGGGGGCAATTCAGATATGGGAGGAGATGGGGGAGAAGTACAGCGGGTCAGGAATTTGAAAGTAGGGGAGTAGCAGTGGGGGAGAGGGAACAGGGGTTAGCCACTAGAAAGTCCCAGATGCCAGGGACTCAAGAGGTCCCCAGGAGCCAACTGGGGGTACTTTATTTGAAATACCCAACAAAATGGAGATAGAACTGTAGAGACCATATCCAGTGTATAACCATGGCCCTAGTTGAGGGGTGGGGCCACCCACCCACCTTAAAAATATTAATCCAGAATTCCTCCTGTCAAAAGGAAATGCAGGGACAAAGAGTAGAACAAAAACTGAAGGAAAGACCATCAAAGACTTCCTCACCTAGGGATCAAATCCCATCTGCTGTTTCCAAATCCATATACTTTTGCTGATGCCAAGAAGTGCTTACTGACAGGAGCCCGGTATATAGCTGTACCCTGAGAGCCTTTGCCAGTGCTGGAACAATACAGATGTGGATGTACACAGCCAAATATTGGACTGAGCATGGGGACCCCAATGGGGACGTTAGGGCAAGGACTGAAGGAGCTGAAGGGGTTTTCAACCTCATAGGAAGAACAATAATATCAACCAACCACACCCCAACCAAGAGTACACAGAGGTTATCCATGACTCCAGCTGGATATGTAGCAGAGGATTACCATATCTGGCATCACTGGGAGGGGAGCGCCTTGGTCCTGTGGAGGCTTGATGACCCAGGATAGGGGAACACTAGGCCATTGAGGCAGGAGTTGGTAGGGGGTTGGGGAAGCACCCTTGTAGAGGCAGGGGCTAGGGAGGAAGGGATAGGAGACTTGTGGAGGAGAAACTGGGAAGGAGGATAAGATTTGAAATGTAAATAAATAAAATTAATAATAATAATAATAATAATAATAATAATAATAATAGCCATTTCCATCCTCAAAAAGGAGCAGAACTTGGCAGTTTCAGGAACATGATTCTAGCTTTAGAGTCAAGGATACAAGAAATGGGTTTTGAAACCCCTCTCTATGACTAAGGAAAGTTGCTGAGCTCAGTCACATGTCAAGAATGTCCTTGCCTGAAGCTGTGATTCTGAGGTCTGTATTGCATGAGAGACTCTAGAGACCCCAGAGTCATGGGGTACCTGATATCTCAGGATACCTGGAGAGCTGATAACAGGAAGCAGATCCTGCCCAAGAAAAATATGCTGAGAGAAGTTGGAGATCTGAAGAATATTGTCAGAACATGGTCAAAAAGAATGCTGAATGGTGACCAATGCCATGGGGAACTATGAGTGAGGGTCTAGGCAAAAAGGCAGAGGGCCTATTACTCCAGGTTCATTTTGTTCCCTGAATTGTAGGGGTTTTTTGATATGATTTAGTGGTTTTAGTGTTAAACATTCACATTCAATGCATAAGACATGCTTGTTATTATTGGATATCAGAACATAGCTATAAACCCAGTCTGGTGAAACACTACGCTGTGTGCTGTCCTCAGGTACCCCGAATCTAGATATGGCTTTCTGCCTTGCTTTTGTGCATTCTCAGACAAATGTCAAGTGCATGAAGGCAGTTATGTTTAAAATTGATCAGTCTTAAAAAAGTTCTGGGAAATGGTTGCTCTGTCAATATTTAGTATGTGCTTACTTGCATTTATTTATATTTTCTGATCATGTGATCATATTTTTGAACTCAAAAAACCTTCCTTGGATCATTGCCTTGTTTGTTGCATTCATGTATAAAAGTACACTGAAACTGAAGTAAGGTTGTCTACAGCATTAGACTGCAGTCTGCCCATTCTTTAAGGTGCCTAAATTCCAGGTCTCAGAGAGAGAGAGAGAGATCTGCATAGGTTGGTGAAAGTTTACAGTTGCTTTGACATCAGACATGAAGATGCAGAGTTTGGAGTTTGCCCAGTTGATTTTTTGTCTTGTTTTGGCCTAGTACTTAATCACTATGATTTCTTTTCTCCATTTTAGAATGGTAATATATAGCCTGTGCCATTGTGTTTTGGAAGTATGTGATCTGATTTTTATTTCACTTTGCAGTAAATTATGGTTAAGAGACTACATGAGTCTCAGAAGAGACTTTAGATTTTGGACTTTTAAATAATGCTGATACTGTGAAGACTATGGGTACTTTTGAAGTTGGATTAAATGCATTTTGCACTATGATATGACCACAAGCCTATGAGGTTCATACAATGCAATGTTGTGGTATGAGCAAAACTGGCCACCGTAGGCTCATGTGGAGTAACAATATTAGGAGTTTTAGCCTTGTTGGAGTAGGTGTTATCTTGTTGGAAGAAATGTGTCACTACAGGCAAGCTTTGGGGTTTCAGATGCTCAAGAAAAGCATCATGTCATACTGTATCTTACTGTTGTCTACAGATCTAGATGTAGAGCTCTCAGCTACCATATCTGCCTGTGTGTCCCCATCCTTCCTGCCATGACGGCCGTGAGGTAAACTTCTAAACTGTAAGGTAGCCCCAATTAAATGCTTTCCATTATAAGAGTTGCCATGGTCATGGTGTCTCTTCACAGCAATAGAAACCCTAACGAAGTCAGCTGATGGTAGAACTGCTTTTGAATCATTCCTGATCTTCGTGAATAACTCCCAAACCATACTCCTGTTAGAGACCCCAACAAAACACATTGGTTCACCCATTTAGACATTTGTGCAATTATTGCTTTGGTTAGTCAAGAGGTCCCTTCTGGGGTGAGTAGATGTGTGAGTGTCTGTGTGTGTGTGTGTGTGTGTGTGTGGGGATGTCCCCAGGAAAAATCTATCATGTAACACCTTATAACTGCTGATGCAAGAGTAAACTAGTAAAATGACTCTGTATTTCAGTCTTGAGGGTTTTTTAAAAAATTAAATAGAAATAAATCCAACATATGACCCAGTATCACACTCTTGGGCATCTATGCAAAAAACTCTATCACACTACAGGGGAATTTGCACATCATGTTTATTGTTGTTTATTCATACTAGTTGAGGAATGGAAGCAGCCTAGATGTCCATCAAAGAATCAATGAATAATGTGTACATATTCAATGTGATTTTGTATGCTACAAAGAAAATCACATTATGAAATTTGCCAGTAAATGGATAGAAATGGAAAAATATTATACTAAGTGTGGTAACCCAGGCCCAGAAAGATATGATGAACGTTGGCTTTCATATGTGAACCACTATTTCTGTTCTTTAGTTTTATGTGTTTAACCTGAGTACTTGCAGAAGATCAAAAAAGTAGGAAGTGATCTTGGAGGAGTGCCTCTACTAAAGGCAGCTAGTAAAATACATATACAATAAAATTAGAGAGAGACTATATTTTGGGCTGAAAGGTTTATAGAAGAAGGAAGATATTGAGTGTAGAAATGAGGATGGGTGGGCAACAGTTAACTAAAATGAAGGGTAGAGTTTGAAGGAAGATGTCTGCAAGGCTAGATAATGCAGGTCTGTAAGTAAACCCACTCTCATAAGTCGTGGGTTTCAGTCTCTGCTCACTCTTTGTGAAAAATTCTATTTTTGAGATGGGTGGGTGGCCCTATCCCTCAAACAGAGGCCTAAAATCTAGATATGGTCTCTATAGGTTCTCTCTCCCCTACATTGGCTATTTCAGCTAATGCCATCCCCATTGGGTCCTGGGAGCTTCTTGCTTTCCTGGTGTCTGAGACATTTTAGTGGCCATCCCCAGTTCTCCATCCCCCACTGCTACATAGCTCCATTCAATTTCCAGATCCTCAATACTTCTCCCCTTTTCTTCCCACACCTGATCCCTTCCCCAGTTTTCCCTCCCCTTAACTCCCCCTTCCTGATCCCTCCCTCTACATCCTGTGATTATTTTGTTCCCCCTTCTAAGTAGGATTGAAGCATCACCACTTTGGTCTTCCTTCTTCTTGGGCTTCATATGGTCTGTGTGTTGTATCATGGGTATTCTGAGCTTTTTGCCTAATATCCACTTGTCAGTGAGTATATACCATGTATGTTCTTTTGTGACTGTGTTACCTCACTCAGTATGATATTTTCTAGTTCCATCCATTTGTCTGAGAATTTCATGAAGTCATTATTTTTAATAACTGAATAGTACTTTAACAGTGTAAATGTACCACATTTTCTGTATCCATTCCTCTGTTGAGGGACATCTGAGTTGTTTCCAGATTCTGAGTATTATAAATAAGTGCTATGAACATAGTAGAGCATGTGTCCTTGTTATGTGCTGGAGAGGTATATGCCCAGGAGTGGTATAGCTGGGTCAGTTAGTACAATGTCCAATTTTCTGAGGAACTGCCAGACAGATTTCCAGAGTGGTTGTACCAGCTTGCAATCTCACCAGCAATGGAAAAGTGTTCCTCTTTCTCCATATCAGCATCAGCATCTGCTGTCACCTGAGTTTTTCTTCTTAGACATTCTGACTGGTGTGAGGTGGAATCTCAGGGTTGTTTGATTTGCATTTCTTTGATGACTAAGGCTGTTGAACAGTTCTTTAGGTGCTTCTTGGCCATTCGAGATTCCTCAGTTGAGAATTCTTTGTTTAGTTCTGTGCCTCATTTTTTAATAGGTTTATTCATTTCTATGGAGTCTAACTTCTTGACTTCTTTTTATATATTGGATATTAACCCTCTTTTGGATATAGGGTTGGTAAAGATCTTTTCCCTATCTGTAGTATCCTTTGCCTTACAGAAGCTTTTCAATTTTATGTCTATAGTTGATCTTAGAGCCTGAGCCATTGGTGTTCTGTTCAGATAAATTTCCCCTGTGCCCATGTGTTCGAGGCAGCTTTACCACTTTCTTCTCTACTAGACTCAGAAGGCCATCCAGAAACTTCCCCACCTAGGGACCCATCTTATCTGTAGACACCAAACCCAGACAGTATTGTTGATGGCAAAAAGTGCTTGCTGACAGTATGCCTGTCCCCTGAGAGGCTCTGCCAGAACCTGACCAATACAGATGTGGATGCTTATAGCCAACCATCAGAGGAGCATGGGGACCCCATTGGAGGAGTTAGGGCAAAGACTGAAAGAGCTGAAGGAGTTTGCAACCCCATAGGAAGAACAAAAATATCAACCAATCAGAGCCTACCCTAGAGCTCCCAAGGACTAAACCATCAACCAAAGAGCATATATGGAGTGATCCACAGCTCCATCTGCTTATGTAGCTGAGGATTGACTTATCTGGCATCAATGGGAAGGTAGGCCCTTGGTCCTGTGGAGACTCAATGCCCCAGCACAGGGGAATGCTAGCGTGGTGAGGTGGGAGTGGGTACATGGGTGGGGAAGCTCCCTCCTAGAAGCGGGGGGGAGGGGGGAATGGAGGGTGGGATTGTGAGTTTGAGGTGGAGAAATCAGGGGGTAACATTTGAAATGTAAATAAATAAAATAGCCAATAAACAATTAAGAAAACCCCAGTATCAGCTGTTGACTTCTTCCATAGAAACAATAGATCAAGGAGGCTCTGAGAACCCTGCACAATACAGGTTATTGTCCTTCTATTGGGCTACCCACTAAAACTAGAGGACAGGGCCTTATTACTGAAGATAGCACAATTCTCGATTACAAGCTACAGAGAAAACAAGCTGAATGTGAGCTGGTAACCTCATCCCTTTTAACTAACATTCAAAGTGCCAGAAGTGTGACTCAGGAATCTGGGAAAGAAAAGGCATCATGGACTTACCTTGCTATGAATCTTACAAACTATAACACATACTTACCAGATAGGACATGCCCATCTGTACATAAGTCATATATCTTACACATATGTTATGGAGTCAGCCAATTGTCTTCTGGTTGATCAGTGGCCCATTCCAGAGAAACAATCTATCCCTATTATTATAAACCTGGAAACAAACAAACAACTGAAAAATCTGATAACCGAAGTGCTCATAGGCCCAGAGCTATAACTTATTATTATTATTTAACTAAATTGACATAGTATCTAACTACTTTCTAACTATTTATATTTAGACCAACACTAAAAAGCTACCTTCGGCTTAAATCTAAGAAGCTTGTTTTTCATTTGTTCGTTTGTTTGTCTGTTTTTGCAGTGAATGATGTGAATACAGAGAATCAGGAATACACAATATGTTAAGTACATGTGACTGTTGTGGTTACACAACATATAAAATCTCTCAGTGCCTACAAAAGCTAGAGAGAATTTGGAAGGATAGGGTTGTAACTCACTCAGGTCTGATGGTACTGAGGTTAGAATGAAAGGCACAAATGGAATGAATGTTGGATTTAAGATCAGTCTTGCTTTTCAAACTGCTTCTTAGATGTTACCAATTTCATCTTATTTTCTTATTCCTTCATTGTAATAATAAGCCTGGACAGCCACAAGATTCTACTCATGCACAGTCGTACACAACTAAATGAAGTTCTGGGGAGATGACTTTGTCTATGAATGCTAGTTTTGCAAGCAAAAAGATCCAAAATAAATCTCTAGAAACCAAGGACAAAAGGCTGATCTGCAAAAACCTTGGGACTCACTGACCTGTCAGCCTAGATGACATGTTGAAATTTGAACCACCTAGAACCCTGCTTTTTTCTTTTTAGTGGAGGGAGATCGAGTTCTTTAGGAGTAATGCCTAAGACTGACGTCTGGGACACACATAGGTAGGCACACACACACACACACACACACACACACACACACACACACACACACAGTGAAGATCACAAAAGAAGAGAGAGAGATAAAGAGAGAGAGAGACAGAGACAGAGAGAGACAGAGAGAGACAGAGAGAATTGGTACTAGCAGCCATCCTGTGACAAATCTTTTGTGAAGCCAGAAGAAAGACCACGCTGAGTATCTGGAAGATTTGCAACAGACATCTATCCTTTCAGCATCTCTATCTCCTTCCTGCAGTCCATCCTTGCCTCTCAAAAGGCCAAGAATCAAAACACCAAAAAGATAACAAACATCACCCACCAGTCTCCACTCTTACCTGAGGCAGGGTTTTGCTGTGTCTATATAGCTATTAGGCGCTCCTGACACTCCTGGATGGCCTTTCATTCTCTGGGAAATCCATCTTTACACTGTGCTCAAATTTCCCTTCAAGTCTAAAGTGCACTATTGATCAGGCATACTAACCTCGAGTATTTCTTTAATTATCAAAGCAATGGAATAGGTCAGCTTTAAGAAGATTCATCTGGCATTCATTAGACACAGTGGTCACTAAAAAGGCTACATTCTTGTATTATGTATTTTTCCTTCAGAGATTTAAAATAAATTTTTATTTTTAGAATTTAATATACAGATAGAATGAAATACCATAATATTCACCTCTCATTCCCCTCTCACTCTGCCCATGCACCTAACGCATCACCCTCCACCGCCTCCCCATTGCTGAAAACCCACTACGTCAAATTAGTGCTGTCCATTTGTGTATGTATATATATATATGTGTGTATATATACATATATATATATACATATATATATATATGTATATATATATATGTATATATATATGGTGGATGTGCTACTGTCCATTGGGATATGGGAAATCTATTAGTGACCGAATCCTCAACAAAGGATGATTCTCTATTCCCCAGCAAAAGGGTGTGGTTTCTTCTGCCATTTTCTTACGTGTTTATGTTTAATTGGCTCATATAGCACTCTTATTATCTCCACATTTCCCTCCTTTACTCTCCACTTGTCCTTTCTTTCAAAACAACATTCAATCTATCTTCATGTGGTATTAATCACTGTGCTATGTATATCCTACCTCAACCATTTATCTATCCATCTATCTATCTATCTATCTATCTATCTATCTATCTATCTATCTATCTATCATTTATTCATTTATTATCTATCATCTATCTATCATGTATGTATCAATCATCTGCCATCTACATATTAATCATATGTATATTATCGATCTATAATATATGTCTCTGTGTCTCTATGTCTTTATCTATATATCTATGTATCTATCTATATATCTATGTATCTATGTACCTACCTATGTATGTATGTATGCATGTATCTATCTATCTATCTCTATTTATCTCTATCTCTATCTCTACATCTAATCTATATCTACATCTAATCTATATCTATATCTATCTATCCACCTTCTACATATGTATTATATCTATATATTTAATCTATCATCTTTCTATCTTAATCATCTATCTATCTATCTATCTATCTATCTATCTATCTATCTATCTATCTAAGTTGCAAACATACTCAAACACAGCTATGTATGAGAAAATTTATGTAATCCTCATAGTATATGTCTGGATTGTTCCACTTAAAAATCATGATCTCTGTTTTCAACTAAATCTGTCAGTTCAATCCTTTTTCTGAAAATCTAGAAAATCTGTTGCTTTCCTTCACATGCTTTTTTTTGGTCAGGTCAAATCATAACATATTTATCTTGTCTCTATAACTTTCCAGTATGTTTTAGCAACATTCTCTTTTTTATAACATAAAGCACTCATTGACTACTTGGGCAATTTGTCCCTGATAGACATGTGCTCTTATTTACATGTACACACCTTATTCAGTGTATACTGAGACTCTCTTATTAACACATGCATACCTTATTTAGCCTATACTATGACTCTCTTATTAACACGTACATATCTTATTCAGCCTATATTAAGACTCTCTTTTTAACATGTGCATACCTTATTCAGCTTATAATGAGATTTTCTTCATACATAAATCAGTGCCATCTTCATCTTCCTGTGATCTTTACTTTGGGTTTATACGAAGTAAAAAACACAATATTTTTTTAAATTATGTATTTGAATTACAGCATAATACTCTATGGAATATTTTTAATTTAATTTAATATAAAACTCGGGTTCTATGGTCTTCAAATTCTTAATGTCTTTTATTAGTATCACCTCCTTAACATACTCGTTCATATATAATCTTCATGCGTCATGTGATCTGGAACTTGTATTTAATATCACAGATGGTGTCTTCACCATCATTTTATATATGGTTAAATTGATGGAAAAGTTAGAGTAAGCTTCTCAGATATACAAAGTCTAAAATCTATGAATCCTCTTTCTTTGAATTCAGACCACTTATCTATCATTTGATTGACAATGGGTGATCTCTTCCTGATAACCTGTCACAACTGTAAGAAGCAGACTTAGATCCCAGGAAACCTGATAACAGGCTTTTTAAAGAAAATATTTTTTTTCACTGTTGGATGATTTTCTGGGATTCCGCTCAAAGCTAGAACAGGTTAAGCCGCTTTACAGTTGAAAATGATATTAACAGCTACAGATGCTACAGATGCTTATTGCCAAGATACCAAGGAGGAAAGTTCTTCTTATCTTAAGTTTCTGGTAAGTGCTTGAGCAGAACTTCATATACAAAATTAAAGGATATAAGGTCATCAGTAGTTTAATGTCATTAGAAGTGAGACTTAAATCACAAAATTGTTTATCTCGAATACCTAGAAAGGGAATGAGTATGTGTTTCTTTGTGCGTGTGTATGTGTGTGTGTTTTGTGTGTGTGTGCATTTGTATGTCTATGTATCTGTATCTGTGTGTACAGTTTTTAAAATTTAAAAACATATCTTTATCTTACTGTTATGTACAAAATTAGAAAATTCTTTCTGTCATAAAACAAAAAGAGGTTTCACTTTGAGGCATTCATATACTTAAGAGATCTCAGCAGAATTTTATTTTTCATGACAGGTTCTTTTTTAGCAAAATTGGATAGATGGAGAACTTTCCTGGAGTATGCCTAAGACAGGTATTTATTATCCATGTAAAAGATGACATTCTCCCCTTGTCTAATAGACAACAGATATGTATTCCAACCTAAGAAGGAAGTGAGGGAGGGGGAAGGGATAAAAGGGGAGAGGAAGAGATTCCTTTATATTCAGGTAGAATATACTTCAACAGGGTAAAGTTCTCCAGTGATCCCCAGTCTTCTGATACATCAGAGTCAGATGCTTTGGTTAGAGATTTGTGGACTCTAGGAGTCATAGATCACAGTGTCACAAAGTTGTGAGTCTGCTGATTAAGTTGGGAAGCTTCAATATAGGCCACAGGTAGATCAATCTAACTTAACTCAGCCTATCTTAAAGAGAGAGCATCAGTGAATAAAGAACACTGGCCAGGATAGATGGTGTCTCCATTTGGCTTTGCAGAAGCTCTGACTCATAGTGACTTTTAGGACAATCAATCAATAAGGCTTTGTATCCTCCATAAAAGGATAAATGTTGGACTATTGATTCTGAGGCCTTTCTAGCACCAATAATCTGCACAAATGAAACAGTATAAAATGGAAAGACAAATATCTTGGCCGGTGTTGCCCTTCCCTCTCACATGTCACCTTGTGAATAATCAGAGCAAGCAAAAACCAAACTACACACCCCTTCAGTCTTACTCTGCTTCTGAGGATATCTGAAGTCAGCCACACAACCAAGAGAAGCAGAGCAAGTTTGTAACGGAATCTTTCTATACTCCTTTTGCAGTTACAAAAAGAGGATTAACTAGGTTTGTAACAAGCAGACAAGGATGATCAAAAAGTTATGAGGGACTCTGTCTTACCCTGAATCAGCCCTTCTGATAAAACAGATAATATATGTTACAAAGATAAATACAACCTAAATGAGAAGAGCTGGAATATAATAGAAGATGTTTCTTGTTTTACTGATAAACCTTCAGCAAAAGTCCATTTTGGTGTGTCTAGTGGTGTTTCTTAAGTAAAGCAGTTTTACAAATCTGTTTCAAAAATACTATCCTGAGTATGAATAGGATTCTGGAAAAAGGATCTGTTTGCATTTTTAATTATAGACTTGGAGAATCTATCAAGGCAGTAACCTTACCAATATCCAATTGGTTGAGCCAGTTACTAAAAGGAATATAGGTAAGGAGATACGCACACAGAGCCTGGGGAGCTCAGAAGCAAGGGACTCTCTGTAAAGCGCAACTCGGCACAGGTGAGTGGACTACCACATCTTTGGAGCACTCTACCCAGCTTGCAGACATGGCTCTCCTTCCTCATTACTTTTTACCATCTTATGTTTCATCTACATTTCCACAGTAGTGAAGGATACACGGACCAAGGAAAAAACATCCTGACCCTGATGTAACCCAAAGTCCAGACTAGGGCCAAGAAAATTTTCTGAGCATAGACCCCCACAAATCCATGATAATGCCCCAAAATTATGCCACATAATCTGCCTAGTCTCTGGCTACTCTGAAGAGCTCTTGTTCCCAAGAAACTTCATATGAACTCTATCTTCCATTCAGTTCTCTATTGTTTCTTGTCCAAGCAAAGGTTGCTATCCTCCTGAGTTTTTTCCTTCTCAATATTATCTCCTATGAGAGGTTTGTTGTAATATTTGACTTTGTGGTAGCCCTTGCCTCCCAAGTGCCAGGATATTTTTCATCAGAACTGTCACGCTGCCCCCTCAGAGCTACATGAGAGTAGCTACTGACTTATCTAAGATATTGGTCAATTTGGACTCAAAAATCAAAAGCAAGAGAGTAATAAATACTTATTATGCTTAATTACCAAAATTGCCCTTCTTGCTTCCCAAAAGCGTTTATCAATTTTTCTAACACTGAGCATTTTGTTGAAAAGATGTTACCAGAATTAAGAACAACAAAAAAATGTTTAACTACAAAATGTCAAACATTGCCAACAAACTTTTTGCATACCATTTTCCTTGAAATTGCAACATTCTCTCCCTTCAGATGGAGATACAAGTGCTCAGGGGAAAGAAAGCAAGGCTCCTGAGCCTCAGAAGATAAACAAAACTTCCTATGTTGGGAGACAGACATAGGAAAATCTACAAGGCCTCTGCAACTGTACAAAAGAGATACAACAGATGTAGGGAGTGAGGATTCTGACTCGTCTAACTCAGACCTGGGTAGAGAATGTTGGACTACATGCAAACTAGGTAAAGTACTCCAGAGTTGTAGTTTCCCAGAGTCAGCTGTGTTGAAGTGGGCCTTGCTGAAATCTGCTAACTTTTGAACCATACCCAGTTCTTTGTCAGTAAACAGTCACCCATACTCCTGGTAGTAACACCACCAAAAGAATGTATTGATTCAGCAAATAGACATTGGTGCAGTTAGTTTGGTCAGCATGGGGTCACTTTCTGGGGTCAGTAGACATGCCTATATAAAGTCACGCAGAAAAGATTTGCCCTATATATAACCTTTACATTTTTTAAAATAGGACAAAAATATATGCATTTGTTTTATTTTGAGAACAGAGCAAAGTAACTGATCTGTTGGGATAGAAACTGGTAAAGGGTTTTATTTGAAGTAAACTGGAATCTATTCTCTTCACAGTGGTATGGGGATACACACACACACACACACACACACACACACATATACACACACACATATATATATATGTATATCTATATCTATATCTATCTATCTATCTATCTATCTATCTATCTATCTATCTATCTATCTATATTTGGAGTTCTCTATTAAGGGGTAAATTGAACTTACATTCTCTGGAGAGTTCATTAGGAAGTAGCAGATGTTTCAGAGAACACTAAAGTCCACTGTCCTTAAACACTCTTTAAGTTAGCTGTATATAGTTTTAATTAGTTTCTTTCTTTGCATTTAATGAGACCTTCCTACAGGTTCATTGCCTATCACTTGAGATTTGACTCACCACCAATCCCAAACTCTCAAGTGTTTGTTGTGAGAGATGATGGGTTTCATGGAGCCAAGAAGAGAGCCCAGATGCTTGTGAGTCCCCATGTTGTAGAGTATTTGAGGGGTAGGTGATGTCTCCAGGCTGTAACATTACCTGAAGTAATGTGGATCTACAGCTATATAAGCATCATACCCTCTAATCTGCAGTAATGTGGACATGTGGACCTATGGTTATATAAACATCACAGCCTCTAAACTGGTTCCTCATGTTGAAAATGGAGATGATAAAATCTACAGCATGGAGCTCAAAATGCACTAAGTGAGGTAAATGTGCACAATGACATTGTAAACTAGAGCATATTAGCTCCTGAATGGATTTAGACGATGACTGTAGCTCTCATCTCTCTGTTTCAAACTTAACCTTAGATTCTTGTTTGGAACCCAGAATTCTTTTTCTGAAATACCATATTTCTAGCTAATAGGCTGATTCCCATTAAAGTCCATAGGTTGGATATAACTATTGAGGATTAGAAATGAGGAAGACTGATTTCCAGAGTGGTTGTGCCAGCTTGCAATCCCACCAACAATGGAGGAGTGTTCCTCTTTCTCCACATCCTCGCCAGCATCTGCTGTCACCTGAGTTTTTGAACTTAGCCATTCTGAGTGGTGTGAGATGGAATCTCAGGGTTGTTTTGATTTGAATTTCTTGGATGACTAAGGATTTTGAACATTTCTTTAGGGACTTCTTGGCCATTTCAGTTGGTGGCTTCTCAGAAAATTTGACATAGTATTACCTGAGGACCCAGCTATACCTCTCCAGGGCATATACTCAAAAGATCTCCAACATATAATAAGGACACATGCTCCACTATGTTCATAGCAGCCTTATTTGTAATAGACAGAAGCTGGAAAGAACCCAGATGTCCTTCAACAGAGAAATGGATACATAAAATGTGGTATATTTACACAATGGAGTACTGGAGTACAACTCAGCTATTTAAAAAAATGAATTCATGAAATTCTTAGCCAAATGGATGGAACTAGAAAATATCATCCTGAGTGAGGTAACCCAATCACAAAAGAACACACATGGTATGCACTCACTGAAAAGTGCATATTAGCCCAAAAGCTTGGAAAACCCAAGATACAGGTCATAGACCACATGAAACACAAGAGGAAGGAAGATCAAAGTGTGGATGCTTCTTAGAAAGGAGAATGAAATATGGGAGTAAATACGGAGACAAAGTGTGGAGCAGAGACTGAAGGAAAAGCCATCTGGTAACTGCCCCACCTGGGATCCATCCCATATATAGTCACCAAACCCAGACACTATTGTGGATGTCAAGAAGTGCTTGCTGAAAGGAGCCTAATATAGCTGTCTCCTGAGAGGCTCTGCGAGAGCCTGATAAGTACAGAGGCGAATGCTCACAGCCAACTATTGGACTGAGCATGGGGTCTACATTGGATGAGTTAGAGAAAGATTTGAAGGAGCTGAAGGGCTGTGCAACTCCATAAGAAGAACAATATCAACCAACGATACCCCCAGAGATCCCAGGGATTAAACCACCAACCAAAGAGTACACATGGAGGGTTCCATGGCTCCAGCAACATATCCAGCAGAGGATGGCCTCGTAGGGCATCACTGGGAGGAGAGGCCCTTGGTCCTGTGAAGGCTCCATGAATGCCCCAGTGTGGGGGAATTCAAGGACAGGGAGGCAGGAGTGGGTAGGTGGGTGGGGGAACTCCCTCATAGAAGCAGAAGAAGGGGGAAGGTATTGAGGGTTGGGTGGGTGACTGGGAAAGGGGATAACATTTGAAACGTAAATAAAGAAAATATCTAAAAAAAAGAATGAGGAAGAAGAAACAGAATCACTGATAAGCTGCCATCTTACCTTCCTGCAGTCAACTTACTGTGTCTTTTGATTATTTGTTTTATCTATTCTGTTAATAGTCCAGTAGAGGGACTCCACCTCAGCAGTAGCACTTTGTTCCAATTTGATCAGCCGATTCCATAATGAGAGCTCCTACACTTGGCAGTGTTTTTTCTAATCCAAAGCAGTAGGACTCAGCTCAGATACATGAGCATCTGGTAAGACGTCTTCTCACAGGTCTGAACTTCTCTGTATTCCTCTAGTTTTTAAAGTCAAAACAATCTTTACTTCTTTTGATTGTTTCTTACCAGTGGAATCTGTGGACACTTTCTGTAATAACCTATCTCCCATTATGTTCAAAATACTCTCTTGTTTCTCACTTCCTTAACAATTCTTCAAATAACATGCCCTTTATAATGTCTGTGTGTGTGTGTGTGTATGTGTGTGTGTGTGTGTGTGTGTGTGTGTGTGCGCGCGCGCGCACATATGTGTCTGTGTTTGTGTGTCTTCTACTTATAATGTGAATTTATGAGCCAGGAAGACATTTGACCCATTTATACTTGATTGAATATTTAGAATATTTATTCACACAAGAATATTTTAACATCTATGGGGCATTATAACACTCTGGTTGGATTGTTCTTCCATTTCTTGTCAGTGCACAGTTAAATTCTTGTTTTTCTGGTCGAGCTAAAGGGTCTCATTTCTAACGAGACATGAACCTAATATATTTTTTTTAAAGAACTGAGAATGTGAAAACATTTTGTATTTAGGGGACGAGGGGAAGTGTCTTTCTTCTTCACAGTTGATAAATAGTAGGGAGTGACATATTGTATATACCCTTCAAAGTGACTGCTAAAGAGGAAGTCTTTGTCCTGGCCACAGCTAACTAAAGACAGGAGATGTGTAATCAGGATTTCCAAATCCGTATTTATTTTCTACAAGGACACAGAAATTCAGATGTTTACTTGTATCTCTTCACTTTTGAGTGTTGGTCACTTTTTAAATTTGCCAAACACTGGGTAATCTCACTAGAGGACATGCAAGCCTGCCTGTGAACTGAATTTGATCTTCTGGACATCAGAAGGCAACTTTTATTTGAAGAAATTCATATCCTATAATTGACAGCCTAAAGTAGATAACTATGCTCCCAACTTCTTTGTGGAAATGATGATAGTAGAAGAGGGAGAAACAACATCCTCTAATCAAGAAGATTCAGTTATTAATAGAAGCAACTGATGAAATAATTACGGTCTCAGAAGGATCTATTACTCCGTAAGTGCTCTCTACTCTAGAACAATTTAGGAAAGTGTAGCATTTGCAAGAACCTCTGTTGAGAACTTTTAGGAATTGATTTAAAATTAGAATAAAACACTCATAATACATTATTTTACAATCACTTGAACATAATTAATATTTTATTCCAAATGTACATGCTGGCATACTAATGGCACATTTTAGATACATAATTTTTGGAGCACTATGCTTACTTGTATAAAGAAAAATGTCCTCCATGCAGCTTATAACCTTCAGTTTAATTGACAGAGGTCTCCAGAAAATGATCTTTTGGGAAATAGGTCTCTAGAGTAGTTTTATGAAAAATTAACGGTACCTCTATAGATTAAGAAATATTTTTTGTATATGGTGATCGTAATGATGAGTTTTCTTTTTGAAATATAAATCAATTTTTAATGATTTAATTAGCAAATTGATCATTTAAATTGTTCTTCCTATTAATAGCTTTAAAAAGATCTAACTTTTCATGTTTTCTTTTGCTTGTGTATAAGATTGATTGTTTGTAAGTCAGTCTTCTTCTTAAAGTTTCTTCATAAACATGAAATGAGGAAATGTTAGGTTTTCTTAATAAACCCACCCACCAATGTACTTTAAGCTATTCACAGACTGTGCTTAATAATGTTGGAAAGAGCTTAGAAATGTGACTATCACTTCAATATCATGATTTAACTTATTTTGGAAAATATTCAGAAACTGCATTGCCGTATCATGAGACAGCTCTAAGTTTATAAAGAAAGATATTTTAATTGATTCAGAGTTTCATGTAATGTATTTTCATTATATTTACCCCTCTTCTACTTCCTCTAAGCCCCTCTCCCACCTCCATATCTACTCAATTTCATGATCTCTTATATAAGCATGCTCACAACTAAAGTGCTTCTGTACAATGAAAAACTATATAGCTATTGAAATTAAATCCTGCAATTCACAAGTAAGTAAAAGAGAAAAATTATCATTCTAAGTGATGTAACCCAGACCCCCCCTCAATACCAATATGTTATATTAGTCTTACATGTAGATGTTATCTTTTAAGCTTTAATAGACACACTAAAACCAAATAATCACAGAGGTTAAGGATAGGGTAAGGGAATAGAGAAGGGGAGGATTGTATTTCACCATTAAATAGGAAATAGAATATACAGTTATACAGAAGATAACACTTATCTCATTGAAGATGAACAAGAGCTCGTGGTTAACTAGAACCCTACTGAATAATGTACATGGGACTGGAATGTGCTCTGCATACTACCTGAAGACAAAGATAACCACCAACCGAGTTTCAAACCCATGATCTACAATGGTGGCTAGTCAAGATATGCTGCTGCAATAGCGGCATGAATGTGGAAGTAACCAATCACTATCTGATTAGGTTAAGGGCTTATCCATGAGATGAAACAGATGCCTGACACTTCTGAGGTGGTCAAGAACCTGAGACTAGGTAGGCATGGGCAGATGTAAAAACGAATTATTATTCTACTAAAGAAAGAAGCAATACAATGACTCCTAACAGCACTCTGCTAAACCCATAGATCAGTGTCCTGCTCAGCCATCATTATGTACTCACTGAGAAGCGGATATTAGCCCAAGAGCTCAGAATGCCCAATTTCACTTCACAGTAACCGCTGGACTGAGAGTGAGGTCCCAGATGGAGGAGTTAGAGAAGGGACTGAAGGAGCTGAGGGAGTTTGCAGCCCCATGGAGGGAGCAACAGCGTCAACGGGCCTGACCCCCCCCCCCGGTCTTCCTGGAGTTTGGACCACCAACCAAAGAATAAACATCTACGGACCCATAGTTCTGACCACATATGTGGCAGAGGATAGCCTCGTTGGCCATCAGGGAGAGAGGAGAGATCCTTGGGCCTGAGGGCGTTAGAGGCCCCAGTAAAGGGGAATGTCAAGGTGGGAATATGGGAATGGGTGGGCGGGTAGGTGGGAGGTGGAATTCCCTCATAGAGGTGGGGAGGGGGAGGAGATAGGGGGTTTCCAAAGAGGAGACCTAGAAAAGGGGAAACATTGGAAATGTAAATAAAGTATCAAAAATAAAAAATAAAAATAATAAAAAAAGAAGTTTCCTTCTACAGTAGATGGGCATTGATACAAAGGACCACAAGTGGAAAACAGGCAGGGATTTGGAGATTTTGGAGGACTCCATCCTAAACAGAATGTCTTCAAACTCTACCCTTTAGGGTATAGGGGATTTTGTAGAAGAAAAGGCAGAAAGATTGTAAGAGCCAGAGGAGATGGAAGACACCAAGGAAAAAATGTTTTCCAGACAATAGTGTAGACTCTGGCAGTATGTAACAGGCCTTCACAGATTCAAGCCAGCACTAAAAGTTAGGAGTGGGCATAAACTCCCATCTATAACCCAGAAACTATCTCCATTTAATAACCACTTGCAAAGGAAAATTTAATTTCTCAAATGGAGTCTCACTGGTCGTATAATCCATACTTAAGCGAAGACCCTATGCCCAGCAGCACATGGCTGACTGTAAACGAACTCAGTAATATTTTTATTGAATATTTTTGTCTTTTTTTTGCTTTGTTTGGTCACTTTTATTTTGATATTAATTGTTTGCTTTTACATTGTTTTCCATTTTTGTATTCTTTATGGGTGCTGTGTTTTTAATGTTTGTGTGTTTCTCGTGATTTTTTTTTAAAAAGATATTTTTGTTTGTTTTTTGTTTGTCTCCCTCCTCACCCTTCAACTTTCTGCTCAGATATGACTCAAACTCTGCTCCAGCACCATGCCTGCCTGCCACTAGGCCCACTGACATGACACTCACAGACTAACCCTCTTAATGTATAAGCAACCCCCAGTTTAATGCTTCCTTTATAATTTTCTCTGTACATGTGTCTCTTCACAGCAATTAAACAGTAACTAAAATCTCACCCACCACCCCTCTGGCTCTTACAATCTGCACAGCTGCTGCACAGAATCCTTAAGTCTTCCTGTTAGATTTTAAGTACTCTGAAAATTACATTGACCAAATGTGTCTCTCTCTATTATTTTTTGTCTTCTGTAAGAAGCTTCTCTGGTGAGGGTTAAGACATATCTATTTTAAATTGGTAATCACCATGGCATTTTCCAAAGCACTGCTACAAATTCATATTCCTAAGGCAAGTCTTTTTTTTAAAGAAGTGAAATATCTTAATTTTTAAAGGATAGTGTTGTATACTATGGTATTCTTGGTCAGAAGGATTTATTCATGAATGTTTCTATTTCTTTATATCTAAGAGTGTTTCTGCTAAGAATTCTGCTAATTATTTCATAGGTTTTTCCCTTACATAGGACTTGCTATTTTCTAAATTCCCCTTAGGTCCTCAAGTTTTCACATTTGATAGTAATGTTTGTTTGTGAATATATGCTTGGGTAGACTTCTTGACACTTTTGGCATCTCAAAGCCTTTCTGAATCTGAATCTGGAGGACTGCCTTTTCCCCAGATTTGTGAAATGGGTTATTATCTTTATTAATCTTTTATCTAGATGCCTTAAAGTAATTCTTTCGCTGATTTTATGTTCCTTTCAACTGGATCAAATTTTGATGTTAATGGTGTACATTAGTGATATATTTATAATTTAATTGGGAAAATGATAATATAAAACTTTTGAATGGCACATTCCTCTGAATGACAACTTTCCCTCCATTGAATCTTCCATTCCAGGAAGAGGGAGGGGGCTCACCTGTGTGAGAGAACAAAAGCTTGGAAGGCTCTTGAGGATCTGCCAGTCAGTGTGAAAGGAAGGAAAGAGTTTTGGGGGGTGAAGACTCCAATCAGCCCCACTCCTGAAAGAAAGCTGTTGGACTGTAGGTGGGATTTGTAAACTTCCTGGTAGGCTTTATGGATTCAGTTTCCTGGAGTCCCACACACGTGGGGTGGGATTTTCAGTGATGAGGTTCCTTTTGAATCATCCCTGCTTCACATTAAATAGTCATTGGTTCATCAAATTGGACCTTGGTACAATTTAGTTACTTTGGTCAGCTGTAGGCTCCCTTTCTGAGGTGAGTAGAGTTTTTTGTGTCTCCCAGGAAAAGCCCGTCATACAACAAACCCCATCATATCTCTGTCTAAACACTCTAAGGACGCTATCATTTATTCCCTAAATATTGTCTTTAGGATCTAGCACATAACAGGTATCAGAGCAGTTTTAGAAAGCTTTCTTCTCCTCCTCCTCCTCCTCCTCCTCCTCCTCCTCCTCCTCCTCCTCCTCCTCCTCCTCCTCCTCCTCCTTCTTTTTCTTCTTCTTCTTCTTCCTCTTCTTCTTTTATTTTATTTTTTTTAATATTTTTCCTATTTTTTATTGGATATTTTATTTATTTACATTTCAAATGTTATCCCCTGTAGTGGCTATTTCTGATTGTCAACTTGACTATATCTGGAGTGAATTACAATCCAGAATTAGAGGGCTCACCTGTGATCTGGATCTTGAGACTGGAAGACACAAGTTTCAGGTGTGGTGGTGCGCACACCTCTAATCTGGGCCACACCTGCTGCTGGAGATCTCCATAAGGACATTGGAAGGAGGAAGATTCAATCTTCTTCGCCTGCGGGCCTTGTGGGACTAAGCAACTGCTAGAACCTCAGGTTTTCATTCACAGCTACTCCTGACTATTGTTGGGGAGTTTGACTACAGACTGTAAGTCATTAACAAATTCTCTTACTATACAGAGACTACCTATAAGTTCTGTGACTCTAGAGAACCCTGACTAATACATCCCCTTTCCTGGTTTCACCTCCAGAAGTCCCCTATCCTATCCTTCTTCTCCCTGCTTCTACGAGGGTGCTCCCCCACCTACTCACAGACTCCTGCCTCCCTGCCCTGGCATTCCCCTACACTGAGGCCCCTACACTGGGGCATCCATCCAGCCTTCACAGAACCAATGGCCTCTCCTTCCATTGATGTCTGACAACATATGCAGCTGGAGCCATGGGACCCTCCATGTGTACTCTTTGGTTGATGATTTAGTCCCTGGGAGCACTGGGGGTCTGGTTCATTGATACTGTTGTTCTTCCTATGAGGTTGCAAACCCCTTCAACCTCTTCAGTCCTTTCTCTAACTCCTCCATTGTGGAACCTGCGCTCAGTCCAATGGTTGGCTTCGAGCATCCACCTCTGTATTTATAAGACTCAGGCAGAGCCTCTCAGGAGACAGCTCTATCAGGCTCCTCTCAGCAAGCACTTATTGGCATCCACAATAGTGTCTGGATTTGGTGACTGTATGTGGGATGAATCCTCAGATGGGGTAGCCTCTGGATAGCCTTTCCTTCAGCCCCTGCTCCACACTTTGTCTCTGTTTTTATCTCCCTAGAGTATTTTGTTCCTTTTAAGAAGGACTGAAGCATGCACACTTTGGTCTTCCTTCTTCTAGAGCTTCATGTGGGTTGTGAATTGTATCTTGGGTATTCGGAGCTTTTGGGCTAATATCCACTTGTGATGGAGGAATATATTCCTCAGTATACTATAAATATTATTTAGAGATTTCCCAGAGTTTAAGGGATAGATGACTTAGGTGACTGGCTCAAGGTTGTTGCAAAAGCGATTTGGGTTAAGAGGTAACATCAATGACAAACTGATGCTGGTCCTGGTAGAGAGTGTAGTTGTTCCTAGAATACATGCATAGATTTTAACTATAAAAAAAATTATGTGGTATAAATTCAGGAGTCAGAGGAAAATTTAAAAAAAACAATTTTTCTTTTTTATTTATGAGATTGGAACATATAATTCCCTCCCATAAACTCAGGTGTTTGTACATATGATCCCCATCTGGGGATGTTCTTTTGGAAGGTTATAAAACTTCTTAGATATGGCGTGAGAGAAGTGGGTTGACTTAGGGCCAGTCTTAAAGTTTTCTTACACAGCCCCAGTTTGTCTGTTCTCTGCTTCCCTACTGCAGACACAATATGAACAGTCACCTCTGCTCTCCCTGCCATGATGTGGCATAACATTTTTACCTATAAGCTAATAGAGACCCCTCCTCTTAACTAACTTCTTACCAGATATTTGAGCATTAAAAGTGATTAATACTGATGACATCCAAGAACTAGATTAGACACCCTCTTAAATTCATGACTGTTCTGATGTATAATATCCCATGGGCATGTGAAACCAAGTATAATTAAACACACTGCCTTGGTCTTATATAAACTTAAAACATTTGTATTTTAAGAAATATTCTTGATCATATCTATTTTTCATCTATAAAATTTCATCTTGCATGTTTTCCTATACTACTGACAGGCACATTGCTATTTTTACAATAATTTGATAAGTTGTCCCAAGGAAGCACATAGCAAACCTGAGAGAATAAAACACAAACAATTAAAAATATGCTATTTCAAGCTCTGCTAAATCACACCACATGAAAACCTCCTTTAATAAGGAGATTTGGGGGCTATTATTACAGAAACATCTTTGAAAATGGAGCTAGACAATCTGTATATACTTTGTGGTCTAAAGAGACATATAACTGAGAGCATTGTGTCTGCAAAGATAGACCAAAGAGGAAGAGAGGTAAGATTCAGGAAAGGAACTATCAGACCATGATGTCAACTTTACCAAAGACTTCCAGGGAATAGCATGCAAGACTACCTACTTGAATTTTACATTTCATGTTGGAATTAATAAATAGAATCTCATGAAGTCATTCACAAGAAATCTAGCATAGCTCAATTACGAGGCTGGGAGCTCAAAGAAAGAAATACCCTCAGCTACCACTACCTTTGTCTGACAATGGTGGAGATCATTTTATAAGAAATATGGTGTCAGCTTCAAGGAAAAAATGAGTGCTTAAGGTATTAATAATAAGAATATAGCTACTACATTACTTGGAACAATCTGACTTGTCATTTCTTGAATAGGAATCTAAATAATGCATCATACAAATGTCTTATAATACCAGTAGAGACTAGTAGAATTATTTTATTGAGCATTGAATGTTGATACGAGCATGATTGTATTTCCTTTTCTCTCATTAAAAAAAAAAAAAAAGACTTATGCATTATCCTAGGCTTACAAACTTCCTTCCCATTAGCAGATCTGGTAGTGGCAAACATTTTTTGAAGTAATCCCTCCTCCCCATGCTCAGATGTATTTTGCTAGTGGATATCAGATTGTTTCCATTCATCTAAAAGGCAAAATGTTCTAGAATCAAAGAGTTTACTGGGATGGAATGTATCAAGCTAGAGGATAGTAGCTTTTGTAAAGAAAAAGTGACACTATTAAATTGTTAATGACTTTCTCGTTAAGCTTGAAGGATGGCAAACATGAACTGAGTAACTGTACAAAGTGACAGAACAGACACTGGAGAAAGTTTGGACACCCAAGTCAATCTGCTTGTAAAATCTAAAATATGTATTTATAATTGCTCATTTTCTGTGTGTGTGCATGAGTACATGTCCATGAGTTATGTGAAAAGTCAGAGGACAACTTTCAAGAGTTGTTTCTCCTCTTCTGCTTTGTAGGTCCCAGGGATTGAACATAGGTCGTCAGGTAGACAGAAACTGCCAGGCCTCCAAGTCAGTCACTAATCTCATTGTGTCTTGTTTTTCAGTAGTAAATTAATTTATTTGTCTCTAAGGATACCTAATTTCATAAAGAATATATCTTACTTTGATATTGAAAGGAACATCTGGTTCAGTACTTAAAAATTAAATGTCAATTTAATAGTTATTTTGGCAGAGATAATGTTGGAAATAGGTAGGTCCCCAAAATGCTTCTAAGACTTGACAATGCTTTTTGTTTGTCATATATGATTGTACATACATGATTTTATAAGTTCATATTAAAATAAAAACCTCAATAGTTATTCCAAATCTTTGAGAAAAATGTCATATATAAATATCAATATCTATATATCCTGCCCTTCCTTCCTCATCCTGGTTCCAATTTATAGAGGTTGCTAGTGTCCAAACAAAATCCACAGTAAAGAAACTATCAGACAATGTAAGAGTAGCAGCAGTCATCTCAGTGCCAAGTCAGAATGAGCTGTTCTAGGGAATAAATCGTTAGTTAAATAATCATTTAATGCAATATTCCTTTTTAAATAAGACCCAAATTCTTCATGATCAACTTTATTGTATTAGAGCAAGCTCTGAGGCATTGCATATTTAATAAATACCACTTATGAAGCATTAGACAGAGCCTGTGGTTATCCGGAGATTAAATTCTCAGAATCCACATTATTGTCCTGTATGTTAGTACCCTCAGGAAAAAGAAAACACCAATTAAGCTTATCAAGACAGAGGGACACAAGAAATTGTGACTCAGATCACTATCTGTTGTTGAAACAGATAACATTTAGATTAATGGAGTTCTTTATTTGCCATTAGGGTGAACTTTCAATTATAGTAGAAGGTGTGTTTAAAATGAAACAGCTTATAAAAGTGGAGAGTAGAAAATGAGTCCCATAAACTTTGGAAACTAAACAACCTCAGTGGTTTCAGGTCCTGAAATAACATTAAAGAGAGGGAATCCACTCAGGGAAATGAGCTTGAGTATCTAGAAGCAAGAGTGAACTACTATACATAATAATAAATCTATACATAAAATACGTATACATAACAGTGAATGAGACACATTCCCTATTAACAAGTGAAAGAAACAATGTCTTCACATATATGTCAGAATCTAAAAGGCTAAAAATTAGTATCAGAAAAGTGTAGTTTTATAAATTGTAAAATCCATTTGGAAAGCTGTCTGGAAGATTGTCGCAAAATTGAAGATACACTGTGAACTCCTTTCCCTGAAATAATGAGTGGACATTTTTCTGACTTTTCTATAAGGATGTAGTAAAATATTGTAGACATCAGAGACAAGAGCCTCAAGACCTCATGACTGTGCACTTGAAGGTTTTCTGCTTTCTCTTCATAAGGTCTGTGGCTAAGAGTCAGAATTCCGGCATCCCGACCCAAGCATCAGCAATGATGGAAGTGTTATCCTTCATCTATGAGATATCCAGTCACTATCCAGGCATGAGACAGCTGAACAAGAGCAGCTATTCACCCTGTCATCTACTCTGACATCTCTGAGAAGAACTCTTAACTTTTTTCAAGTTTTTCTTTGACTTTTATTTACTGTTTGAATGGAAAGATGACTTCCAAGATCTTTATACACCATGCTATAATTGAAGTCTTGTTGACTGTTAAAATAGAGTCAACTTTATCTGAAATAAAATCATGTCGGGTCATGTGTATTGTCTATTATGGTGGACAAACTGGTAAATGAGGGCCTTGTAGGCACAAACAGATTTCTAACACAGTGGATATATGTCTTTTATTATATATGATTCTGTTCATGGTGAAATTCATAAATTTGGTAATATTATGGCTACAACTAGATTGTCTTAAGTATTTTATACAGTGCATCAATTTCTGCATGAAAATATGTTTGCTGTTCATGTCACATTGTTTCATTGACTTATTTAGAAAAGTAAGTTAGAACAAAAATATTTTAACTCACCTAACATAAAATCAGGAATCAACCTACTGACGAATGAAATCATATCACTCTCTACCACTTGAGCCTAAAGTGCAGAAAGTATATCTGTGTGTTTGCCATCCATTTGTGTACCTACAACCTATTAATCTATACTCTATATATCTCTCATATTACTATATTCATACAATATAATAATGGAAGGGAGTAGCTCTTGTGGATAATTTATAACTTTGAATACAAAAGTTCTGAGTTTTGCATTGTAGTACTATATGTTTAATGGGCACTTTTAAATGATTATTAAACTTCATAAAATAGTCAACTTTAAAATACTTGGGAGAGCTACTCAGAAATAGAATCCATAGGTAAGTGTTTTTAGGATATACTTGATCAACTTTAGCCTATCCTATTTGCTCAGACTTCTTGAAGCATGTAGAAAGCCAATGTGACCACTTCATTTGAGAGCAGCAGATTAAGTCTGTTAAAATTGTTGGCCATGTAGTTTCCTCACAGACCCAATACTAAGTTCTGTCTGAGTGAAGAGAAGTCAAATAGAAACCGTAACTATACAGGAAAGAAAAAGGGAGCAAAATTCATTTTTTTTTTTTTTTTTTTTTTTGGAGGACAGAGAGCTAATCGATGGATTATACTGGAAACTGAACAAGAGAAAAGACTGCAGGAGACATCTGAATGGACTGTAATGTAACAGAGGTGTGATTGCCATATGGCCATTCTGGGCAGACTGCAGAGTGATGTCAGTGTGTCAAATATGTATGTATATATATATATATATATGTATATATATATATATGTGTGTGTGTGTGTGTGTGTGTATGTGTGTGTGTGATATAGATGAAGATTTAGATGTATCTGATGTATATGTATATATATATGCATCTGCATATGTATTAAATTGGCATAGGTGTAGATATAGATGGTATATCTGTATATGTATGTAGATGGAAGTATAGTGGATGTGGATAAGATGCATATGTTGTATAGATGATATGGATATAGATGTAGGTGTAGTATATATACATTATATATAATATATATGTATATGTGGATATAAATGTACAAGATATAGATATAGATGCAAATGTATACCAGTGGCAAATAACTTCATACACATATATATGACTTTTATAGGAGAAGAGGCTGATTTACTGAAATTTCCAGCTTTCAGATGAGTGGGTAAATAGAGCCCTGTCAGTTACATGGAGTGTCCCTCACTTTGTAGCAGAACAGAACTAGATCCTGGTTCCCATACCTGCTGTAAGTCTGTGCTCCAGGCCTGTATTCATTTATACAACACAGGGGAAAACTGTGAGGAACAATACACACGTATGTTAAAAACAGAAAGTTCATTATTCTTAAACTCTGTATTTGATGTTTTAAGTCCCCTTCAAAATTTGGCTACTCTGGAATAGGGCATATCCAAGAATAGCTTTTACCTGTCATCAAAAAGGAAAGAGTAAAGCATTTGCATTTCATATTAAACAAAACTCTTCAATCTATTGAAACTGGGGCAGTAGGTTAAGAATTTGCCATGAGGTTGCTTTCCTCACAGCCTAAGTTTTGTTGGAATAAGAAGTCTGTGATTCTTGGAGTTTACGGTATAGCCCAGGCTGTGCGGAGGTCAGAGCTGTGCTCAGGTTCCCTCCTAGTTATATGCCAGCCAATGACCTCATCTGTGTAGGATTCATCAAGATTCTTTAAGCTCAGTGTTTAACCTAGGTTCCTTATAATAGAGAGTCAGGACAGTGGCTGATTTAATATCAAGTTTTAACTGTAGATCAGTCAGGTTAGGTTTCAGCTTTAGTCAGGGCTCATTTTTGTTGGGGATATAACCAAGATACATTCAGTTCAGGATTTGCTTCTTGAATATTCAGTCCAGGAACCTTTGCTTCCTTTCAGATCAGTTATGTGTCCATATTTCTTTTGGATAACAGTATGCTCAGTTTGCCTTTTCCTCAGAGTTTGTTCCAGGTGCCTATTAGGTCAAGGTTTAACTCTGGTTCTACTTATTTTAGGCTTGGGTCAGGCACCATTTGAATCTTTGGCCTCTGTACATGTAAATGTTGAGTCAGGGATCCTTTATATCATGATTGGGCCTCAGCTCCAAGTGTCTCAGACTTCAGACCAGTATCTTTTTTGAAATGGTGTGGTCTGGGTTATATTGGTTTTGGTGCCTGGTCTTGTCTCCTTAGACAGGCTTAGGTATAGGCTCCTTTTTGCTGATGATTGAGATCAGTGCTCCCTTTCTTTTAGTCTTAAGTGCTGCTTTCTTTTGAGACAGGTTTGGCTGTAGCTCCTCTTTTGCGGCAATGGGATTAGTACAGTCTCAACTATTCTCAGGCCTATCTCTGGGCTCCTGGAGAGTTGAGGATGTGAGAAGGTTCCCCATTATTCCAGGGTGGACTTGGGACAGGCTAATTTTTAGTCAGGGATAAAACACTACTCTGGGCTCTTGTGGAGTTGGAAGAGCTCAAACCCAAATAATTCCAGGTATTGTCCAAGTTTCTTTTAGGTTAAGGATGAATCTGGGATCAGTTTTCTTCTGTGTTCACTCTGGCTTCTTTCAGTAAAGTCTTCTCCAGGGCTCCTATAGGGTCATGGGTGAACCCAGTCTCAATTTAAGAACACAGCTGGGTTATTAGTGGTGTAAAGAAAAACCCTTATTATGTATCTCTGACTGTGGCCAAGGGTCTTTATGGTTTGGTGACAACTTAGGCTCCAGAATTTTCTCTTTTTCTATCTTAGACTAGGCTTATTTTGGATCAGGGTATATCCTAGGCTCCAAATCTTTGTGTCTTCAACCTGGGCTCCTTTTGGGTCAAGGATGGGAGAAAGAGTCCATTTTAATCAATTTTAAGACCAGGCTCTGTTAGAGTCAAGGGTGAGACAGGCTCCCTTTCTGTTAGTCACAGTCCAGCTCCCTCGGGGACAGGGATGATATCAGGTTCATTTTTTTCTGTCTTAAATCTTTTATGAGAGGAATGAGGCCCAGATCCATGGCTCTTTGTCTTTGTTCATGGTTAGTGTTAAGTCTTTGACCTGGAACTTTTAGTTTGACAATAATACTGGGCTTCCATTTCTGTTTGCAGCCCAGGATCCTCAAAGATTGGTAGGAGGCTTCTCTCTCTCTCTCTCTCTCTCTCTCTCTCTCTCTCTCTCTCTCTCTCTCTCTCTCTCTCTCTCTCTCTCCTCTCTCTTATATCATTAACCCAAACAACTATCTGATCATAGATTAGCCTGGGCTCTATTTGTCAGTCTTTAGAAGAGGCTCCTTAGGGTGAAGAATGAGCCCAGGCTCCAGATTTCTCTTTGGCCTGTGCTCAATTAGGACTAAGGATGACCTGAGTCCCATATTTTGTCCTTTGGCTCATTCTCCTTCTGAGTCAGGAATGAGCTAATCTCTGTTACTATTCATTATAACCCTGGGTTCCATTAGGGTCAGATGGAAGCTTGAGCTCCATTTCTTTCTGTCTTTGGCTTGAGCTTCTTTAGGATATGGGATAAGCATGGCCTTTGTTTGTCAGTCTTTAGTTCAGGCTTCTTTTAGGTCAGCCATGAGTCCATGCCTCAGATCTATCTTTGACCAGGACTATTTTAGGGTCAAAGATTTGTCCAGACTCCATTTCTTTCTGTCTTTGGCTTAGGCGTCTTTTAGGCCAAGATTATGCCCAGACTCTTCGTATTTTCTTCAGTCTTCAGCCTCAATTCCTTTATGTGAATGATGATCCTGTAGCACACTTTTCTGTCTTTGACCCAGGTTAACCTTAAGTCAGGAATGAGCCAAGGCTCCAAATCTTTCATTGTTTGGTTTGGTCTCTTTAAATTCAGGTGTGATTTAGGGCTCCACTTCTTTCTGTGTTCAGCCCTGATTCCTTTAATGGCAGGGAGGAGCTTAACTTCCATTTTGCTTCTTTGTCCCACACTGCTTTGGGGTCTATCATGTGCCCAGGTTCTATCTGTTAGCCTTCATCTCAGACTCATTTAATGTCAAGCATAAGCCATTTACACCAGTCAAAAGCCTTTGGAGTGAGGGGGCAGCAAAGCCTTCACTTCTTCCTGTCTTGAGCCCAGACTCCTTTAGAGTTTACCTATAATCCTAAGCTCTATTTTTGACAGTGACCAAACCAGGCTCTGTTAGTATTGGGGTGGCCTCGGGCACCACAACTCTGTGCTTTTGGCTCAGAATTCTTTTGACTCAGCAGAGGACATGCCCCCCATTTATCAGTCTTCATCCCTGTCTCCCAATGGTTCCAGCATAAGCTAATCTCAGTTTGTGTCTTCAGCTCAGGCTCCATTAGGGTAAGCCTAGACTCCATTTTTCTGTCTTCAGCCCAGGGTGCTTCAGTGTCAGTGGTGTGCCTCAACTCCATTCCATTCCTCTCCACCCCAGACTCCATTTAGATCGGGAATAGGGATGTGCTCAAGCTCTCCATTTTTCTGTCTCTGACTCTGGGTCCTTTAAGGTCAGTGATGAGCCCAGAGGCCACGTGCTTCTTTCCGTCTTTGGCTACATTTTTGTCAGGGACGGACTCCTGCCATATTTTTTTCTCTATTTTCAGTTCCCTGAAATATAGAAAAAAGCCAGGGTTCAAAATCTTTCTTCATCTAGGCTCCTTTGGGGTCAAGTATGAGAATACCTGACATATTGTTGAGTCTTCATTCTGGTCTCCTTTAGTTTTAGCAATAAACTCAAATCCCACTTGTATATTCTCACAATAGGCTCTCTTATAGTCATAGGATGGCTGGATTCCATGCGTATGTGATTTGGTCCAAACTAACACTCAGTGTGGGGCCAGTCCAAGCTACATATTATTTTGTCTTTTGCCTGGCTCACTTTGGCTAAGAATCTAACCTCCATTTCTTTTAGTTTAGCCTGGACTCCTTTTGTATCAGGATGAGGTAAACTGTACTCAATATTTCTTGGCTCAGGCATTTTAAAGTTAGGTAAGACCTTGGCTCTTTCATTTTTCTATCTTTGGTCCATGTTCTTTAGAACTGGGTTTGAGCCCGGGTTCCATTTATTTCTTAATTAGATTTGGTTTCCATGGGATGAAGTTGTCCTTGTATTCTTACCATTGTTGCCATTCTATGTTTTTGGCTTCTTTTGGTTCAGGGATGAGCCAGGTTTTAGTTGTTGTTGTTGTTTTTGTTGTTGTTATTATTGTTGTTGCTGCTGTTGACATCATTGTCATCATTTTCATTGTCTCCGCTACCTTCTGGTTCCAGGATGAGTTGGGGCTATATTTCTTATTTCTTTTTGTCTTAAGCTCTCTGGGATCCCTAGATAACCAGACAATAGAGCCCCATGAAACTTTCTCTGTAATCCTTGGCAGACTGAAATGCCTTGATGGAAAGTCACAGTAGGTCAACATACACTGGCAAGTTTCATCATCTTGAAGTATGGAAGATGTAATCTTCTGCCAGCTTCTGAGTGACTTGGTTCACCTTCAGTCTTCTCTCCGTAGCATGTGGAGTTTGTAATGTCCATCCATCTGTATTGTCCACCTCGTATATATTTATCAGTTTGAAGGATTCCCTTTTGTTTCTACGATATCTTACATCAATATCTGTCCTATTAGATAAGAGACAAGGTAATTAAATTGGCAAATCATTTTATCACATTGAATTTTACTCTACAAAGCCTTTAGCTTCTTCTTGGACTAGTGCAAATAATTTAAATGGAGAGTTCACAAACAATGGTTTAAAAATAGAATGACTTTTTTTTTCATTAATTGTTGTTGTATACTTAATACCAAGTAGAGGTATATATCATATGGTGGGAGGATTAGGAGGGAAAGAAAACTAATTTTCTACAAAGACATCTCTCTGGGGACGCAAACTACCCTTAAGGGAAAGCTATATGTCCACCACTATATGACCAACAGAAAACAAACTCAATGGCATCTTTTTAGGTCCCTGCCTCAAAATGTTGTCAGGGATTTTTAAAAATTTTATTTTAGTTTTTGTTTTTATTTCTATATGTTCTTTCTAGTTACTGTATGGGCTCTTTGTGTATGTTATGTATATTTAATGTTTTAATGGATACCTGAGTATGCAAATGAGCACATCTTTCAATCTATGTGTGTTTACTGTGCTTTTTCTTAGACTCTTTTGCAAGTGTTTGTTTCCTCCTCTTTCAATATATTTGGTTTTGTCTTATCTTTATTCAAAAAAGGAAAAATAATTTCTACATATAAGCCATAAATTATTGTAAGTTGAGGAAGAAAGAAAAAAGAAATGAAGTAAAGAAGGAAGAAAAGAAGGAAGGAAGGAAGGAAGGAAGGAAAGAAGGAAGGAAAGAAGGAAGGAAAGAAGGAAGGAAAGAAGGAAGGGAGAGAGAGAGGGAGGGAGGAAGGGAGGAAGGAAAGAAGAAGGAGCAGTCTCTCTTTCAAGCTCTGTTTTTCTTGAAGTATAGTTCCAATCCTCTACAGTCCTGCTCATGTCATTCTGGGACAGATTAGTTTCTATTCAAGGTGAGCTATGAAGGAGGCTGGACTTTCCCTGTTGCTGTTTCATTTTCTAAGTGTCCTTTCCTCTCTACTGATCAAGTGTTTTTTCTGATGTCACCCACACCATCACACATCCATTTTTAACTACTGCAGATCTGTACACTAAAGATTCTAAGCATCTTTGTGTGTGTGTGTGTGTGTGTGTGTGTGTGTGATCAGTCATTTTGAATTGCATGACTTACTTGTTGCCGTAGCGATGCCATCTTTAACAGGAAATACCATAGTGTTTAATTTTGAATGTCAACTTGATTTGATTTTGAAACAACTAGAGAATTGACAAGGCACACTTCTTTGTGTGTTTGAAAGACTACTTCCAGAGATGGGAAAGTCCATCCTGAATGTGATCAGGACTTTCCCTTATGATCCAATCCCTGACTACAAAAATGGACACATGAAGAAGCTGCCTGGGTGTCAGCATTAATTTCTCCTTGTCTATGTCCTGAGAGCAACATGAGTGCCTCAGAATGCCAGTGCCGAGCCCTTCCTGCCAAGAAGGGCTGAATCCCTTCAACTGTGGATCACATAAACCCTTCTGTCCTAAAGTTATTTTTGTCACATACATTCTCTTAGTTTGGAGAAAAGTAAGTAATACAAAAGCCTTTCTGGGTTGCTGAGCTTCTGACAGATTTATCACCTTTAATCCTGTCCTACTCTGAGACTTTGAATAGTTTCTGTTAAAATCACCTGATGCACTGCAGAAAAATCTCCATCTCCTATTTTTATCTCATTTAAACTGTGTAATACTCCCATTAACAGAATTAAAATAACATCCAAAAATTAAAAGCAACATTCTGTGCCACATGGATACTTCCTATGTTCCAAATAGAGAAAAATTAGCTGGTGATTTAAAAAAAATTCAACATATTCAACATGTCTCATTATTAAATTCAGAAAGCAAAGCTATAAGATTTCTTAATAATATTGTAATTAATAATCCTTGTGTGACGTCTCATTTTATTCAATTTATACTTAGCATGCTCTGAGAAAAATGCAATAAGAAGAGAAATTTTTAAAAAGAAGGAATAATTATTAAAGCAATTTTCCCCATGAAGCATGACTTTAAGTAATATTCAGCTACTGTAATATTTTTGAGGGCATTTTAAGGTTATATATTTTTTTACTCACAAATATTTGAGCTGAGGTTTCTTGTATATGGTACATTAAAGCTTGTTATATGTATCTAAGCCTTTCTTTTTAGTTTGTAAAGTTAGTTTCAAAATAAAATATGTTGCCCTTCTGCTACCATATTAACACAAGGAAGTTGTTTTCAGAAAACTATTGAAGCACTGAAGGCAGGAACAGAAGTCACACCTGCTCTTCGACTCTAGCATCCTTAGCTAGAGTGGACTTCCTCAAGGAAGCACTCTTTAAAGTCACAGAGTGGTCTCAGACATCCCATTCACTGGAAGGCATAGGAGGAATTCTGCTTTAAGAGAGGGAAAATATGATCAAAATATGCTGTATGACAAAAATATTTAAAAACTTCCTCACAGAACATCTGGGACCTTCTGTAAATTTTATCATTACAGCTTCTATTATAATATAATATTTTTATTTCTTTCAAATTTTATACAATTTTTATATTGTATTTTTGATAATATCAAAATATTGTCATTTTTATAATATCAAAATATTGTCAGTATTTTGATAATATTCACTGTCTTCTCTTCCTAGGTCTACTGAGTATCCCATACTCAGCACAATACTCTCTAGTTTTTAAATAACATGTTGATTTTAATGTGGGGGATCTATATACTTCTGGTATAGAGCATTTACTGGTTCATGATTTATCTACAGAGAGCTATGGCTTTAGACAAACTGACTCTCATTTCCATAGATATCATCAAATGTCCATAGATTTTCAGTATGAAGGATCACTAACTCTTGGCACCTTCATGTTAAAATGCTGACTACCTTGACCTTGTGCAGGTCCTGTCTGTACACTACAGGTAGTACATGAACCATGAGTACAGTGGTCCTGTCAGGACCAGAGGAAAATATTTTGTTTCATTTATCTCAAACCTCTGATTTTTGTCATCTCTCTGCTTCCTTTTAATTATTGTCACAAAGCCTTGTGGGTATGGTGTTGTCTACTTGTCTTATTTGCAACTGAGCTCTCCACTAACAATCTCTGCAGTCTAGTGAGTTGTGAGTTTCTGAGCCAACCATTGTTGCACAAAGACTTCTAAGAAGCTCTGAGAACTGCACTAGTCTATATGCTTAAATACACGACTTTAGAGGAGAGTTTGATGTCATGTTTGTTTAGCAGAATAATAACAGTAAGTTCATCCTTCGGGCCTGTAGTCTTACCAACTACAATGGGATCTTAGCCCATTTGCAGTACCAGAAATGTTTTTGCCTATGAAGTGAGCTTTACATCCAATGAAAAAATGGTTGGTTAATATAACATTCATGCTATCCTGTCATTGTTGCAGTTTACATTGTTCACAGCTGGGCAACACTGCTAATGACACCCTGACACACACACACACACACACACACACACACACACACACACACACACACACACACACCTCTTTCCTAACATCTTATGCAGAACCTTCATTAATATGAAAGATAGCCAGCAGGGAGGATATTTCCAAGCCAATACTGACTACACTTCTCCACGTCTTCTGAATAATGTGTGCTGTGTCTTCATCAAAAGGATCTTACTATCAAGTTCTGTTGGGCATTCAAGAATAATGCCACTGGCCTGTATTGTTTGATGGGCAACAGGACACCTCTGTCCAGGAGTTCATACTTCTACTACTACTACTACTATTACTATTATTACTATTACTACAACTACTACTAAACTCACATACAAATACATACACAGACATGCACACAAACATGTAGACACACATAGACACAAGCATACACACATACCTACACACATACTTACAATCATGTACACACATGCACACATACATACACAAGTACATATAGTCACATACATATATGTGTATACATGGAAAGTTATACACATATACCACACACATACATACTCACATACACACATACATACACCTACACACATACACATAAATTCACACCGATATAAACACATACACACACAAACACACAATTTTGAGCTAAAAATTAGTGCCAGGTGTCAATACCTGATTGTGTTGTATAAACAACAAACTCATTTGAGAATAATTTTTAATTTGAGAATAATTTTTTAATAATTTTAATAAAAATTTTAAAAATATTTATTTATTTATTTATTTAACATTTATTTAACAATAACCTTATAGTAAATGTTAAATAGTTAAATCTTTTGCATTTAAAACATCAGTGAATAGATATTCAACAGTGAAAATCTACCTTCTAGAAGAAACACAATCCCCTTTTATAATTTATTCATGTTTAATACAATAAATGATCTTAGATAATTCCTCATTCTTAAACTTAGTCATAACTTTCTATTGACAGAAAAGAAATAGCAAAGGAATTCCAGGGAGAGACACATTAACACTGGTACCTTGCCTCAGAGGAGACAAATACATTAATGCTACTGTGATGAATTGCTTAAGAATTGTTAATGATCAAAATAAATGCTCACTGCCATGAAAAGACTGATGCGATTGCTGCTGTGAAGAAATAAATACAATCATAGCAGCTGGAAGTGTGAGTCGTAATCATATAATGTGCTGTCTTTGTTTACATTTTACATAGAGGTTGAATGTCACTGGGGGAATATTAGGATAAAGAAAATGTGACTTTCAGTGTCTCCTTGTTCATTTTCAGCATTATTTCTGCACAAAATGTAAATAAGCCACATGGATCACTTACCAGCATCACAGGCACATCAAACTTCCAGCTTTTGTAATTATACTTTGATGAGATGGATTTTAAATATTTAGAGAAGTTGGCTAAAGGTATTCTTTGTTTAAAAATGAAACTGTATTTTAGTAAGACTTAAGCATTTCTGTCGCCAGTGGACAAGGAATGACAAGTTTGGAGCTGACAGAATGGCCCAGTTACTCCCAAGAGTCATTCCTGTCACTGTATCTCTGCCCATTATCTAGGACACTCTAATCTATTAAAGGGCATAGACACTGCTTCCCAACTGCTACTGTGGCCCTTTCTAAGACCTCCCACAGTCTGTAAAGCACAGTGAACCGGCATTTTAGAAAGGTAGTCACCTCTGGGAATGGCAGTCATCTATTGCTCTGGGGCTCAAATCCTACCATGACTTCTAGAAAATGGGAGGTGAGAGGATTTACTGCTAGAAAGTCTTCTTAATAAATCATTAGCAAGCAGATATGTCTTTCTCTAATTTATAGTGGAAGTGATGAATCACTGGGAATTCCTATTAAAGGGAGTCACTGGCCTGTTGCCCAGGCCAAGGTTGACTGCAGCTCTGATGAACTCAGTGTCCTGAAAACGAGTGCAAGCAAGCAGGTAACCCCCCCTCTCTCCCTCTCTCTCTCTCTCGCTCTCTCTCTCTCACTCTGTGTGTAATACATCCCATATCTGAGATCAGATGTTTATCAGGAAATTTTGGACACTTGGTGATGATCACTATCCAGTTTCTGAGGGTAGTGTAAGAGATATTTCCAAACCTCCATTTTTCTTGTAGAATACAGGGAAAGAGTCGGACATGTGTGGTGGCTGGGAAGAACAGAAAAATAAAAATTAGAGCAACAACAAGGAATGAAAAAATTCATAAAAGTTAAAGAGACATCACTTTTCTTCAAAATTATTCAAAACATGGTCATTGAAATGTAGAATTACAATATCTCCATAACTGCTCAGTGAACCTCTGTAACAGTCTAAATTCCAATGCCAACTTAAGTACTCTGTTAACCAGAAGAAATGCATTGTGGTTCCGAGGTTCACACCACAGCTGGAGTGTGGGAACACCACTGGGTTGACAAAATGCTGAGATGCTAGACCACATTTACCCTATGCCTGCTGTCAGATGCTTGACTTGAGGGAAGCACTGATACACCACTCCGGAGCTGGGAAGATACAGCCTAAGATGTGGGAGGCAGAAGCAGGGACTCCTAGCTGTGAAGTCACCATTAAAAAGCCTTGTAAAGTGGGAGGGGGAACATCCTCATAGAAGCAGGGGGAGGGAGGATGGAATAGGGGGTTTGTGGAGGGGAAACCAGGAAAAGGGATAACATTTGAAATGTAAATAAATAAAATATCCAATTAAAAAAATAAAAAAAAGTAAACATGCCGAGGAATCACGAATGGGGTGTTGGGGGGTGGGTGTCTATGGGCCTTCAATGAGGAGCCCAGGGTCAGGGTTTCCCAAACTCCTGGGCATCCAGATGTATCTGGGTCATGGGGAGTTGAGAATGGAGTTGGGACCCCAGGTCCGAGGATCCCAGGGCCAGGGGATGAGGAACTCAGCTTAGTTTAGCAGTGATGGTCTGAAAGTGCAGAGGGCCTTCTTTAGGAAACTTAGATGTCAGCTCTGTAGACAGAGACTTCCTCCATGTTCCCTACGGTTTTCTGGATGTGAGAGAAAGTCCTTGGTTCCAAACTGTTTATTGATTGGTCATCGTGGAAAATGGGTGCACACTACCTCCTCATGGTGGACCAGAGATTAGATACCTTTTGCAGGAAGGAATGTCCAGGAAGGAAGCTTATTGGCTAAACCCTAAGGGTCTCTAGATACCTCATTAGCATGGAGAACTCTGCTCTGGGCTATGTGACCAATGTAGGGTGTGTGGTCACATGTTCTGGGCCAGAAATCTAGTAGGGAGCCGGGAGGCGACTACCATCTCAGGTGGATGCCGGGTGCCGGGGTCTCTAAACCCACTCAGCCTTACCAAGTTTCCTGGCATGGTCCAATGTCCAACAATTCATCTCTTCTAGATCTTCTAACTAACTAAATTAAAATTTCCCAGGTACCCTGAGAGACTGATGGACAGCAGAGGTCACACTAAATTAAGCTCCCTAGAATTATTCTAATGTATCAGAAGCAAGTTTGGATTACTTGATTTTCTGTCTACAGGTCAAAAAAAAATGTTACTTGAATATAAGATAAAGACTGTGTATGTGAATATCAGAGAATTATTCTTCTTTTAATTCTTCCCAAAGATGTCTATTACAGGATTGAATATTACCTCTCTGTTTCTGCACTTGGAATTTAATGTTGTGGTTCTGCAATGATGTCCAGAGAAGCCTCTGCTTCCAACTCCCACGTAACACTTGCTTATAGTGTCAAGCTTCCATGGTACTGTGTTCCACTGAGTTAGAAATTCTTTGTTTCCTTTATATAGTTGTCAAGTTGTAATGGTCAGTTCTATTAATAAGGGATAAAGAATGTGGCAATTTCTGCACACTATTTTCATGCCCCAGAAAGTAGCACTTGGAATATTGAAATTTAGTTCATGGGATATAACAAATAATTTTTTTTTTTTTGCTCTTGTACAATCTACTGTCCCACTTCCTCTTTCCTCATTTATTTAGAGAGTACACCATTCATTCTGTGTTCTCCAGGGAGGTGATGATATGTGTAGTCTGAGAAGAGCTGCATATATTCCTCCTTGGCTTCTTCAGACCACAACTTCAGCTGCTTTGTACCTAAAACCCAAGATTGCTCTAATGGTTTCTTCAAGCTTATTTCAGAACAAGATTTTTCTAAATTACCATAGCTCTCATTTCAGGATATTTTCTTTTCTGAAGTCTGTGGTGGTTTTGTTGTTGTTGTTTTGTTTTTGTTTGGTTTATGCCTATCCTTGCTCATCATGTCCTGTGAGCATCCTGTCGTCACCACCACCATTCACCTCAGCTTGTTGTGAGCCGCGATATTTTTCCTTCCATTTATATCAATATATAATAATAATGACTATGTTCTGTAGGTTCAATTAAAGTATCTTCCCATAGTGGTCAACCATAAAACATATAGATATAAACAACAAGAAATGGACTTAGTGGTGTGTGTGTGTGTGTGTGTGTGTGTGTGTGGTGATTAAAGAAGAGGTTATGAATTTGATGGGACACACGTGCAGTTTGAATGAGGAGAGGAAGAGTTAGTGAGGGTACGAATGCAGTACTCATATGTAAATTGTCAAAATTGAATAAAGAATAAATAATTGTGAATGTACTACACACCACTGTTTTTCTAAAAGGTTGATATATAAATTTAACTCCTCCTAAGACATGAATGGAATAATCGTATCACCAGTGAAAAAAGAAAATTACAAGTATATAAAGAAATACTCAGGATCACTTATCTCCAGGGAAATGAAAGTGAAAGAGACTCTGCTATTACCAACTAACCTGACCATAATCTCTATTGATTTCAGGCAAGAGGCACAGCAGCAAAGACTTCAGCACCACTTCCCAGCTGTGAGGACTAGAAAATGTTATAACTACTTTGGAAGAAAAAAATCAATATTTTTTCTCAAAGGCTCAATGATATGCTTTGTATGATCCAACAATCATACCCCTACATATTCATCCAAATGTTTGAAACGTTTATTGTTATAAAAACAAAGCTTAATGTACTTTATCATTATAGTAAAAAAACTTCACAATGTCCAGTGGGAAGCAGCGACAGCAGCAAATTGGATAAGCTATGGTACGTCTATCTTTTCCATGGAATTTTATCTACAAACAGACACATTAATGATCGGGATATGAATGTGAAAGAAATGTGTGCTGTTAAATAATAAACAAGTCTAATTTTTAAAGGACACATCATATACATTTATAGGTAAGGAACATTCAAGAAAATTATATATATATATACGTTAAAAGAAAGAAAAAATCACTAATTTTGAGGAATGTATAGAAGAGAGCTGAAACATCTAATACACAGAGCATTTAGGGACATGAAATTATTATGCAAAATAATTCAATCTTGCAATTTTAATTAGTATATATCGTGAAAACACTTAAAAGTGCACAAAAAAAGCACAAAAAGTGCTACATCATTTATTGAGTCACAAGGTACCACAAGACTGGCAAACTGACAAAACACCACCTACATAAAAATATGAAAAACCTCAGTGATCTGGATAAGAAAACAAAGGACTGAGTAAGCAGGAAGTGAGTGGAACTTTTAATGGGAAATGTGACATTCACAATTGTCTTCCTGTCATTGGAAACTGGTTATCTGTTTTTGAGACGGTTATTGCATTTACTGAAAATGAAAATTAAGTTAGTTCACATCTTTAGTACTTTGTAAGCATGGTGTTCTCATAATCCTAGTTATGAGTAGCTCATCTCCGACACAAAAGCTATGATTTCTATTCTACCTGTATCTTTGTGTACCATTCTGCACTCTGAACAGCTACAGAAAATTAAAAAATAAAACAAGACAGTTAACTTTGACCAGGTTTCAGGCACCATAACACACTTCTGATGTTGGAGAAATAATGACAATAAAATAATTCTTCCTTATTTGAAGGACTTGTGTAGCAGGTTATCTGCAAAAGCAGTATATGCTTGTCACGGCTGTTTCAGCTCTCAGCCCTGACTTCCAAGGCCTTCTTGTGTTTGAATCTAAAATGTGTCTTCATTACAGGACATGCTGTGAGAGCTTTAAAGAGATCAAGTTTGTAATCTCTGTCTTTGGATTAACATGCTTAATCCATTTAGATTTAAACCCATCACTCCTATGCACAGAATTATTCCTGTTGTTTTGTGGTCTTTCGCTCCTTAGTTCTCCTTTATATCTTGTTTATTTTAATTGCATGATTTCAAGTGTTCATTTTTAATTATGTCACTTATTATATGTTTTCTCTCTCTATTAATGTTCTTAAAAACCACATTTATTTTTTTAAATAGAATATATTGGGATAACATCTATTTAATTTTGATTTAAACTATATACTGGTCTTCCCATCTAATATAATGTTATTCCCTTTTGTATTATCAGAGCCATACAAGCTACAATTTTACAGATCAAAAACCCATAAAATTGTTTTAATTTTCAGTTGATTTAAAAATTTGGTACAGCAAATGAAGATTAATAAGTTCTAGAGTCTTTATTATATTTTTTGCATGTGGATTTGGATTGCCAACTAAGAGCCTTTCATTCTGCCAGAGATATGTAGTCATTTTAAAATGCTACATTTATTTATTGATTGGTTGACTGATTGATTGATTGATTCATTCATTCATTCAGTGTGTGTGTGTGTGTGCACACGTGTGTATGTGTGTGTGTGCGCACACGTGTGTGTGTGTATAGGTACATGAGTGCCATGGTGCTTGTGTGCAACAGCATGCATTTGAAGAACAAAGGGCACCTTGTGTAAGTTTGTCTCCTTCCACAATTTTGATCCCCGGAATGGGGATCAGATGGTCAGACTTGGCAGTTAGCACCATTATCCATTAAGCCATCTCTTTATCGTTTATATATTTAACGTTTAGTCTTTGAGAAATTTCTTTGTAGGTAGAATGGTTGCAAATGAATGGATTGTGTCACTGTAGAAAGAATATTGAAGTCAGGATTATTGATTCAATTTGAATAATTCTATAGTATCCTCAAATCACAAAATGGCAATCTTTAGAATGGAGTATAATAAAATTGGGAGAAGAAAATTAGAATCTGTTGAAAGATATGCACTAAAGATAAACAAAAATGGATTACTTTTTATTTTCTTAATTATTAGCCATGTATCTTGTACAAATAAGTGCTTTTATAATAGAGAATCAAAACAGCTATGGTACTGTAATTAATAGCATGAGAATAATCACATGTAATTATAAATAAAATGTCATGACTTTCATTTATCATACTGGGCATTTAACTTTAATAAACTTTGTGCTCCAGTCAAAGTTATGATAGGCTGCCCTCTAAAATTCTGTTGTGTGCGGCTCTTTTTCTCTCTGTTCTTATTCCCAGTAGGGAGGAAAAACAGGCAATGGACACTGTTCAAACCCAACAAACCAAGGATAAAGTAATGAAGGAAGGCCAAATTACAATTACACCGCTGCCACTACTGGACCCAAATTGATAAAATTTAGATTTATGAATTAACCTTTCAATTGTTATTACCTCATCAACTTGGATCTCAAATCATTTGTCATTGGGTGGAAAAAGAGTCCAATCTCCTATTTAGATTTATGAGGCTTCTTTCAGATATTTAAATGAGTTTTATGTTTGGGTTATAGTATTGAATATTACTGAGAAGTTTTACTAAAAAAAAAAGTGGTCAATTCTTAGACATAAGGGTGGGAGTGTGGACCTGGAAGAAATGGGAAGGAAGTGTGATCAGGTGCAGTGAAAGACATTACCAAATAATAAAATAAACAATCTTGAAATCAATCTGTTGCTTTCTTAGAAAATTGGGAATAGTTCTACCTCAAGACTCATTTCTTCCATCCTACAAGGACACTTGTTCTACTATAGTCGTAGCAGCTTTATTTGTGATAGCTAGAAACTAGAAACAACGCAGATTCTCCTCAACTGAAGAACGGATAAAGAAAATGTGGTTTGGAGGGAGGATCAGAAAAAATAAAATCTGGAGTTTAAAATAATAATAAAAAAAGAAAATGTGATTCATTTACCCTTTGGAATACTATTCAGCTCTTAAAAATAAAGACATCATAAATTTGCAGACAAATGGATGGAACTAGAAAACATCATCCTCGGAGGTAACCCAGACTGAAAAGTACAGGCATGGTATGTACTCATAAGTGGATATTAGACATAAAGAAGACGATGCCCTTGCTACAGTCCACAGACCCAAAGAAGATGAATAACAAGGAGTGCTCAAGAGAGGAGGCTTGAATCTCACACAGAAGGGGAAATAAAATAGTCATTGGAGATGAATGGGGGGAGTGAACTGTGTGGGAGAGAAGATGGGGAAGGGAGTGTGGTGGGTGTGTCAGATGTATGGAGAGCCAGGAAGAGAGGGCCAGGAAAGCAAAATGAAATTGGGGGGTGTTGCATCTCTAGGATATGGTAAAGACCAGAGACCAGGGATAGGGAAGATCCAGGGAATCTATAAGAGTGATTATAGCTGAGACTCCTAGTAGTGGATGATATGGAGACAGAAGTGGTTACCTCCTGTAGCCAGAAAGGACATTCAATGGAGAAATAAAGACACCAATCCAACCAAAAGTCTTTCTATCCAAAGTCTGTCCTTCTTACAAGTACAGGGACAATGATGTTTCAGAAACTGAAGGAATGACCCACCACTGACTGGCCCAACTTGAGAGCCATCCCATGGGCATCAATCCCTGACACTACTATTAATGATACTGTGTTATACTCACAAACTGGAGCCTAGCATAACTGTCCTCTGAGAAGTTCCACCTAACAGCTGACTGAAACAAAGGCAGAGACCAACAGCCAAACGTTATATGGTGTTCCAGAAGTCTTATGGAAGATCTGGGGAGAGGATTAAGGAACCTAGAGGGGTAATGGACTCCACTAGAGGATCAACAAAGTCGACTAACCTGGAACCTTCTGTGCTCCCAAAGATTGGACCACTAACCACAGAGTATACAAGGGCCCCTTCACATAAGTAGCAGACATGCAACATGGTCTTCATGTGGGTGCTCCAGAAGTTGGAACAAGGGCTTATCCTCTCTCTCTCTGTTGCCTGCCTATGGATCCTACTCTCTCAACTGGGATGTCTTGTCTGGCCTCAGTGAGAGACGTTGTATCTAGTCCTGCAGGGATTTGAGGTTCTGGAGTAGGCTGGCTCCCCTTGAGGGACCTTCCATTTCTCAGAGGTGAAGGAAAGGATGTTTGGGGGAGGAGACACTGTCAGGAGAAGGGAGCTGCAATCAGGATATAAAGTGAATAAGTAAGTTAATTAATGGAAAAGGTTAAATTGGGAAAAATGAATTTGTTTTGAAATTATGCATTTTTCTTAGGTTGTGGATATATCTATGATAGTTTTGGTGTGCTATGTGGGTGATGGAGCCTACATGGTAATAATGCTGGCACCTCACAGGCCATCATTTGGGACCACTGGTGGGAGGCTAGGTAAACTTCTCTATTATTTCTAGGTAACTGAGAGCTTGCTATCAGTGTGTAATTCTTGACAATGTCCCACTGAGAGGCAATGTTGCTTTGTTTCAATGGTATTACACAAACAAACTGGGACTCTGTTGTCTCTCTTCCTATTTTTCATTCCTTTATAGGTTTGCTTCCATACATATCAACAAAACATGGCATATCAAGTTGCAGTAAGATCAGTCATGTTCCCTCATATTGAGGCTAGGTGAGATAACCCAGTTAGATGCAATGCAAAAATAGGCAAAAGAGTCAGAGAGTCCCCACTACCATTGTTAGGTGTTCCATAAGAAGACCAAGCCACATAACTATAACATCTATCCAGAGGGACTAGGTCAGACCCCTGTGAGCTCCCTGGTTATTGGTTCAGTCTCTGTGAGACCCTATGAGTCCAGGCTAGTTGATTCTATGGGTGTACTTATGGTGTCCTTGACTCCTCTGGCTCCTACAATCCTTCTTTCTCACAGGATTCTTAATGTTTGACTCTGAGTTTCTACATCTGTTTCCTTTAGTTGCTGGATAAAGCCTCTGTGATAACTGTCCAGCTAGGCATCAATTTATGAGATAGTAGAATATCATTAAGAGTCATTTCATTGACTTTTTTTTTTTTTTGCCAGTGACATTTGGTTATATTCTGTCTTTAGGTTATGCAGCCTTTGGGCTCTGTGCACTGTCAAAGGTGGGATCCCTGTCACGGCATGAATCTCAAGCTGGACCAGTCATTGATTGGCCACTCCCACAGTTTCTGCCCCAAATTTAATGGGCTCTGTGCACTGTCAAAGGTGGGATCCCTGTCAGGGCATGAATCTCAAGTTGGACCAGTCATTGATTGGCCACTCCCACAGTTTCTGCCCCAAATTTAACCTGTCACATCTTGTTATACTTTAAAGATTTTGTGCTTGGGTTAGAGTCCTAATCATTACACTGGAAGTCTTGGCTGGCTACAGAAGATGACTAGTTCAGGCTCTACAGTCCCCATTACTAGGAATCTTAGCTAGAGCTACAAGTGGAAGACATTCATTACAAGTACATCTAGTCTTTTAAGAAATAAATTGAATGAGACATCAGAATATGGAAATTTCTCCCATGTTCATGGATTGGTAAGGTTAACATACTACATATTGCCATCTTACCAAAACCAATCTGCACATTAAATGCAATGTCTATCTATATTACAACAAAATTCTATTAAAAACCTTGAAAGAACAATACTCAACTTCATATAGAAAAATAAACAAACAAACTAGGAAAGCTAAAATCACTCTGTACAATAAAAGAATTTCCAGGAAGTATTGCCATCCCTGATTTTAAGTTCTACTACAGAGCTACAGTAATAAAAACCACATTGTATTGGCATAAAAGCAGACAGATTGATCAATGGAATTAAACTGAAGACCCAGATGCAACTCTACATGACAATGGAACCTGATTTTTGACAAAGAAGACAAAATATACAGTGAAAGAAAGAAAATATCTTCAACATTGGTTCCTGTGTAACTGAAGGTCTACATGTAGAAGAATGCAAATAGATCCATATTGATCACTCTGCACAAAACTCAGGTCCAAGTCGATCAAAACATCAACATTAGCCAGAAACACTGAACACAAAAGAAGAGAAAATGTGAAATAGCCTTGAACACATTGACATAGGAGATAATTTCATGAACAGAACACCAATAGCACAGGCAGTAAGTGGATAATTGTTAGTGTGAATTCATGAAACGGAAAAGCTTCTGTAAGTCAGAGGACGCAGAATGTCTTAGTCAGGGTTTCTATTCCTGTACAAAACATCATGACCAAGAAGCAAGTTGGGGAGGAAAGGGTTTATTCAGCTTATATTTCCACATTGCTGTTCATCACCAAAGGAAGTCAGGATTAGAACTTACACAGAGTGGGAGCCTGGAGGCAGGAGCTAATGCAGAAGCCATGGAAGGATGCTGCTTACTGAATTGCTTCCCCTGGCTGGCTCAATTTGCTTTCTTATAGAACTCAGGACTACCAGCCCAGGAATGGCACCACCCACAATTAGCTGGACCATCCTCCCTTTGATCAATAATTAAGAAAATGTCTTATAGCTGGATCTCATGCAAGCATTTCCTGAAGGGAGGGTCCTTTCTCTATGATAACTCCAATTTGTGTCAAGTTGACACAGAAAGCCAGCCAGTAGACAGAAATAGTACAAAACTGCAGTCTACAGAATGGGAAAAGATGTTCACCAACCCCACATCCAATACAGGGCTAACTTCCAAAATATATAAAGATGTCAAGAAGCTAGACATCAACAAACCAAATAACGTAATTAAAAATCGGGTACAGATCTAAACAGAGAATTCACTACAGAGGAATCACAAATGGCTGAGAAACACTTAATGAAATGTCTAATGACCTTAGCCATCAGAGAAATGTAAATCAAAATGACTTTGAAACCCAATTGTACACCCGCAGAATGGCTAAGATCAGAAACACAAGGGATAGATCATGTGGCAAGAATGTGGGAAAGACTCCTCCATTGCTAGTGGCAGGGCAAACTTGTACAGCGCTCCAGACCTTTGCCCCAGAGTCTGTTGCTTTAGCTCCTAGGAGTGGTGACTCTACACTGACAGACACATTACAGAGGATTGTTTTTTCTTCATCCAGGATCTTTTTCAATTAGACTC
>CM052703.1:8956275-8967221 GCA_028551405.1 Uromys caudimaculatus
CTCTTTGGGCTAGAGAGATGGCTCAGCTATTAAAGGCTAGGCTCATAACCAAAAATAGATTGGAAATTTCATCTCCTTTTTTTGTTTGCTCTTACAAGTTCAATATTAGAATTCTTAGGGCAATAAATATCACGCATTCCTCCTTTATTTCTTTAAAAATGAAAGTAAGCTCATGGTAAGCATCAGTTTGTTAAAATTGGCTTCCCATCCCATTTTAAGGTAAAGCAGCAGGAGTTGAGGATACAGAGTTATTTTCTCTCTAATTAGATAATATTCATTTTAGACTGTGATGTCATCAAATATGTGCAATATAATGGCACAACTAATAGAAAAGTACACAATCTCATCAGTTAAAAGGAAATTAAGCTAAGATTTCTCTATTCTCCTGATTTAATGAATCTTATATGAAAGAGTAGTGATTACATGCAGTTTAGGTTTCCAGGCCTTTTTTCAATAAACAAACCAGCTGACACTGGTACAACACTGTGACATTTAGGTCTCATACCACATCTAAAAGTAGCTATTGTTTACTTGTAAGTATATTTTTTGTTGTTATTAAGTCAAGAAATAAATTGGAGACATTGCCCAAAGCAATGTGTTTTAGACTACCTATTTTAATATTTTTATTATTGCTGCTATGATAACATTGACTGTGGTGGTTAAATTCATCTCTCAGATTGACTGGGACATAGGGTGGCTAAGCATCTTCACAAACATTATTTTGAGTGATTCTGTGAGTGCTCTACGATGAAATTACCATATAGATTGGTTGACTAAAGCAGATTGTCCTCTCTTATGTGGGCAAGTCTCATTTAATTAGAAGCAAAGGATGGCTAGAAAATAAAGTCTGACCTTAGTCTGAGGAAATGAGAATTCTTCTTTACTGACTGTAGATTGAGGCAAGGGTTTTTTTTCTTTATCTTTTTCCTGTCATTGAATAAAAAGAGGAATCTACTCTTTCTTGGACACTAGCTCGCTTTCTTCCAGATAGAAACTACACTATACTGGAAAATGCCTTTCAAGGTTTAGGGTGTAACACAACCAAACTATCAAATTTCCAATAACATCTAATTTGCCAACATGACTGTTAACAAAACTTAATTAGCCAAATCTTTGCAATAACTAATATATACACAATATATAATGTTATTATGTGAAATTATATATTACTTATACATAATATACATTACATTTCATACATGTAACATGTCTATAGATTTTTTTATCTATAGGTACATATACATATAACATCTGTGGATATGGGAGTGGCAGTTCATCAATCAGGAGAACAACCTGATTAATGATTTCAGGGAGAAGATAGCAATTATGTGTGTTAACATTGGTCATCAGCTAAGAAGTGCTTTGAACTAAGCATGAAAAAGTTAATTATCTTGAATCATTTTAGGGATTGATATCAATCTTTAAGTTTATGTCCTTAACTCATTCAAATTATTTTAAAAGATAGATTTAGGTATGCTAAATTGATGCTGGCATGACTACAGATAGAATACCCAGTGATCTTAGCTTTCTGTGCTGAGGAATAACTGAGTTTTTGCATCCACAGAAACCTTTAAAAAGTCAGGATTTAAAGATGAATTTGAGCTGAACTGACTCCATGAGTGATTATGAGGTTTAATTTTTGTTGCTGGTGAATTCAGTTCACACGAAGAGGAGGAAGGACACAGCACTAGATGTTTCCATGGACACAGGGCAACTGCTATGATGTGAGATAGGCTTAGAATAAGTAAGTATTATTTCCTACTGACTCTGCTCATAAAAACTAGTAAATGCCCTAGCCTCTTATTAATGCCATGGCAACACTCTGCATAAGATAACTCGCTTCTGAAATGACATCATTGAAACAGACCATTTGTCTAAATCTTGTAATGGACTTGCTCAACTTTGACCTAGCCTTAGTGTTCAGAAAAATGTATATCAAGAAAGATTATTTTGATGCCAATTACAAGCTTCATTAATCAGGAGTAGAGATCATTGCTCACTTTTACAATAGAATTAGCAGAGGTCTAGCAAGCTGAAACACACATAGGATGATAAAATATCTGGTCTATGTTTTCTTGCTTCTAAGTATCTCTCTATCACTCTGTCTCTATCTCTTTCCCTATCTCTGTCTCTCTGTCTCTGTCTCTCTTTGTTTCTCTCTCTATGTGTGTATGTGTTTTTTTGTCCTTGTGTGTGTGCATATGCACATGTGTGTCTATGTGATTGCCTATGTGTGTCTCTGACTGTGATATGTGTATCTCTGAGTGTGTCTCTGGGTGGATATGTTTCTGCATGTGTTGATGTATATGTGTGTGTGTGTGTGTCTACGGGTTTGTCTAAGCCTGTTGGCTCACAGTCTAGTGTATCTTTTCAGTAAAGAAAATTTAAAACTTGATGGAAAATAAAAGAAACATATGGTTTTGAGTTTCTTGTTGGATAATTTAGATATAAGACAATGTCTTTTGAGAAATAAAAATTTTCACAAGTTTACATCTCAAGGGAGAATAAAACTTAGATTAAGATTTTCAATAAATGACTATTTTATTTTCTTTACTTCCTAAGACCTAACACAAATTGAAACTATATTCATGTGCTCTTCTTTTCACTGTAAATGAAGGAAAAACATTCTGAAGAGTAATTTTCATGAATATAAATAATATGACCTGAGAAGTATTAAATAATGCTTGTGACAAAATTTAAGAGGAAGAATATTAAGTATTATCTAACAAAAATTTCTTTCTACTGGTTTAATCCTTCTCTATATTATTTTGCTTCCCTGGCTTACTGGTTATATTACTTGCTAATATACAGAGTACTTTCCTGCAACCAAAGGCACTAGAAGTGGAGGGTGAAAGTTCTGTTTACGCATCTACTTGACCTTTTCCTATCTAATGAGTTGTGTGGATGTTATCTTCAGCAATCAAACCTACTGTCAGGATTTAGAGGGTAACCTATAGTCTTGGCAACAGATTAAGTTGTCTTGGGATTCCTGTGGGGCCCCTTTGATCAACAATTTAATTAGATGCAACCCAGTCCTGGTACTGAAGGTTTTATTTGGTGAAAAATGATGACCAGTTGGGGCTCTGCCTTCCCCATTTTTGGCAACTTAATTTAGTTCACCTTCATATATGGATGCATTTTAGGAAGCTTTACCTGTGTAAAATTTTCAGACTACCCCACAAATGGTGCTTAATTTGAGTTGTTCTCCCTCTTATCCTATTCCTCTCTCCCCATCTCCTTTCCCTGTTTCCACTCATACAATTTCAGTGCCACACTCATCCAAAACTATTTATTTTAATTCTCTTTCCTAATGAGATCCATTTGTGTCCTTCTTGCTCTATAACTAGCCACTGTGGTCCTGTGATTTGTAACTTGCTTAATCCCTGACTTAACAGACAATATCCACAAATAAGTAAATACACACCATATTGGTCTTTATAGGTCTGGGATATTTGACTCAGGTTGATTTTTTTTTTCTAGTTAGATATATTTTCCTGTGAATCTCTCTCTCTCTCTCTCTCTCTCTCTCTCTCTCTCTCTCTCTCATTGAATAATACCCATTGTATAAATGTACCAAATTTTCTTTATCCATTCTTCTATTGAGGGACATTTAAGTTGTTTCCAATTTCTTACAAGTATGAATAGAGCAGCAGTGATCATGGTTGAGCAAGTGCCTCTGTGGTAGGGTGAAATATTTTTTGGGTATATGCCCAAAGGTGATATAATTAGACCATGAGGTAGATCAATTGCCATTTTCCTGAAGAACCACCAGACTTATTTCCATTTTGCATTACCATTGGTAAGACATGAGTGGTCCCCTTACTTCATATCCTCACCAGCATGAGTGCTCATTGTTTTATTGTTCTTAAATTGATATCACAAAGTAGTTTTAATTTGCATTTTCATGAGGACAAAGAATGTTGAATACTTCTTTAAATGTTCTTCATTCCTCAGTCATTTGAGTTTTCTCTTGAAATTATTTAGATCTATACATCATTTTAATTGGAATATTTATTTTCTTGATATATAATTTTTCAGTTCTTTATATATTTTTGATAATAACTCTATAGCAGATGTATAGAAGCTTCTCTGTTTCATTAGGTTCTGTTTATTAATTGTATGCCTTAGGACCTGCTCTAAGTATGTTCTATTTATAAATTCCTGTGCCAGTATGTTCAGGGCCATTCCCCACATTGTCTTTTGTCATCTTCAATGTATCTCATTCTATGTTGAAGTCTTTGATCCACTTGGAATTAAGATTAGTACAGGATGACAAGTATAGATCTATATGCATTCTTCTTCATGCAGCCATCCAGTTTGATCATCACTAATTGCTGAAGATCCTGTTTGTGTCTCTGGCTTATTTATCAGAAACTCATATATTCATAGGCATATGGATTCATGTCTGAGTATTCAATTTAATTCTACAGATCAATGTGTCTGTTTTTGTGACAATACTATGCTGAGTCTTGGTGTTGTTGTTTATTCATTTGTTTGTTTAGTTTGTTTATTTTGAATATAACTTTGTAGTACTACTTGAAATTAGGAATGATAGTGATACCTACTACAGTGTTTTCTATATCCCGTGTGTGTGTGTTTGTGTGTGCGTGTGAGTGTGAATGAGTGTGCATGCTATTGTAAAAGGTGTTCATCCCCCTATTTCTAGCTCAGTTCGTTTCTCATTTATATATAGGAAAGATACTACATGTTTTTGAGTTAAGTCTGATTCTACTTAATGTGCTATGTGATTTTTTTCAGCCATTAGAGTTCCCTAGTGCCTAGTGATTTTAGATAGGTAGATAGATAGATAGATAGATAGATAGATATAGATGGATGGATGGATAGATAGATAGATAGATAGATAGATAGATAGATAGATAGATAGACAGATATAGATATCACTACTTCTGTTGTCTTATTGCTCTAGCTAAAACTCCATGTACTGTGTAAATAGTTTTCAACTTTTCCAATTCTATTATCCTTTAATAGAGTTCTTCATGTTGTGGTGACCCCCAACCGCAAAATTATTTTGTTGCTACTTCCTAACTGTACTTTTGCTACTGTTATGAAACATAATGTATCTCATATGCAAGATATCTGATATGTGACCTCTAATTGAGTCAGGACCCTACAAATAGGGAACCACTGTTTTAGATTAACTACTATATATCTGTTTAAGGACATTATAATAATAGGTAGAGAGCAATGAAAAGAAACCTGTAGAAATTATATGTAAAACACTCAAACAAAAGAGTATACCGTATTCTTACCACCTTGTGAAAATTTCTCTAAAACTGACTACATAGTCAGACACAAAGAAAATCTTAATTGAGCTAGAAATATCACATGATTGATGAATTCTTATTCAATTGAACTAATTCTCAAAAAATTCCACCTGACATTATACAATATAGTTTATATGGAAACTGAAACAAAGATACATAAAAAGTCAAAGCCATAGTAATGCTGATAAAAGTTATCAGCTTATGGAAAAATTAATATTTGTATTAGACATAAGGGATGAAACCCGGGGTGCTTTTGTTCACAGCCCATACTCTTGATCTTAATGCTTCCTTGCCCCCTGTCAAAGATGCTTCTTTGAGTTGTCAACTGGATACACTGTCTTCTTTCCTCATACAGTGTCATTTCTAGGAATACAGCTGATACCACAGAGTCTTGGATAGATGAGGAACTCCCTATCTGAGCGTAATTGTTGATACTTCTTGCAGGTGGAATAGGCTTAAACTGGTATTTACAGACTGGGTGATATGGCAAAAAGGTCACAGAGGCTACTTCCATGCTATACTGATCTCTGTTCTGTCCTAGAATATAGTGTTAATATGACCTTGACATTAGAGCATAAGGAAGACTTTGCTACTACATGTTGAAATAATTTCTCTTTAGAAAACAAAATAAAGGACATGATTTTTTCAGGGCCATTAATCAGTTGGTCTTTCTTACATTTGTAGCCCTGTTTTCTGCTCCACTACTCATCTAGTACATAATGCAATTTTGTTCTTGTTTATCATAAGGTCATCAGAGTCCAAGTGACATAAGATTTAGACATTATTAGTATCTACTGGGCTGAGAGTGAGAGGGCAGACACCTGTAATTACAGCTCTAGGAAGATCTGATGCTTGTGGATACCACAGGCACCTTGAGTCAGAAACAAGTATGCACACATACACAAAATTACAAATAAAATATTAAAATGTCATTTTCCCATAAGCTTTTAACTTCTATCAAAATCTTTATCAGTTTGAGAGACTAATGGCAACTCAGACTATTTTAGTATTATTAAGGAAGATTTCATCTTTGTTCATTATGTAATAAATTAAATCTGCAGAAACAGATATTTTTATTTTATCTTAAAAATATTTAGGCATGCCTTAACACATGTGCAAATAGTTGTCACAAATATTAAAGGCACAGAGCTGAGGAGTGGAGAGAGCAGATGTGTTAGCTAAATTGATCAAAACACACTATATCTGGGCATAAGTTTCTTAAACAGTAACAAAGCTAAAGCCATACAATATTTGCAATTTAGTGTCTAGGATAGTTGGCATATGGCACATTATTCTACAGTTAAGTAAATTTTACATGAGACTTAAATTGATATTTTCAAGTAATCAAGTCTTCGTAAACAAACATGTCCTTAACTGTGGTGCTGTATATGGAAATTTTTCTATTTATCTTAACAGGTGCTATTTTTACATACCTTTTAAGAGACATAAATAAATCTGTGTTGCAATATGCTCAGAAAGCCATTCAGACACATTCTCACTTGGTGGATTCATTTCTTGACATTCCCAATGTTCACTAGAGATTATGATTGACTGGTAGAGTGACATTTCTATGGAACTATTTGCTACAGGAATACATTATAGTTTATGAGGTATTTAGGAAAGTTCTGAAGTATTCACCATTTATTTTGGGATCTTAATGAAAAGACAAGCTACCTCAGCAAATTCTATGTTCCGGAGAAATAACAAGTGTGTAGTCACAGGCAGTTCTTTAGCTAAAGCATACCCCCTGCCTTTCCCTTATAGATAGCTGAAGCTGGGCTTCCTGGCTCTTATGTTGGTTTCATGTTTTAAAAATAACATTGCCTCTGTTAACACCTTCTTGCATATTGTGCCTAAAATATTTTTCTTTCTGTTTCCCTTTCTCACAGCATCACAGTTATCAAATTGCTTCCAGAGATTTTCAAAAATTTATTTAACCGAAACAAGTTTATAAGGAGGATTTATGAAACTTCTCTTTGAAACTGTAGGTTCAGATTCAGGAACTAGGAGGGAACTGTGTGGGAGGGAGGGGTAAGGTAATGGGAGAGGGAGAGCATGTATGAGGAGAGACAGGAGAGAGGGCCAGAGGGTCAAGAGAATGAATGGAAATCTGCAGCTGCCTAGATGGGGGTATGGGGAAAATCTTTAGGAAGTCCCAGAGACCCAGGACAGGGGAAGCTCCCAGGAGTCAATGCAGGTGACCTTAGCTGACATTCCTAACAGTGGGGATATGGAACCTGAAGCAGCCACCTCCTGTAGCCAGGCAGCAACTCTAGTGGAAGGACACCAATTCATCCACAAAACTTTCAACCCAAAAATTGTTTCATTTAAAAGAAATGCAAGGACAAAGATGTAGCAGAAACTGAAGCCATGGGCAACCAAAACCGAGTCCAACTTGAGACCCATCCCATGTGCAAGCTCCAATCTCTGACACTATTAGTGATACTCTGTAATGCTGCAGACAGAAGTCTAGCATAACTGTCCTCTGAGATGCTCTACCCAGAAGCTGACTGAAACAGGTGCAGATCCTCCATAGTCAAACATCAGATGGTGTTTGGGACTCTTATGGAAGATTTGGGGGATAGAAATCCACAGGAAGATGAACAGAATCGATTAACCTGGACCCCTGGTAGTTCTGAGAGACTGAGCCACCAACCAAAGAACATACACAGGCTAGATCCAGGACCCCAGCATATATGAAGCAGAGTGCAGCTCAGTCTCCATATGGATCCCCCAACAACTAGAGCAGGAGCTCTCCCAAAGTGGTAGCCTAACTGTGAAATCTGTTTCCCAACAAGCTGCTTTGTCTAGCCTTAGTGTGAGAGGATGTGCCTAATCCTGCAGAGACTTAATGTATTAGTGTGTGTGTGTGTGTGTGTGTGTGTAGATATCCTCTTAGAAGAGAAGGAGAGGATGAATGGGGAAAGGCACTCTGTGATGGATGGGTACCAGGAAGGGGCACAGTATTTGGAATGTAAATAAATAAATAAATAAAAAAGAAAGAAAGACATTTAAAAAGGAAGGATGTTAGTTAAGTTTCTTCTATAGTTTTTACAAATCTTTTGAAAAAGAAAATGCATAATCATATTATGAACAAATACAATGAGAAATTATTGAATATCAGGAATAATGCAAAAATCAACACTTTTTTCTATAAAATGTAAGATAATGCTTTCAGCCTTTTAGTTTATCAAATTGTTGTCATATGTTCAAAGTTATTGTGGGCAGTACCCAAATTAATAAACTTGCCTTTGTTAAATGGTCTGTGTGTACTTACAAAATCAAAAGGCAGCACTTATTAGTCAATGACTCAGTTTTCAGACACCTTGGTATAAAGGGAAAAGGCCCTAATCATCCTTGATAGGAGCAATGAAATAGTGAATAGAGAGTGAGACTAAATTCCTATTTAATTATCACCTCTTCTGTGTCAGCTACTGGAGTATAGTCACCCATCCTTCCAAATAAAACCAAAGATGTAGTCTGCATCCCCATTCCAGGGGTGGCCCTCAGACTGCAAGGAAAACTCTAAGATGAAAATAACACAGATCCAATGAGGCAGAAATTAGTTCATGTAACAGACATTTGTTTGGGGATGTATAGCCTCATGATTAGATCATATGCCGAAGTGGAGACAGTATATTGTGAATTTCAGAGGATGCCTTGGTGGTCGTGTTTTTCAGAACAGGGACTTATTTGTTGTACTCATTAGGATCCCAACTCTACAATTTTTATAGGGTGACTTCATGAGAAAATACCTGAGCATGCATCTTGCTAAATCTTGCTTAATAGTATTATTTTTTCAATATAACAGAAGCCTACTTGCTTCCTCCCCTTTGGATATTAAAAATGATATATCAATATTGCACTGTGGAATCACTCCAGACAGAGAGTGGCTTTATGAACAAACATATATACTTGCATATTGATCATAATTTGCCAAGAGCCATCTATGAGAAGCTAAAAACCTAACAGGTGATCTTCCTGAGATGGTTCTACCATGGGTTGAAATCTACAACATATTTGATACTATAGGCAAGGTTGAGAAGATTAAATCTGAGGAAAGATTCCTGCTCTTAATATATGTTTCCTGTAATTATTAAATATACAACAATCACTAGTTATTAACCCACCCTTTTGAGCAGATTCCTGTAGACCTAAAAAGATATACTATCTTATAGTGATGCTACATAGACAAATAGATAATGATTTTACAGAATTCCTGACTTGATTCAAATAATTTTAGGGAAAAGTTTTAGAAATGGTCCTAGTTGCTAGAAATATGTAATAAATTTAGAATCTAGAATAGAATGTACCCACTCCTCAGAATAGTAAGTAAAGGCTGCATAACAAGAAATACAATGAGCTTTCATAATCACACTAAAAGAGAAAAAGAATTGGGACAAATTTGTGATCAAGGAAAAGCATTTAGTTTCATGGGTAAAATCACAGATGTGCACTATGATAAAGCAAGGCCACGTAAAAACCGTTTTGCTTTTTTTTAAACTTATAATGAGCACATTATGATGGATCACTGCTTTGAACTCAATATCAGCATCCTTCTGCAACTCCCATTCTGGGTAACATTTTAACTCTGAGGCAATTTCGTAAAGAACTTTTTGTCTAAGAAGGTATAAAAGACCAGAGAAAAATAAAAATAGTTGGTTGAATGATTTGGTTTGGGGAGCTTTGCCCCATCTACCATCTATCTATTCAAATGGATATGTCTGTTTGTCTATATATTTGTGTGTAGGTATGTGTGTGTGTATGTAAACATGGATGAATACTCGTGGAGTTGATTGTGACAGCCAGCCAGGCCCAGAGTGTGGGCATATGAATGTTTGAATGTGTGTGTATATGCATATTTGCCTGTATAAAGCATCCTAATTCTTTTCTTTTCCTTCCTCTCTGGTTCACAAAGTATTTGGACCTCAGTTCCTTTTTTTTTTTTTTTTTTTTTGGTTTTTTTTTTTTTTTTTTTTTTGGTTTTTCGAGACAGGGTTTCTCTGTATAACCCTGGCTGTCCTGGAACTCACTCTGTAGACTAAACTGGCCTCGAACTCAGAAATCTGCCTGCCTCTGACTCCCAAGTGCTGGGATTAAAGGCCTGCACCACCAAGGCCCAGCTGTTTCATAAAGTGTTAACCAACTTAGCCAGAGAGATTTCTGGCTCACTCACCAGAGAAAGGAACACTAGCAATAAATCCTTTTACTTAGTTCCCTGCTGCTCAAGAGTATGTGTTAATTGCCAGATATTAGCACTTATTAAAGCACAAGTAAGAAAGAGTTAAGAAAGAGTTAAGTTTCAGTAACACTTAGTTAAGCATTAAGAAAGAGTTAAAGCACAGAGAGTTATAATGTTTAAACAAAAATCAGAGTTAAAGAGAAAAGAAGCCAGAGATTTTTATTCATACAATAAGCAAGAAAGTTTTTTTTTCCTCCTTTTTTATTTTTGATACTTTATGTACATTTCCAATGTTTCCCCTTTTCTGAGTCTCCTCTTTGTATACCCCCCATCCCCTCCCCAACCCGCCTCTAGGAGGGAATTCCACCTCCCACCCCACCCCACCCCCGTCCACCCATCCCCATTTTCCCGCCTTGATATTCCCCTTTACTGAGGCCTCTAACATCCTCAGGCCCAAGGGCCTTTCCTCTCTCCCTGAT